>CM029016.1:154814289-155339660 GCA_016801055.1 Panax notoginseng | reverse complement strand
CTTATCCTTTGTTTGCTCTCCACCCTTAGTCAACTATGACTTACCTATGGGGCCCACATGGGTTGCCCAATGGGTTTTCTTACCCTTTGACCCGTTGGTTTGATCCACGGATCCGGTTCTTAGTTTGGCTTTAGGTTTAAATACCTTTTGGCCTAACGTTGGTCTTTAACATCTTTCCAATTGGGCTTACAACATTCATAAACAAATCTTACAAATCCAATGCAATAGGATTTAAACGTTTAACGTAAAATCCTCATATCCATTACGTATACTAGTTTGTATAATCTTCCGTCCTATGTGTTATACTCACTTCCATATATACTTGCATATAAACATCATTTTATCATACTCGTATTCATTATCTCATAAAATACTCGCTATTATACGATCATCATTTATTCCAATTTTTACGTTCCTTAACAGTCTCAAATTAAGTACGCAGGCGAAAAAACTGCG
Source organism: Panax notoginseng (assembly GCA_016801055.1). Taxonomy (NCBI): domain Eukaryota; kingdom Viridiplantae; phylum Streptophyta; class Magnoliopsida; order Apiales; family Araliaceae; genus Panax; species Panax notoginseng. Next base: position 155,339,204 of record CM029016.1, on the reverse strand, counting down.
TTTGCCATACTTGAATTATTATTACATAATCCATCATCCCTTATTATTCTATCATTATGTATTCCTCGGAAGTTCAAAAATAATTCTCGAGCATAAATTAGTGAATAGTATTTTTCAAAAAATTTCTCGAAAAACGTTTATTTTCGTCTTGGAAATTCAAACACTATAATTTCTTCACATAGCCAGAATACTACGACATTTAGATACTTTTAGGTTATAGAACAACCTTCATCTTACTAACACATTATAATAACATACAATATAATTTTATTTATTATTTAATCAAATAAAATTAGTTTATAATTTGTCTGAATTTCTCAGTCGTTACAAAAGAGATGGCATGACTGCAAGATTTTGGAATGGGTATTTGAACGGGGCAAAGAGTTCTATTGTTTAATTCAAGACTTAATTTTTTTTCCCAGGAAGCTCAAGTCCAGATGGCCAGGGCCATTTACTGTGAAGACGGTTTATCCCATGGTGCGATCGAGATATTTGATAAGTTCCCGGACAAAGCCTTTCAGAGTCAATGGACAGCAGCTTAAGTACTATTTTGGTGGTGAGGTTAACAGACAGAAGGTCACCTCAATTCTTTCCTCGACATGATCAGAACAGACACAGTCAAGCTAACTGACTATAAATTAGCGCTCAATGGGAGGCACCCCATTATTTCTATCTTTAGCTCTTGTTTAATTCTGTTTGAATCATGTCTATTTCTCATCTTGATGTTTACTTCTTGATAGCATATAATGTTTAATGTAGTTTTGTTGGAGTGAATGTGCATATTATGTTGGTTAGGAGTAGCATATAGGGCATTTTCTTGGGATATATTCATTCATCCAGGTTAATTAGTTCATATTTTGATATTGGAGAATTGGTATATCTCATAATTATAATTGCTGTATATGCCGGTGAATTGAAGAGTGTTAGTAGCCACTTATTTCTACTTCAAGATTCAGCTCAGTTAAGTTTTAGTAGGGTACAGGGCCGCGCGGCTGCGCATTTCAGTAATTCAAATACAGCGCGCCCGCACCAGACATCTTTGCATTCTGCTAAACAAGGCGTCCACACCCTTTCAACATTTAATCTCAGCGCGCCCGCGCCTTCATCAGGCTTAAATATCACGCGGTCGAGCCTAAGGTCGGTTACAAAAAAATTTTAAGTCTTTAAAACCGTGACCCACTCCACTTCTCTTACCAGTTAACTTTCTTTCAAACGTGCATCTCTCCACTTCTCTCCCTAAAAATCGATGCCTATCTCCTATCCTCTTCCAAATTGTTTCTTTTCAAATTTCTAACTCTTCATCACTACGCATTTTACGCATTTAGTTTCCTTCCCACATTCAAATTCTTATATACATCCATTTAGTTCCAGAGATAACTAGGGTTTATTAGGGTGAGCGAAAGCAATGAGTTTAGGGGTGTCATTTGTTCGTCAGAATACACTGTGACGCCCCCAAATTCAGGTATCTTCCAACCCAACATATGGTGCTACACGGTGCTACAGTTCACATATACATTGAATTGAAATACCTCAAAAGAACAAATATGTCTTACATAAATTTCAAACAATTAATATTACCATTCCCATGTTCTTAATAACTATTACATTCGTTCTTATCATAATATCAAATAGTATCAACATACAACTATACTATTATAAAAGCAATCTACAGGTTCACCTTGGCCTTTCCTTTATCCTTTTCAGATCCTTCAGTTCGTTTGGTCTTAGCTGCATTCATATAGTTCAAGCAAGAATGAGCATAACTAGCTCAGCAAGTATGATAATTTCAATAAATATCATGCTTGAAACATAAGAATTATATATCTTCAATAACTGAATAATAGTTACGAAGTACTATCGATAATTCAAAATAGCACTTCTTTTCCTTCAAAACATTTCATTATGAACAACATTCATAAAGCATGGTTCAAGACCATGAGCATTCCATACTTTCTTTGAAAAGGACAACCCGACACTAAATCCGTAAGTTCGGCATATCTTACGAGCACGTCTAGGTGATCAGCCTATAGTACTCTATGTTGTACAACACTACTTTCTTTAAACGCATGTACGTTTAAGGTTTGGCAACCTCACGTGCCTGTCTTTTGATGATAAAACATTTGTTTATGCATACTCGGTCTTCTTTTGAAAACCACACCAAATAGTTTTGGCAAAACTTAACAACATTGGCAATAGTTCGATAGATTATAAGAAATCCATAAAACATCCTAAGTCTAGCGAAGAAGAAATTGGCTTCGATTTCATCACATATCAATTCATGCGTAAGGTACATGAATTACAAAGCTTGTCCAAAGAATTTAGACAAGGGTCTGAATACTTGCCTTTAACGTCTACTACTGTTTTAATACTTTCCCTTTGAGTCTTTAAGGTCTCTACAATACATGATCACATAGTATACCACATTAGGTCGTATATAATAAATTAAGTTTACTATTATATCTTACCCTTCTTCTCAATCTAATTGGTCCTTAGATTGTTTAACATTGGTTCAAGTTTATCACATTACTTGGTTCTTATGTTCACATTTGAGTGACTTATGTTTAACCTTTAGTGTATTACTTAAGGTTTACCACATCCTAATTGATGTTACTTTAGGCTTAGTAATGTATTAGATCATTAGTAATCAACCAATTTCCTTTATATCCTTGTAAGCTTTCATTACTATGCTTGGTCTAGTGCTGGCACTGCGGCGCCAACTTCACCTCTCTATGTCGCGCTGCGGCGCCAATCTTCAGTGGCTGAGGTCCAGACTCGGCACTACGGCATGAGTCTGAGTGTTAACTTCTGCGCTGCAATGTGAAACTTCAGTAGCTCATAGCCATTCTAGGCGTTGCGGCGCCACTTATTTTTCCTTGACTAGAGCTGCGGCGCCAGTCCTCAGCACCAGAAAAATTTTGACAGACAAATTTTTATGTGAGATTCCCGAGCTCATAACTTCTTCGTTATAAGTCCGAATTGGCTCGTTCAAAAGCCATTAGTTCACAAATTACATGGTCTAAGTGTTCATGCATAAATTTTACATTTTGGAATCAGTTAACTTAAAATTCTCCTTTTAATTCATTTTTAACAAAAACGTTAAACGTCCGTGAACGTTCAACGCTAGTTTCTTCGTTCTAAGTCAGAATTTGGTTATTTTTGAGTCCACAACTCTAGAATGCCAATTGAGACTATTCTCTATCGAAAACCAACGTTTCCGAGTTTAATGTCAAAATTTGACTTCCATTTCGAGAATTTCACGATTTCGACGATTATCATCTAATCTCGTAAATTTCGCCATTACTTTGTTACTTGAGAATTTTACACCGTTCCAAATGGATTCATTCCACTGTCCCAACATGTATAATCTAAATCTACCAATGATGGTATTAAACTTGTCCATCAACAATAACATAATCTAAATTTTTAATGACTTTCAAGGAGTATAACTTCCATATTTATGATTTTACTGCCACATGTTGTATCTTTTCATAAACATCCTTATCATTCTTTATCAACCATGCTCTATCAATCCACACTTCTCTAACAAACTATTATTTAAGAGAGGGAAGATTAATGGTCTAAGGGTCATTACCTTTGAAGTTCTCTTTGGTCTTCTTCTTCAAATATGAAAGACTAACTTTTCCTTACTTTTTCTCTCTAACAAATAAGCTATAAGTTGTTGGTTGATTTTGGTAAGACAACAAATGAACTAACAACTCTCCTATTTATAGGAAAATCAAGGCGAGGGGCGTTATAGTCTTTAATCCCTTCCACCTCCTTAATCCACCTCCTTAAACCACCTCCTTACTATTCATCTCTTGGTCACCAAGTAAAACCACTTTACTTGGTCACCAAGATGTGCCATGTGATCCATTGGGCCCACATTGGTTGCCCCATGGGTCATTCTTACCCATTGGATCGATCCACGGATCTGGTTCTTAATTTGGGCTTTAAGTTCATTTAATTTAACTTGTACTTTGGGCTTGTATTAACAAACCTTTGGGCTTTAACATTACTTACACTTGGACTTGCACATTAATCCCTATTGGACTTTACACTTCCTACACAATCCTACAAGTCCATTACATATGGCTTAAAGCCTTAAAACGTATAATCTACGTATTATTATCGTATTCCAACTGGTATACTATTCAACTTGTATGACATACCATTATTCATACATACTCGTATAATACATCATATTATACTCGTATTCAATACCTCGTACAATACATACGTATCATACGATCATCGTTTACTCATTAACGCTTTACTTTCACTAACGTTCTTAAATTAAGTCCGCATGAGAAAAACTGCATTTGTCATACGTGAATTATTATTACACAATTCATCTTCCCTAGATATTCTATCATTACATATTTTTCGGAAGTTCAAAAATAATTCCAGAGCAGAAAATCGTGAATAGTATTTTTCAGAAAATTTCTCGAAAAGCTTTTATTTTCATCTTGGAAATTCAAATACTTTAATTCTTTCACGTAGCCAAAATGTTACGACGTTCCGACATATCTAGGTTATGGAATGACATTCATCTTGCTAACACATAATAATAACATATAATATAATTTTATTCATTATTTAATTAATAAAATTATTTTACAATAAATATGAATTTCTCGGTCGTTACATACACAGAAATTGTTTCATCAGTAAAGTTGTTCTCCTCTACTAATCTCAAGAGTTTATCTTCATCATTTGATATGGGGCCAAAGAGAGAACGTTCTCTTACTCCATCATCTTCATCTTCAAGCAGTCAGAGTGAGGATATGGTCAACCTCACCAAATTCATCAGTCTTGATACGCAAACTTAGTATTACAGGATAGTGGCTAAGACCTTTGTGAAAGAGCATGGATTCAAGCCTGGGAAAAAGGATGGAGAACTGTTAGCAATGATTAAGGAACGTCGTTGGATGGGATTCGTGTCTTCACCCATGCCTGCCCCTATGGGCATTGTACCTGAATATTATACCAACGCGAAGGAGACCATGAGTGGACTATCCTATGTTCGGGGTGTTCAAGTGGACTATCGCCCACATGTGATTCGAAGTGTGTTTAACTTACCTGACCCACCAACTGGGCGTCTAAATGTAAATTTGGTAGAGGCTGAATAATTTGAGACCGACTTGGACATGGTTATCACTGACTTGTGCGTACAGGGTACGTAGTTGAAGTGCAAGCCTGACACAAATTAGCCTACAACTTTTCCAGCATCAACCCTCAATCGCTACGCTAAGGCTTGGAATTTATTTATCTGTGCAAAGTTTATGTCATCATCACATCAGTATGAGATCACAACTGAGCGGGCAATAATTTTGTGGGGTATAGTTACAGGAAAATACATTGATGTGGGCCATCTTCTCAATCAAAATATGCTACGCTACATGTGGGGAAGCACCACAGGAAGCATTGTGACAACCGAATTTTTATAAGTTATTAAAATAAGAATTTAATAATTAAAATTCTAATTTTGAGATGTTTTGAGTTTGAATATTTATATATGCCTGCTATATATTTTGAAATATGTGATCTGGTGTGAAGAAAAATATATATTCATATATTGGAAAAATGAGGTTAATAGTTAGTTTAACTATTAAAGATAGTAAATGAAGTTATTGTGAAAAGGAGTATGGTGGCGAATGAAAATAACTGAATAATATTGGTTAATTTAAAATTAAGATAATAATTATATTATGAAATAATATAATTTGAATATTAAAATCTTCGATGGCAAAGGTATTTTTGTGAGTTAAATGAAAAGATTTATCCACTTAACAAAAATAGTGAATTAACGTAAATATACATTGTTTTAATGAAATGAGAGATATAATATATGACATATAAATGTAATACGGTTATGTAATGGCCTAATGTATTATATTATGCCAAGTGAATATAAATGGGTCTATAAATAAATATTGGTGTCAAGACTAATAAATTGAGTTAATATTTAAGATGTGGCTAAATATATAGATTAAATAAATTATTTTGGGACAATTTATAGATGGAAAGAAATTAAATATTATACATAATAATTGTATAATTTATTAATATAATGAGTGGGTTAAATATTAATTATTTTAATGAAAATGTTTATTTGAATAGAGATGTTTATTTTGATTAGGAATGTGAATTCATAATTGTATGAGAAATAATATAGTTAACTGTAAGGATAATTGGAGAAGTGTAAGTGTGCCATTTTATTTCAATTAAAGGAAGAAGAGGTATCATAGCATATAGGAGAAGGAAAAATAAAAATATACCATGGAGCAATTGAGCACTCCCAAACATGACATTAGACCCTTCATGTTTTCCTAACTACTGAGGTCTTTAACGTTCTGTAACTGAGCAACCCAATTTAACAGTTATACTTATGCCACATTCTTCAGTTTATTCCCTATACGTTCATTTGCAAAGAGAAGACTAAGTTTTAGAGAGAGAGAGTGTGTGTGTGGGAATTTTCTGCTAGAATTTGGAAGAAATCTCAAGGAAGAAGAAGATTGATAAAGTAATTGATAATTTAACGAAGCTAAGAAGGAATCAAGAGGTAAGAAAGAACTTCAAAACTCCTAATTCCAATTTCTTAAGTTTTGCTATATTGAGAGTTATTTTGGTTATAAAAGTGGAGAAGAAATCAATTGTGTTAATTGATTAATAACCTATTAGATGATTTGATAATAGTATAACAAGAATAATTAAACCAATTGATTTCTAAATTTGTATAAAGAAGAGAAGAATTAGTCTTTTAGTTTAATATGTATGCTATGGTCTGTTTAGAGGCTAAAATTAGTTATGAATCCATGATTAAAGTCTGAAATTGATGATATATATTGTAGTTCTACGAATTACGAGTTCAACGAATCGAAAACCAACTAATTCAGACTTAAAATGAGAAAGTTACGTCAAAAAACTATAATCTGTGTGAAGCCTCGCGCGGGCGAGCTGGAAGTGGAGCGGGCACGCCCAATGTGTGCTAACTATGACTGCTTTGACCTATTTTAGTAAAATAGGCATAACCATTTCACACAAACTCCGATTGAGGCGATTCAAGATGATCTAGAACGAGGACGAATAGACCTACAATTTTTGTTCTTGAGGTTTTTCAATTTGATGTCATTTGGAAGGGTAAAAATGGTCATTTGTGGGACTATTGCGTTTTTAGAGGCAATCAAAGGGCGTCGGGCATGCACGTATGCAAGTGTAGTGCTTCTGACGATAAAAGATGTTGTTCTAAGTTATAAAGCATAAATATTATGAAGCATAATGGTGCTTAACATTAATAAATGATATATTAGATAAGTTTTATAAGCATACTAAGCACACACAAGAGAGGCGAATCGGGCGTGTGACAAATGAACGTCGAAACGCCATGCCAAGTGTTAATGAACTTAAAAAGTGTTTCAATTCAATTGAAATAAATATTATAAGATATGTAATAGGGTTAATATAAAACCAATAATGATTCATGGCAAGACTTAAGCACTTGAATGAACTTCGAGTATGAAATATAGCGAGATATAAGTTAAAAGTTAACACAATCAAATTGAACATTGTGTGTTGATAATAGGAAGAATTATGAGATGTAGAATAAAGTTTACATTACAACTAGTATGTGTGGCTATGTGACTAATAGTTAATGTGTATGATTATATAATTGTGTAGGGCACGTGAAGTGCAGATAACTGTAAGTTGTTAAACTGTTATTGGCAAGCAACAATCAAGGCAAGTCTTTCAGTTCCTATTTGTTATGTGAACTTGTTGATTAATTGTTTTAAATCTTTATTTCAAAGAGCATGATGTGTTGTGTTGCCTCTTTTTTAATTCTAACAAAAGAGCTCTAACTCATGCAAGTATACACGTGTCAACAAGCAATATAGAGTAAGTCGAGTATCGATCCACGGAGAAAGTTGCTAAATCAAATTATTATGCATCAATTTTATCACTATTTGTTTTATGCTTAAACTAATAATTATGATTATGATTGAAAATTAATTTAAAATCAAATAACAACTAGACTAAGAATAATAATGGAATAAATCAAATCTGGAAATAATGGGATCCTAACTTCATTTAATAATTCATCTAATTACCACCATCATGCAAGATTGTTCACATATCAACGGAAAGTTGCCAAGGGTACTGTTGTAGACATAACCATTTTTCAATGTATTATGACCTACTTACATAACATCTACATGTAATAGACACCATGTAATCGTCAATAAAACCAAAATCACTATATGTCTATGTGAAATTGTAATAACATTGAATTTAAGCATAAACCCTATTTAACTCATGCGGTGAAACAGTATATGTCTATCAGATTCACGAAATACAAAGCTAAGCAAAACAGCTCCATATACACATGCTATCATGATTACAATCCATACTCGCATGTTATTTTTCTATTCCATACAAATAACTAAAACGAATGGTGATCAATCATTAATGCATGCAAACCAACCATGACATAAATTCCTTATGATATGCAATGCACTTAAACTACATATTAAAATCCGTTAGAATCCCATAATGGAGTTTAGTTCACGACTGAACCAAAAGCCATCATGGGATCAAAGCATAACATGGAGAATAAACAAACAATTGAAAGAGAAGATTGAATCGATCAAACCCAATTTCTGATTACAATCCAATAGTAACGTTCAATTTTGTATTAAAATCCTGCTAAGAAATAGTAGTCTTCCACAATGATTGAAAATCTAAAGAAGAAGTTGAAAATATGAATTTTTAGCTTAGTTCTACGTTGGAAATCTCCCAAAGTGTAAAACCCTAGTTCCAATATGAAAAACATGTAAAAACTACTGAATAATATGTCTAGTACCAACCAGAATTGTTTTTACCAACTACAACTCTTTTAATTTGAAATTTAAAATAAAACATATCAGCAGCCTCAGATGTCGCGCGCAGGCGCGCGTTTCCCCTTTGTAATCATCGCGCGGGTGCGCGTCTTCAAAATCTGTCAAATCCGGGTGATCGCGCGGGCGCGCGAGTTTGTGCTTATATAGCCGCGCGGCCGCGCGACTTCTGTAGTTTTGATTCTGTATTCTGCTACTGCTACTGCTACTACTTTATCCTGCTGATCATTCTTGTCCTGTTACTCATTCTTTTATCCACCAATGCTTGGTTTCTTTGCTCCACTAGATCCTCATGTTGTGCCTTCGTTGATCACATGCCCTCTACCATCGCCAAGTTATGCCATAACCTACACTTTTGCACCAAAAGGAGTTCTAAGTACATGCAATGCAAAATAAACAAAATGCCACTAAAAACACACAAAAATGTACTTACGATAGGCATAGTTCGTGTGAATTGATATCCAATAAGTAGGTATAAAACCCAGTTATCAAATACCCCCAAACTTGAATTGGTGCTTGCCCTCTTGCAATGCATACTAATAAATAATGGAAATGCAACTACATGCTATGCAACTACAATATGATGCAAACTAGTCTCATATTGTTCCAGCTCTAACAGAATTTCAGTCCAAAATGCCTCAGCGAATTATCCAGATTCAAGAATACCAATTCAAACTAAACTATAGGCATAATATCGTACACTCAAATAATTCATATATGCTATAGAGATGATGTGTGTGTGTGTTGTGTTCACCAAAACTTGATTTAAGCAAAGAATACACATGCTAAACTGCTCAAAACAGAAAATTACAGTCTAAATCAAGACTCATATGTACTTATGCAACAAAAACTGTTCCAACATATCAAAACAAACTAAGGTGCAACACTGGGCTTAACTGCTTTATTGCTACTCACGAGGGCGATTTTTGCTCTTTCCCGCGGTGTTTATTATTAATTTTATTTATTTATTTATTTTTTCACGTGACTGTGCAATGCCTCATTCCATTAGGCAACACTGCTACCCCTTAGTGAGCTTTCAACCAACGACTCCCAGACCATGAAAGACCTTAGGGCGCTAGGTGTTAAGACACCCCTATGGGCGTACTTACTCAAGTAGCCAGGGCCCCGAAATAAGACTAGCCACGTTATTGCTTTTTGCTTCTTTTTTATTTATTTATTTATATACATAGCATACCAATGTTTTCCCACAGTTTGAATATCAATGTTTTAAACAGTCTAAGTTTACTTTCCACCTATTTCCATTTTTAAAACTACATTTTCTATCGAGCAATGCGACACATAATTCTTATACCTACAAGTGATTGTGAACACGTCCGTCCAAACCAAAAACATCTAAACAGCAACATGACTTTCATCGTGTAAAATATTATAACTAGGTTCATGTTATCCAAAGTACTCAACAATCCTTCAAAATTCACTATCATCATCGGCTAGACACAATTTCCATAAAGCTAGACTTTGCGAGACATGCAAACAAAACATACACACATAATAAAAAAAAATTTACAAGCAAACTACTATATGCAACATAACATGCAAACTAAATATGCAAATACTAAATGCAACTATACTACCACCCAATACCCCCAAACTTATAATATTCAATGTCCCATTGAATGAAGGTAAAGGGTTAAAGAAAACTCCCCTAGTGCTCAGCTGCACCACCCTCCTCGGGTGGTGAATCTGGTGGTGGATATGGCACAGCTGTCCTGAACTGGGGCCACTCAAGCGTTTTACCCTACTGTGTAAAAGCCTCCGCAATAGTTGCATGTGTGATGTCTTAGCTAGGGTTCTGCATCTGCTCGTTATACCACTGGACTCCTTATTGGACACAAAGCATGGCTACCATAGACGCATGTGGAATACCCCCCGTAGTGCTCCACCGTAAATAACGCAGCATGTTTTGATGAATTAGGTTACCTACGTCAATGTACCTGCCTTTGATGATACCCCACAAAATGATAGCCCGTTCAGTGGTTATTTCCTGCTGGTGAGATGACGGAACTAACTTCGCACAGATAAATAGATTCCATGCTTTTGCATATCGATTCAAGGCGGACGCCGGAAAAGTTTTAGGCTCATTCGTTCCTGCCTTATAATTCCACTTTGTTCTTGGAATGCACAATTCAGTAATTACTAATTCCAAATCAGTTTCTAGATACGCACCTTCGACCCAATTAGCAGACCCAGTCGGTGGTGCGTCATTTATTCTGAAAACTACTCGGGTCGCTAGAGGTAGAAAATCCACTTGCACTCCTCGAACCAGCGTTATCCCTCCCGTTATGTCCTTAGCATTCCCATAGAACTCTCGAACAACCCCTATGGGAATAGGCATAGGAGTTGCAGCCAAGCCAACCAAGCCTCTTTCTCATATCATATTCCATAGTTGGTCATCTTGCTTCTCAGGCTTAAATCCCCATTCCTTCACAAACGATTTGGCCACGATGCGATAATATTCTATTTATGCCTCCAAACTGATAAATTTTGTGCAGTCCACGACATCCTCTTCTTGGTTACTGGAGGACGAGTTGGAGGAAGAAGAGATGGACCGTGCTCGTTTTGGACCCATTTACAGAAGATAGAGAGAATGCAGATGATTTGCTCAATGATGAGAGTACCCCCAAACTCGTTTCTGCACAACCCAATTAGAAACCCTAGATATATACTGCACTTATGAAGCGTGGGTGTAAATACTGAAGTGGCAATCATGTAATGGATAGGATATTTGTAACTGTCGAAAGGTGAGGAAACGTGTGTGTTGAGGAGAGCAAGAGAAGCGCCTCTGTATGATTTCAAATTAGAGACCAAATGAGCCCCACCACGTTTTTAAACTTAAAAAAAAATTCTGTCTGGTATCGTGCGCGGCCGCGCGGACTTTGAATAGGTTTTGGGCACGGGCGCGCGAGTGCAGTTTTTAATCTGATACACGTGCAGCGCGGGCGCACTGGAACATGGCACAGGTGCGCGACCCTGCATCCTGCCCTTCCAGTTTTCATCTCTTGTACTGCAAGACAGTAATGTATGCATTCCAATACACCATCAATAGACAATGTAAAAACATGATTTACTAAATCAACATGGGTGTCTATTTTTTCACCCTCATTTCAATGTAATTCACAAACATACTCCTGTTCAGTTTCCGAACTATGATACTTATGCCACGATAATCACACTATCCTAACTAAGAATGAAAATGAGCTAACTAAAATAACTTAAATTGAATAAATAAAAAGTAGAGATAGAGTAATGGGTTGCCTCCCATCAAGCGCTAAGTTATAGTCAATTAGCTTGACTATCCCTAAATCTCATGTTGATGAAAGAATTGAGGTGACTGTCTGTCTGTCCACCTCGCCACCAAAATAATGCTTCAATCGTTGCGCATTCACTTTAAACGGCTGATCCAAAAATTTGTCAAATACTTCAATTGCACCATGGGGAAATACAGTATTCACTGTAAATGGCCCTGACCATCTCGATTTCAGCTTTTCGAGAAAAAGTTTAAGTCCGGAGTTATAAAGCAAAATCCTTTGTCCCGGTTCGAATGTTCTATCAATGATCTTTCGGTCATGTCATTTCTTCACCTTCTCCTTGTACGGCTTTGAATTGTCATATGCCTGTAATCTGAATTCATCCAACTCATTGAGTTGGAGTAGGCGTTTCTCCCCTCCAGCTTTCAAATCAAAATTGAGCTTCCGAATCGCCAAATATGCCATATTCTCTAGCTCCATAGGAAGGTGACAGGCTTTTCCATACACAAGCTAAAAAGGTGACATGCCCAACGGAGTTTTGTATGCAGTCCTGTAGGCCCATACTGCATCATCCAACTTTAACGACCAATCCTTCCTCGTGGGATTCATAACATTTTCAAGGATTCTTTTTACTTCTCGATTCGACACTTCAGCTTGATAAGCTGTAGCAATGCGATGGTTCACCCCATACTTAGCCAACAAAGCTGTAAACTACCTGTTACAGAAATGACTGCCTTCGTCACTAATGATGGCCCTTGGAGTCCCAAACCTAGTGAAGATACTTCTGTGTAAAAACTTGAGGACTACCTTGGCATCATTTGTCGGAAGAGCTGCCACTTCTACCCATTTTGAGACAAAATCCACTGCGAGCAAGATGTACAGATTTTTGCTGGAAGAAACAAAAGGTCCCATAAAATTAACCCCCCACACATCGAAAATTTCTACTTCGAGGATCGTATTTAATGGCATTTCATTTCTTTTTGAGATGTTCCCCACTCTCTGACATCTATCGCACCGCTGGACGAAATTGTAGGCATCCTTGAAAATTGTCAGCCAGTAGAATCCTGCTTGTAGTACTCTAGCCGATGTTCGTTCTCCACGATAATGACCTCCATACACCGAAGAATGACAATCCTACAAAATCCCTTCGGTCTCGCTATACGAAATACACCTTCTTATCATTTGATTAGAACACTATTTTAACAAATAAGGCTCATCCCATATATACCATCTGACATCATGCAGAAATTTCTTCTTTTGATAACCCACCAAGTCAAAAGGTACCATCTTACTCACCAAATAATTCACGAAATCTGTGAACCATGGCACTTCCCCTTTCACCACAAACAACTGCTCATCTGGAAAGGATTCATTGATTAAAACCTTGTCGTCTGCCTTTCTTTTCAGATTCTCAAGTCGAGATAAGTGGTCCGCCACTTGGTTTTCAGTGCCCTTTCTGTCCTTGATCTCCAAATCAAATTCCTGCAGTAATAAAATCCATTTAATCAACCGGGGCTTTGCATCCTTCTTTGCCACTAAATGACAAATTGCCGTGTGATCTGTATACACTATCACCTTTGTACCAATCAGATATGCTCGAAATTTATCAAAGGTGTACACCACTGCCAATAAGTCTTTCTCTATGGTGGTGTAGTTTAACTGTGCATCTGTAAGGGTCTTGCCGACATAATATATCGCATGAAATATCTTCTCTTTCCTCTGCCCTAAAATAGCCCTACAGCATAATCACTGGCATCACACATTAGCTCAAACGATAAATCCCAATCCGGTGCAGTAATCACTGGTGCTGAAGTTAGTTTCCTCTTTAAGTGTTCAAATGCCGGTACGCAAGTCTCATCAAAGTTAAACTGTGCATCCTTCTCCAATAAACTGCATAGTGGTTTAGATATCTTGGAGAAGTCCTTGATGAATCTGTGGTAGAAACCATCATGTCCCAGAAAACTGCGAACATTTTTTACTGAAGTAGGTGGTGGCAACTTCTCAATAGTTTCTAGCTTAGCCCTATCCACCTCGAGTCCCTTCTTCGAAACCTTGTGTCCCAGTATGATTCCTTCTTGTACCATGAAGTGGCACTTCTCTCAGTTTAGCAATAGATTCGTCTCAACGCACCTCTTCAAAACAATTACCAAATTTTCAAGGCATAAATCAAATGAGTCCCCGAAGACTGAGAAATCATCCATAAATACCTCCACGTTCTGTTCCACCATATCTAAAAATATAGCAATCATGCATCTCTGAAAGGTGACTGGAGCGTTGCACAACTCGAAAGACATCCTACTGAAAGCAAAAGTGTCGTATGGACATGTGAAGATAGTCTTTTCCTGGTCTTCTGGAGCTATTATAATATGATTATAGTCTGAAAAATCATCCAGAAGGCAATAATACTCATGACCTGCTAATCTATCCAACATCTAATCAATGAATGGTAGTGGAAAATGGCCTTTCCTTGTAGCTTTGTTGAGCCTGCGGTAATCCATGCAGACTCTCCATCCCGTCACTGTTCGTGTTGGAATTAATTCATTATTCTCATTAGTAACAATGGTCATATCACCCTTCTTCGGTACACACTGCACTGGGCTCACCCATGAGTTGTCTGAAATCGGATAGATTATGCCCGCATCCAGCCATTTCAGTACCTCTTTCTTGATCACTTCTTTTATTATCGGATTAAGCCTTCTTTGTTGTTCCACCGACGGCTTACTATCATCTTCTAACAGGATCTTATGCATGCAAAACGAAGGGCTGATCCCTTTAATATCTATTATAGTCCATCTAATAGCTAATTTGAATTCTCTAAGAACTCGTAGCAGTTCGTCTTCCTGAAAAGATGTTAGCGCAGCAGAAATAATCGCAGGTAACTTTGAATCTTTATTTAAAAATGCGTACCTGAGATGATATGGAAGTGGTTTTAATTCAAGTTCTGGAGGTGTCTTAAGAGATGGCTTTAATTTTACCGATGTCTCTCCAGGTTTTGTCAATGGCTCGACAAGTGTTCTGAATTTTCTGAATTGTGGAGTGGTATCCAGATATTGCACAAGTTCGGTGAATTCCTCATCCTCCAATTCTGAGTTTTTAGCAATGACACTCCTCAATGGTTCATACTCCACCAGACCCTCAACTTCATCATTTAATACACGGTCCACCAAATCAACTCTGAAATATTCTTCTTCATCTGTTGGGAACTTCATTGCTTTGAAGACATTAAAAGTGACCTCCTGATCATGTACACGCATCGTGATTTCCCTTTTTCTGCACATCTATCAATGTCCTTCCTATGGCTAAGAATGGTCTTCCAAGTATGATTGGTATATTTTTATATTCCTCGTAATCCAGAATGATGAAGTCAGCAGAAAAATTAAATTTGTCCACTTTCACCAGTACATCCTCAACTATTCCCCGTGGATACGTGATGGATCTATCAGCTAGCTGTAAAAAAATATTTTTCGGCCTTGGAGCCGGCAATCCCAACTGATTAAACACTGATAAGGGCATCAGATTGATACTTGCCCCAAGATCACATAGACATTTATCAAAGTTCATCTTTTCGATCGTGCATGGAATTATGAAACTGCCTGGATCCTTTAGCTTTCGAGGTAGTTTACGCTGAAGTACTGCACTGCATTTCTCTGTCAAGGCTACTGTCTCAAATTCATCTAATCTCCTCTTCCTTGAAAATATACCCTTCATGAACTTTGCATAACTTGGCATCTATTCTAATACCTCAGCGAAAGGTATGTTGATTTTTAGCTTCTTAAAAACCTCCAAAAATTTGTTGAACTGCTTATCTTCCCTCTACTTATTCAATCTCTGCGAATATAGAATCGGAGGGTGAACTATTGGTACTGAACTCCTAGGCTTCTCAACTGAACCTGCTTTATCTTTCTCTTCATGCTGTACTTCAGAATTTTCTAGATTTTCTTTCTCAGTAGTCACAGTTTTCTCCTCGTGCGGCCGCACGACATCCACTTGTAATTCAGGCGCGGGCGCGCGATGCTGTGTTCCTGTAATATTTTTCCCAGACCTTAATGTAATCGCTTGACACTATTCCTTCCCGTCTCTTCATGGATTTACTTCCATATTACTTGGCAATGAACCTTGGGGCCTGTTGTTAAGCATGCTCACCATTTGCCCATCTAAGTTTCTAGATTTTTAATAGCCACTGCTTGGCTTTTAATCATGACCTTTGTGTTTACCATATACTTCAACATCATCTCCTCCAGTTCTGATTTCTTTTCTTGCTGAGGTGCAGCTGGAGTGTGATGTTGTTGTTGTTGAGAAAATTCCGCTGGAAAAGGTGGTCTTGGTGTAAACTGTGGCTGCGCTGGCTGTGACTGAAACTGATTATTCGGCTAGAACTGATTCTGCTAATTTCCTTGATTATTCGGCCAACTGAAGTTTGGATGATTACGGTTGTTGGGGTTGTATGTGTTCTAAAATTGTCCTTGGTCTTTCCTGTAATTTCCCACATACTGTACTGACTCCGAGCTGGTAGCACATTGATCCGTAGAGTGTGATCCTGCACAGATCTCACATATAAAGGCAACTATTTTCGCTTTGCTCTCGGCTATTGAATCTATTTTCTTTGCCATAGCTGCCATCTGTTCCGACAACTGAGTAATAGCATCCACTTCCAACAAACCTGCAACCTTGGGTTGTGGCATCCGAGATGTAGGGTTTTGAAAATCATTTGTTGCCATTGTTTCGATGAGGTTATAGGCCTCCTCATAACTCTTTGCCCGTAATGCTCCTCCTGCAGCTGAATCTACAATCGGCCTAGACTGCCATCCCAATCCATTATAAAACGTGTTGATCACCATCAAGTCTGGCATACCATGGTGCGAACACTTCCATAGCATCTCTTTGTATCTCTCCCAAGCCTCATATAGGGATTCACCCTGTTGTTGCTCAAACTGAGAGATAACTGTCCTCAGTTTCGCAGTCTTAGCCATTGAGAAAAATTTGGCTAAGAACTTCTGTGCTAAGTCCTCCCATGTAGTAATTGATCCAGAAGGCAAAGAATGAAGCTAACTCCTTGCTTTATCCCTCAGAGAGAATGGAAATAGCCTAAGTCTGATAGCATCCTCCGTCACCCCGTTGTATCTGAATGTCTCACAAATCTCAATAAAGCTCAACAGGTGTTCATTCGGATCATCCGTAGTAGCACCCCCAAACTGTACCGAATTTTGCACCATCTGAATTGTGCCTGGTTGAATCTCAAAAGTATTTGCTGCTATCATCGGTCTGACTATGCTTGACCGTAGTCCATTAATGTTCGGCATGGAATAATCTCTTAGAGCCCAGTGCTCTTCTCTTTGCTCTACTCTTTGTTCCTCGGCTGCCATATTAGATGTAGTACCCTTTAACTGTGCTTGTTAATTTGTACGAACACTCGCTTTCCAACCTCTCCCGTTTATGTTGTCCTGAGCAGGTGTTAAGACGGGATTGGATAACCGCGTGCGCATAAAAATTTATACAAGTTCCTGACACAAAAATAAAGACAAAAAATAGAAATTAGAAAAGATTAGATTTGTCTAAGTCATACAATATAGCTTAAAACTAATGATAATAATAAAAATTCAAATGCCTTTCCCGGCAACTGCGCCAAAAACTTGTTGCCTCTTTTTTAATTCTAACAAAAGAGCTCTAACTCATGCAAGTATACGCGTGTCAACAAGCAATACAGAGAAAGTCGAGTATCGATCCACGGAGAAAGTTGCTAAATCAAATTATTATGCATCAATTCTATCACTATTTGTTTTATGCTTAAACTAATAATTATGATTATGATTGAAAATTAATTTAAAATTAAATAACAACTAGACTAAATATAATAATGGAATAAATCAAATCTGGAAATAATGGGATCCTAACTTCATTTAATAATTCATCTAATTACCACCATCATGCAAGATTGTTCACATATCAACGGAAAGTAGCCAAGGGTACTAATGTAGACATAACCATTTTTCAATGTATTATGACCCGCTTACATAACATCTACATGCAATAGACACCATGTAATCGTCAATAAAACTAAAATTACTATATGTCTATGTGAAATTGCAATAATATTGAATTTAAGCATAAACCCCTATTTAACTCATGCGGTGAAACAGTATATGTCTATCTGATTCACGAAATACAAAATTAAGCAAAAAAGCCCCATATACACATGCTATCATGATTACAATCTATACTTGCATGTTATTTTTCAATTCCATACAAGTAACTAAAACGAATGGTGATCAATCATTCATGTATGAAAACCAACCATGATAGAAATTCCTTATGATATGCAAAACAGTCCAGCAGTCAAGCATGCACTTAAACTACATATTAAAATCTGTTAGAATCCCATAATGGAGTTTAGTTCATTACTGAACCAAAAGCCATCATAGGATCAAAGCAAAACATGGAGATTAAACAAACAATTAAAAGAGAAAATATTGAATCGATCAAACCCAATTTCTGATTACAATCTAATAGTAACATTCAAATCCGAATTAAAATCCAGCAAAGAAACAGTAGTCTTCCACGATGATTGAAAATCCAAAGAATAAAATATGAAGTTTTGGCTTAGTTCTACGTTGGAAATCTCTCAAAGTGTAAAACCCTAGTTCTAATATGAAAAACACGTAAAAACTACTGTATAATACGTTTGGTACCAACCAGAATTGTTTTTACCAACTACAACTCTTTTAATTTGAAAATTAAAATAAAATAGATCAGCAGCCTCAAATGTCGCGCGCATGCGCATGCTTCCCCTTTATAATCATCGCGGGGGCGCGTGTCTTCAAAATTTGTCAAATCCAGGTGATCGCGCGGGCGCGCGAGTTTGTGCTTATATAGCCGCTCGACCGCGCGGCTTCTGCAGTTTTGAATCTTTATTCTGCTGCTGCTACTGCTTTGTCCTGCTGCTCATTCTTGTCCTGCTACTCATTCTTTTATCCACAAATGCTTGGTTTCTTTGCTCCACTCGATCCTCATGTCGTGCCTTCATTGATCACATGCCCTCTACCATCGCCAAGTTATGCCATAACCTACACTTTTGCACCAAAGGGAGTTCTAAGTACATGCAATGCAAAATAAACAAAATGCCACTAAAAACACACTAAAATGTACTTAAGATAGGCGTAGTTCGTGTGAATTGATACCCAATAAGTAGGTATAAAACTCACTTATCATGTTGTATATATATTAAAAGTATGAAACGTTAAAGTCAATTTATGACTACGTTGATTGAGAAATGAATGTTGATTGAGTAAGGAACTGAATCTCTTTATTATTATATAAACTAAGCATGTATGTTATGCTACTCCAATGTTTGTGAGATGTATGATAAACATGTTATTATGTGCTACGTGATGCATTAAACTGTTAGATTTGCTGGGCTGTCAAGCTCAACCTTGCAAATAACCACTTTTGTAGGTTAAAGATTCAATGTAAAGTTATGTGCTACTTGAAAGACATGAATCAGATGTGACACTCGAAGATTTATACACTTTGGCTAAATTATTATTATTTGAACCATGTTCAAGGTTCTGAATAATGTAAAATGTTTAATATATGTTGAGTTATAAAGTTTAAATTTTGTTTGATTGTATGAAAGGGTATTGAATCTGAATGTAAGTTTTATTTATTAACTCTGATAAGGTGAGTAATAAGTCAAGTAAGGTTTAAAGGTTGGTAAAGATAAAGGTTTTGAGAAATGTACTTGATAAATCACAATAATTATGTAAAGTTTAAGTTATCTGATATGCAAAGGTTATCAGATTGAAGTGTAAGATTTTATATAATAATTTTGAATAAGCAGATCATAAAATAAGATTGATTCAAAGATATATAGATGAGTAAGGTTTTGATTCAGGAAATTAAAGTAAGAAGATAGAAAAGTTTAAATTGTTCCACATTTTATTATGGTTAACATCGAATTATGATGTAAAATTAGAAGTTAGACGTGTTATTAACGACCAAAGTCGATAATTCAGTTGTATGAATTTTGGGGTCGTTATAGTTGGTATCAAAGCCGTAAGTTATAAACCTTAGGTAGGAGTACTGTAGGATATAACCTTAGAGAAGGAAGATGAAGATAATAAAAGAATAAGCTCAAATAGAGTTTGAACAATAAGAAGTAATTTAAGAAATTTATAAAGAAGGGATTAAAACATGCGTGAAAGGATTCAAAGAAGAATCTCGCAGAGTTATAAGAAATATGAATGTGGGGTTACCTAACTCCAATGATAAGAATGTAAGGTGATAATAAATAGATAATGTCTATAAGAATAGAATGATAAAAAGTTACAAATATAAAGTTATATTTAATTATGGTACAATTGTACTCTTTAATAGTTGATGTATGGTATCTGGGCTAAACGATTCCTTCATAGAGCGGAGGTATATACGAACTAGCAACTCGGAACCTAGTTTGTTAGTTATTTGTGGGAAACCACTCAGCGTACCATATTGAAACTGTTAGAGGCTCGATGTGTATCAAGTATAGAAAATGGATACATATGATGAAAATGTGGAACTTAAATGAAATATTGAGCAATGTAAATGAAGTTAGAAATTCTTAAAGGAAGAATTGTTATTTAAACAAGAAAATTCAAAGAAGAATCTTGAAGAGACATAAAGATAAGAAATAGGAGTTTCCTAACTCCAATAGCCAAGATAATGAATAATGTCGTAAATGATGAAAAAGGAAAGAAAGGTGATCGTAAAACAAAACGCTCACGAGTTAATAAAAGAATTTTAAAGAGAGATGATTATAAAATAAGATCACGACGTGATCTGTTTAAGTTATACAAGAAAGATGGTATGTAATGTTTGAAAAATTATAGCTTGATGCTATGAAGATAATATACTATAAAATATAACAAGATAAACTCGCGAAGAGTTATAAATGATGAGGTACGAAAAATTTGTATCGAGTAAAGAGCAAGTTATAAGCAAGATAGAGTTAGGTGGGATTTCAATTGAGGACTCATGTGATGGCTAAGTTATAAAAACCTTTGTATGGCCAAGGGTTTTGTGCTTACGCTCAGTTTATCACATTGATAACCATTAGAATATTTATGTGGCGCTATCAATGTATATGTGGCGAAAAGGTGATTCTTTTCTCATGTGTATATTTAATAGTTAAAACTATTAAGATTGGTCAGATATTATTAGGATTAGGTGCAGTTCTCAAAATTAATGCATATGGTAAGTTTGTGACTCATAATAATATGGTATGTTTTTTAGCCCCTCAGCGAATGGACGACTATGGTCTGACTAGGATAAGTTCTTAAACTCATATTATTGTGGCAAGTTCCTGAACTTCCAAAGTGTGGTAAGTTTGATGAACTGGAGTATAGATAAGTGTGAATGGAGTATTGAGGATGATAGGAATAGACAGACTAGTTAAGCAATGGATCATTATAGAAAGTGGAGTTGATGGCGGAGACATAGGTTTTCTAAATCTACTAGCTATGATAAACTTTCAAAATTTATTGACTTTGTGCTGATGTTTGTACTTCTATTTTCTTGAAAATCATTGGATCAAATGATGGAACCAATTAGTTTTAAAAACAATACCGTTATTCGTATGTCTATGCTAATTTCTTCGGCTAGACAAAAATGATTTGAAATATATCAAAATATATTTTTATATCATTAATGCTTAATGGAACCTGGTGTAAAGATGATAAAAAAAATGATTGAGTCATCAATTCAATATTACTTAGTGTTAGATGTGATCTAAGGATCGACAGCCCACTATGGTATGATGTAGTATGACAAAGTTACAAAATGACGGAATCCTCAAACGGACTATAAATATAGTGCGGTATCATGACGTCATAAAATGATTTTTAGAATTTTAAATATAAATTATTGCCAATTAAATTTGGCCAGACATGTTTCGATTGATATTCGAATTATTTGTATGAGTCTAAGCTATTTGATTCAGCTAGATAAATGTTTATGAAATTCAAGTGTTTCTTGAGAAGTTATGCCAAACCAAATTATTTTGGTGCGGATTCAGATGTTGAAAAACTGAGATGAACAACCCTTTTATAGGGGATTACGCGGAGGCGTTTAGATGTTTGTGCACAATACATTGTACGAAGGGCTGATCCCCCTAAGTACGAGGAGTCCCTATAGTCTTATGACTGTTAAAGTTTAAGTTGAAAGATTACTTATAACTATGGACATACGCATATCATTTAAATGTTTGTGCACAATACATCGTACGAAGGGCTTAACACCCTAAGTACGGGAGTCCCTATAGTCTAATAACTGTTAAGGTTTAAGTTGAAAGAGTACTTACAACCGTGGACATAGTTCAAGGTCTTATGACCCCTCAGCATGATTTGGAATCTTTTAAATTCCAGAGTTATTCATACTGCTTCCCAATTATTGAGCAATTGTGGAAGATTCTTGTTATTCTAAATGGCGAATGTGGTAAGTATGATATTCCTTAGAAAAAAGTAAGTCGTAGAATGCGACACTGAATGATGAATATATTGAATAAATGAGAAAAAAAATTTTGAAATGAGAAGGATATGAGTTATCAAATAATAATGTAAAGCTTTTTATAGAAAAGTTAATAATAGTAGAAAGATCTTTGTGGAAGAAAGTGGTTATAGAACCCAAGGAATGAATAAAGAATTAACGTAAAATCTATTTTGATAGATTGAATGAATGAAGATTAATAAATAAAATTTCGAGGACAAAATTCATAGAAGAATGAGTGAATGTAATATCCCGAGTGTTTATGATAACGATCCTTAGAAAAGGAAACAAATGGGATAAAGAATATGTAATACTCAAATATAATTTAGTCTAAGTAAAGGTTATGAAATAAAACCTAGAATTTGTTGAAGAAATGATAGTAGTAGAAAATATAAAACCTATATTAAGGTAATGTGTTGAAGATATTTGATGATAAATTCTGAAAAGAGATTTGGTGTAAACCTAGTAAGGGAGGTTTCGTTGATTCCGAGGACGGAATCCTTATAAGGGGGGAAGAATGTGAGAACCCGAATTTTTATAAGTTATTAAAATAAAATTTTAATAATTAAAATTTTTATTTTGAGATGTTTTGAGTTTGAGTATTTATATATACGTGCTATATATTTTGAAATATGTGATCTGGTGTGAAGAAAAATATATATTCATATATTGAGAAAATGAGGTTAATAGTTAGCTTAACTATTAAAGATAGTAAACGAAGTTATTGTGAAAAGGAGTATGGTGGCGAAGGAAATTAACTGAATAATATTGGTTAATTTAAAATTAAGATAATAATTATATTATGAAATAATATAATTTGAATATTAAAATCTTGGATGGCAAAGGTGTTTTTGTGAGTTAAATGAAAGGATTTATCCACTTAACAAAAATAGTGAATTAACGTAAGATATAATATATAACATATAAATGTAATACGGTTATGTAATAGCCTAATGTATTATATTATGTCAAGTGAATATAAATTGGTCTATAAATAAATATTGGTGTCAAGACTAATAAATTGAGTTAATATTTAAGATGTGGCTAAATATATAGATTAAATAAATTGTTTTGGGACAATTTATAGATGGAAATAAATTAAATATTATACATAATAATTTTATAATTTATTAATATAATGAGTGGGTTAAATATTAATTATTTTAATGAAAATGTTTATTTTGATTAGGAATATGAATTCATAATTGTATGAGAAATAATATAGTTATCTGTAAGGATAATTGGAGAAGTGTAAGTGTGCCATTTTATTTCAATTAAAGGAAGAAGAGGTATCATAGCATATAGGAAAAGGAAAAATAAAAATATACCATGGAGCAATTGAGCACTCCTAAACATGGCATTAGACCCTTCATGCTTTCCTAATTGCTGAGGTCTTTAATGTTCTGTAACTGAGCAACCCAATTTAAGAGTTATACTTAAGCCCCATTCTTTAGTTTATTCCCTATACGTTCATTTGCAAAGAGAAGACTAAGTTTTAGAGAGAGAGTGTGTGTGTGTGGGAATTTTCTGCGAGAATTTGGAAGAAATCTCAAGGAAGAAGAAGATTGATAAAGTAATTGATCATCTAACCAAACTAAGAAGGAATCAAGAGGTAAGAAAGAACTTCAAAACTCCTAATTCATATTTCTTAAGTTTTGCTATATTGAGAGTTATTTTGGTTATAAAAGTGGAGAAGAAATCAATCGTGTTAATTGATTAATAACCTATTAGATGATTTGATAATAGTATAACAAGAATAATTAAACCAATTGATTTCAAAATTTGTATAAAGAAGAGAAGAATTAGTCTTTTAGTTTAATATGCATGCTATGGTCTGTTTAGAGGCTAAAATTAGTTGTGAATACATGATTAAAGTCTGAAATTGATGATATATATTGTAGTTCTATGAATTACGAGTTCAACGAATCGAAAACCAACTAATTCGAAATTAAAATAAGAAAGTTACGTCAAAAAATTGTAATCTGTGCGAAGCCCCAAGATGTTCTAATTGTGACTGCTTTGACCTGTTTTAGTAAAATAGGCATAACATTTTCATACAAACTCCGATTGAGGCGATTCAAGATGATCCGGAACGAGGACGAATAGACCTACAACTTGTTTTCTTTGCATTTTCCAATTTGAGATCATTAGGAAAAGTCAACATGGTTATTTGTGGGAATGTTACGTTTTTAGAGGCAATCGGAGGGCGTCTGGCATGCACGTATGCAAGTGTAGT
This sequence comes from Panax notoginseng, assembly GCA_016801055.1. Taxonomy (NCBI): domain Eukaryota; kingdom Viridiplantae; phylum Streptophyta; class Magnoliopsida; order Apiales; family Araliaceae; genus Panax; species Panax notoginseng. The sequence goes on along the minus strand of CM029016.1, from coordinate 155,314,293 downwards.
GCTTCTGACGATAAAAGATATTGTTCTAAGTTATAAAACATAAATATTATAAAGCATAACGCTGCTTAACATTAATAAATGATATATTAGATAAGTTTTATTAGCATACTAAGCACACACAAGAGAGGCGAATCGGGCGTGTGACGAATGAATGTCAAAATACCGTGCTAAGTGTTAATGAACTTAAAAAGTGTTTCAATTTAACTGAAATAAATATTATAAGATATGGAATAGGGTTAACATAAAACCAATAATGACTCATAGCAAGACTTAAGCACTTGAATGAACATCGAGTACGAAATATAGTGAGATATAAGTTAAAAGTTAACACAATCAAATTGAACATTGTGTATTGATAATAGGAAGAATTAATGTAGAGTAAAGTTTAGATTAAAACTACTATGCGTGGCTATGTGACAAATAGTTAATGTGTATGATTATATAATTACATAGGGCACGTGAAGTGCAGATATCTGTAAGCTGTTAAACTGTTATTGGTAAACAACAATCAAGGCAAGTCTTTTAGTTCCTATTTCCTATGTGAACTTGTTGATTAACTGTTTTAAATCTTTATTTCAAAGGGCATGATGTGTTGTATATATGTTAAAAGTATGAAACGTTAAAGTCAATTTTTGACTACGTTGAGTGAGTAATGAATGCTGATTGAGTAAGGAACTCAATCTCTTTACTTGTTATATGAACTAAGCATGTATGTTATGTTAGTCCAATGTTTATGAGATATATTATAAGCATGTTATTATGTGCTACGTGATGCATGAAAACAGTTAGATTTGATGGACTGTCGAGCTCAACCTTGAAAATAACCACTTTTGCAGGTTAAAGATTTAAGGTAAAGTTATGTGCTACTTGAAAGACATGAATCAGATGTGATACTCGAAGATTTATACACTCTGGCTAAATTATTTTTATTTGAACCATGTTCAAGGTTCTGAATAATGTAAAATATTTAATATATGTTGAGTTATAAAGTTTAAATTTTGTGTGATTGTATGAAAGGGTATTAAATCTGAATGTAAGTTTTATTTATTAACTTTGATAAGGTGAGTAATAAGCCAAGTATGGTTTAAAGGTTGGTAAAGATAAAGGTTTTGAGAAATGTACTTGATAAATCACAATAATTATGTAAAGATTAAGTTATCTGATATGCAAAGATTATCAGATTGAAATGTAAGATTTTATATAATAATTTTGAATAAGCGGATCATAAAATAAGATTGATTCAAATATATATAGATGATAAAGGTTTTGATTCGGGAAATTAAAGTAAGAAGATAGAAAAGTTTAAATTATTCCTCATTTTATTAAGCTTAACATCAAATTATTATGTAAAATCAGAAGTTAGACGTGTTATTAACGACTAAAGTCGATAATTGAATTGTATGAATTTTGGGGTCGTTACAAGCATTCCACATGCATCAGTAGTAGCTCATTTATGTGCACTAGCGAGAATCACATGGGCCAATGTACAAATGAAGTTTCCAAGTCAAGATATCACTCATGCCATGATTGCCAAGTTTGAGGATTGGACAGGGGATAAACCGCACCCGAGGGGCAAAGGCTTCATTCTTCTAATCGCATCATCGGTTCCACCCCCGCAGCCCACTGAAGCAGAGATTTCAGACCATACCAATACTAAAAATGACGATCGTCGCCTCCGATGGTTGGAGAGGAAAGTAGATGCTATGTACGATAATTTTTCAGCCTTTACAAATGGATTATCGCGGTCACTAGCCGAAGCTTTTGTATAGCAAGGAGCAATGCTTGAGTGGCCACAGTTCGGGATAGTCGTGCCTTTTCCACCCGCCAGATTCACCACCCGAGGAGGGTGGACATGCTGAAAATTAGGGGAGTTCCTTATAACCCTTCACCTTCATTCATTGCAGACAATGGATATTATAAGTTTGGGGGTATTGGGTATTTAGTAGTTAATTACATGTATTTTAAATTTTTGCATGTTTTGTATCATGTTTGCATGTTTTCGTGTTTAATTTAAATGTGCAATTTTTTTTTTTTTTGCATTTTAGTGATTAATATATGTTTTAGTTGTGTGTTTAGTTGCATATCCCAAGTATCTAGTTTTTTGGAATTCTAGTTAGCCAATGATGAATGTTAATTTGATGGATTCTTGAATTTAGTGGATAACATGAGCTTAGTTATAATGTTATACATGATGTGCTTCATGTTCGTTGTTTAGATGCTTTCGGTTAGCACATAGGTGTTCATATATGCTTGTTAGTATAAGAATGCCATGTTTTGCTTGCTGAGTAGAAAATTTTGTTTCTAAAGATACAATTGTGTAGAAAGTGGACATAGACCATGAAAACACATATATTCAAACTTTAGGAACACATGGGTATGCTTGTTATATATATTAAACAAAAAGAAGAAGGAAAAAAAAGAGAAAAATAGAAAAAATTTACCATGGATAGTCTTGTTCTAGGGCCTTTGTTACTTGAGTAAGTACGCCCGTAGGGGTGTCTCTACACCTAGCGCCCTAAGGTCTTTTATGGTCTAGGAGTCGTTGGTTGAAAGCTCGGTAATGGGTAGCACTGTTAGCCTAAAGGAATGAGGCATTGCACGGTTATGAAAAAAGAAAATAAATCAATAAACACCGCGGGAAAGTGCGAAAATCGCCCTCATGTATAGCAATAAAGCAGATTAAATCCATTGTTGAACCTCAGTTTGTATTGATGTGTTGGAGAAGTTGATGTCTCATTAATATATGAGATTCTTGATTTAAACTTTAATTTTCTATCTTGAGCAATATATCATATGTAATCTTTACCTTGGTCAAGCTTATTTATGAACACGTCACATGCACACAACATCTTTATAGTGAGTTTGGATTATTTGATTATATGTTGTTATGTCTGTAGCTTAGTTTGATACTTTATTTTTGAATCTGGATAATTCTCTGAGGCACACTTGATTGGAATTCTATTATGGTTGGAAATCTTAGGGCTCACTTGCATCATAGTATAGTTTGCATAGCATGTAGTTGCATTATTTATTTTATTTTTGTATGCATTACTTGAGGGAAAGCAATAATTCAAGTTTGGGGGTATTTGATAAGTAGGTTTTATACCTACTTATTGGTTACCAACTCACGATGAATTATGCTCAACTTAAGTAGTTTTATTATGTTTTATTCACTTTTTTTGTTTATTTTGCAGTATGCATAGCTGGAACTCCCATAGCAACATAATGGCGTGGAATGGCATGAAATGGCATGGGGATAACATTAACTTGGCATGATGGATTTGTGCAAGAGTATAGATAGCAGCCAAACTTGAACATGTGAGCAAGAGGATCAATGAAATTGTTAAGTACAGAAGAGAGGAAATGAAGAGCAAGCAAGTAGAAGACAAGAAGCAGCAGAATGCAAAGTGCAGTAGCAGCGCGGCCGCGCTGCCATTACAGTCAAACATGGCACGCCCGCGCTAAAGAGAATCTAGAGGCAAACTTACATATCGCGCGGCCGCGCTCCAATATCAAAGGGCCATGGCGCGCCCGCGCCATGCACTCGGAATACTGCTAGACAACGCGCCCACGCCCAAAACCCTTTACACCATCGCAGGGCCGCGCCGATCGTATTCAGTTTAAAAATGATGACTTTTTTTAATTTGAAATTGAGCGTGTTTTGCTCATCTGTGACGATATGGTTGGTTACCAGACATGGTTTTATGAGTTTTTTATCATTATTTCACTACGGTTCTTAGGTTTAGACTACTCTAGAGAGAGTGAGGGCATGGGATTACTACTTTTATCTCTTCTCTTTATCTAGATTGCTGAATAAAAATTAGTTTTCATTTTGGAGATTTGAGGTGGACTTGTACAAGCCTGGAAACAGACTTTGCAATAGAGATTATTATATTTGCTCTATCATTTATCTTATATCTATTGATTGCATTTCTTAATTCCATATTTTGCTTCAATCCCATAATGGCTTTTGGTTCAGAAATGAACTAATTTCCATTATGGGATTCTAACAGATTTTAATGCGTAGTTTAAACATGTATGACTGATTGTGATGTTATTTGTTCAATATTGGATTGCTCATTATGGTCGTGCTAAATGTTTGAATGATTGATCACCGTCACACTAATTTCTTGTATGGATTTGGAAAATGAAATATATTTGTATAGATTATACCATAATGGCAGATGTTCATAAGGCTTATTCATGTTAGGCTTTGTGATTCGTTACACGGATAGGCATATACTGTTTCACCATGTGTAGTCATTAAGAGAGTTTGAGCTTAAATCATATTTTCTATAAATTCACATAGACATATAGTGAGTTTAGTAATTGTGAAGCTTACATGAATTCTATCAATTGTAGATTTTGTGTAATTTGGGCAAAGTTCATTGAAAAATGGATGTGTTTCACTTATGTGCTCTCGATTAGCTTTCCGTATTTAATAAGTAGACATTAGATGATGCATACATTTTAGATGAAGCATTAGATGAAATTAGAATCCCATTGTTCTCCAATTTGATTTTATCTTTTTAATAATATTTATTTATTGTGTTGATAATTAATTTAGATATAAATTCATCTATTGATTGATAGTTTGAGCACATAGAAATAGTGATTAAGTTGTTGTATGATAAATTAGATTTAACACCTTTCTCCGTGGATCGATACTTTTCATACTCTATACTACTTGTTGACCCATGTATACTTGCATGAGTTAGAGTCCGTTTTGCTACAACAAAAAGGAGGTGACATCTGCATATACAATGTATCATGTGCATGACAAAATTGGCTAACATAGTCTATGCACAAAAATGAAAGCTAGTCTGTTAACCCTTAAATGAATGGGCCAACATGTCTAGCATGGCTTCCCTCTCAGAAGATGGAGGAGAATTTATAAGCTCCTACCTTAAGGTATCCATGCGAGCCAAAAGATCCACATCCATATGCATAGTGCTACCATGATCATCTATGCATACACTCATATCTGCTACAATGCTAGCTGTGTGGGATCTAAGTGTAGTACTATCAGCAGTGGAAGCATCTCAGGTAGCTTGAACCTTATCCCACTCAACAAAAGTAGCATCTCGAGCCACTCGAGCCTCATCCCGCTCAACAAAAGCAGCATCCCGGCTAGCTCGGATGTCATCCCTCTTAGTAAAAGCTTCATCTCTACCAGAAAGAGCTATCAACATCAGAGCCCTAGCCTGATCCCTCTCCAATGTCATCAGGTGTAACCTCTGCTTTGAATACTCTACAAAAGGTGGAGCCGTAGCAGTGGGAATACTGAGGGAATCATAGACTAAAGCTGCTGTCAAACCAGCAAATAGCTCATCTTCGATAGGAGAATCAGGGTCCTCCATAGGCTCTTCATCATCAGAATCAATACTCAACTCTGAGTAAACAACCATAACCTACGCAATATATGCCTCTAGCCATGCAGAATACTCTGAAGAGTGACCCGAATGACTAGTTAAAAAATCAGCCCTCTCCCGACGAGTCCAACAATCATAATTCCTTGTTAAGTTATCTACTGACAAAAGCTGAGCTGACAACCGCTGACCCAATGCCCTATCAAAGGGGTGAATATCTTGAAACTGATCAAACTGTCCCATGACAGCTAGTGGATGATATATGGTCACCCCTCTCAAACCAGCCAGGGGTAGATAGTCAATGTCAACTATATGAGTAACGAAGCTATAAGGAGAGCTGAGTCCTAAATAAGGCAAGATAGCAAATGGATCCTCAATCCCTATCAGAAAAGCCAACTAAGATGTTGTATATGTACACTCAGTTGGCTGAAAGGAATAAGACATGCAATCTCATGAGTAAAATAGTACTTATAACATCTAAAGGTGCCAATAGGTCTCAAGTGTGTCATGAGGCACACATACAACAAGACGGCACTGCCTCAAAAAAACCCCACAGATTGGGTATGGTAAAATTTGGCCAACCTTAAGGTCTTCACCAATATCATGGGCAAGATGGTGTAACAATCCCTGAGAGCATGGACTAGCGTAATCAGGCCAATATCCAGATGGTCCATGCATAACGACATGTACAAATAGGACACGATGCATATCAATATGATATCTACGCGGGTAACATGCCACTCACCCTCAGTAATGGTGAAATCCCCTGAATGTCATAGATAGCTATCCAATAACCCAAATCCATCAATTAAGAAATCCATGGACCCCACATGCCCTGAGGTAATCTAGTCCAGGGCAACTCTGCGTCGTAAGCCTGTCAGGGTCATAAACTACTAGCTCATATCACCAACAGCCGTCCTAGCGCAAGGTCGATCCAAGGGAAAGTCAGTGAGACACTCATACTCCTCTAATGTAGGTGTCAACTCATGGATATCGAATCTAAAAAGTTATCTCTCTGGTATCTAACAAGATATCATGCTCTCTACAAAGCCCAACGATACCTGGAACGTCAAGAAGGTCATAGAATGTCTCAATTACTGATCAACTGTCACCCGATCTGGGGGAGACAAACTATCGTACCAGAATCTCAAATAAGAGGCCACTAATATGGGTGGGGTATACTCAATTCGGCTAACGGTAGATGAAGACATCTGTAAGCCATATCATAAGACCATCCAGGGGTCAATGATAAAATCACCTATGTGATTGCATATCAAAGACTAATGCATGCATCATGATAAATAATAATGATATATGATAATATGATATAGGGAATGTAAAACATTATACATACAATCCTAAATGCATCATCATCTAATACGTCATCTCTGTATACAACTGAAAATAAAAAGTACAGGGAAATGGGGCACAACCGCCCAATATCTAACATAGGTCTATCAAAATAAATAACAAAAAATCTATCAAAAGAAATTAATGTTGTCCACATCATCTAATAGATCCATCTAATGTAACTCTTCCTGAGTCACTTAGTCTCTACCAAAAGGGATGTCAGGTCGATACAAAGGAGGATCTGCATCGGTAAAGCTATCAGAATATGGGTCACCTGAAGGGCAAGCGGTAGAGCTGGATGGATTAAAAGAATCTGCCTCTGATGGATTTCTGCCCAAATATCGGATGAAAAAATGTGCCTGGTCCAACCTCTGGGTTAAACTGTTAATCTACGTCAAATGAGTGGGCTCTCGGACGCAGGTAATCCAGTATATCATCAAAATAGACCCAGGAACCATATCCCCCATAAACTGTGTGGCGTGGGTCTGAGCTCCAATGGTGCAAGGGAACCACCATCGGTAGAAACCCTATTGAATAAAAGGGCCCTCTATTAAAGTGATGCCATCTAAACCCATCAGGGGAATCTCGGTGATCGACTGAGATAAAGGCTAATGTCGCCTAGCAGGAGGAAAGAACGGAATACAAATCTCCCTTATAGTGCTCTTGATATCACGCTCCCCTAAATAGAGCTCCCAGCCTCTATCAGTCAGGAGAGGAATCCAACGGGTGGATAGTACATACTCGACACAAGTCAGAAAGCCACCCTCAAAGCCTACTGTCAAATGGTGAGTAGGGAACTTATGTGATGACATCTGTTGTCAATAACTCCAACTACAAACAAGAATAGGTAAACCACTCATCAATAAGAACCTCTACAAGAGTGGAGTAATGCTATCGCCATCCCCGTGGATAGGTCTCCATACCTAATATAGTAACGGGACGAAGATATAGAAGCCTCTCATAGGCCCAAAACTGAAAATGCCAAGATTAAATATCTTCTATCATGAAAACTGACAACCTGAGCGAGGGAAAATGAAAGATAAAGGGAAAATACTCACTATAAAAAATGGGTAAAAGCCTAGCCAAGCCTCCATCACGCCCTCTGAGCATAGGTGCATCCCTCTAATGAAGTAAGCAAAGGTGTATAAGCCCCAGTCAAAGTCTCTGATACGGTCCTCCTCATGAGTGGCGCTGACTAAAGCGAAAGAAACCGTCGAGGAGTTGTCCGCTAGGAAACAGCCTCTGATGATGATCAGGAACAATCGCCGAAGAATGCGATCTCTAACCATTGGATCAATAGACAAAGGCTCAGTCAGAGCCCTACTTAGGGCATCTACAATTAAGGGCCCAGAACAAACAGTCTGACCCTTGATGGTCATGGCCAGAACTCCCAAAAGAGATCGAACGGCAGTCAGGGAAATGTCAGCCACCAAAGGCACTAGCGCCCCGATAAACTCCAATCCAGTGATGAACTGCTAATCCAGTAAATGGAGAGACTGGGTCTGGTGGAACCAGCACTTAGACAAAGCCCTCAAGTAACCCCAGGGGCAGTGACGGGGAGGTATAGAAAAAAAGCCTAAAAGCCCTATGAATGGACGATCTCCTGCTACTCTTAATGGAGGATCTGGTACAAAGAGTAAATGATAAACCAGTTCTCCCTGGGATGAGTAAAGCCGAGAACCTGCATCAAATTGCAAATCAAGATCAAAACCATTGCCCCCAAAGTGGGAAGAGAAAGAATGAAATGATTATTACCTCATTCGCATGAAAGTAGATAGAGGGGTGACGACTCAAATCATCCAGAAGTTCTGGAATCATCACATTAATAGATGGAAGCTCCTGACAGTAAATGGAAGAAGAAGGAGTAGGATTCGTAATAGGAACATTCTCTTCCTCGTTCTCGACATCCGACCTCTCAACCCAGACAGGGCGGATAACTGACTTAGTTAATCACCGAGGCTGCCGAGATGGATGAGGTTAAGGAAGATTAAAAGCTCTCCTCCTCACATGTGTAGAGGTCCTAAAAGAGCTACTCGGCTAGTATGTATCCATAATCTGGACAAAAGTCTATAAATCACCTTAGAAAGGGTGAGGTAAGTTCTAAACTTAAAGCTCATTAAATCCAAATCATTGCTTCATGCATAATTTAAGTCTTGATACATGCATTATGTTAACATACGTGTATAGTATAGTTAAAATTGCATGTTCATGGAATGCTCAGACTTGTGAATTTTTTTACCAGAGTCTCCTTTCTAAAATGGACTGTCCACATGCACATAGGCATGAATAGGTGGCCATTCAGTAGCACACCAACCCAAAATCATGATCATCTCATATGCATGAAAACACATCAAAATTAAATCCACCATGGCAGCCAAATTACCATATGTGCTTTATTTGAAAACATGTGCTCATTTGTCCTCAAATAAGATGAATCAACTAGCAAAAAAGGGTGCCAAATAACTATCTCAAAAGTCAGTATTTTTCACATCAATACGTTCAGTATGGTAAAATATGAACATTTACTAAGTTGAATAATTTTTATCATGTCATATAAGCATACATATTCACTACATGGTATTTAGAAGCATTTTATATGAAATCTAACGTTCTAATAGTCAAAACTTGAAAAGAAAACATGTAAACGTTACCGGAGTAGTGCAGAACATTTGTACAATGGTGAATTTTGTAAAAAGAGGGCCAAACTCAGTAGATCTGAAGAGGAAATTTCAAATTTTCTATTGTGTTCAACTTAAAAATGACTTGTGAAAGAGAAGGGGGAGTAAATATATACACGGGTAGCCGCGAGTCTACCTGCGGCCACTCAGGGTGGTCCCCACCCCCTTCGGCTCGATCAAATTTGAGTTATAACGGAATTCCTATAAGTGAAAAATTCAAATCAAGGAAAATGGTGCTACGCGTTTAAGTGGAAAGGTCCTGAAATCCTAAATACCAAACTTCTAATCTATACGTAAGTCATTGGTATTAACCCAGATGCGGGGTTCAGAAAATCGATGATAGAGGTTATTGAAAGATGCCCTTCTCAAAACATTGGGAAGGTCCGATGCCATGAATAGTGGGCCTTGAATGTTATCAAAACATCTATATTTGTTTAGGGATACAATTCGGCAGAAATCTATCCCCAGCAGAGATATCAGGCATCCCTGATAGTGTAAATCATTGGTGACAACTCCAGCGTAGCATCGTGAATGGTCTGGTGGTGCAAGTAGTTGAAAACTACTTCAACAAAGGTCACAATGATTGATAATGCAAACCATTGGCGACAACTTTAGTGTAGCATCGGGAATTATAAGAACCGTGAATTTCATGAATAAATAATTATTCTGATATAATAAGAAAGTGAAAATTTATTTGAATATAAATTTTGATGCGTGTAAGATGAGTAATTCAATTAATTCAAATTGAATTTATAAAGGAGAAAAATGTGGAGTTTGTGATGAAATTTGTGAAATGCCTTGTGCGACATGAGAATGGAAATTTAAGTGGTTTAATTTAATTATGGGATGAATATATTAAGAAGTGAATAATTAATTAATATTATATTTTTAATTAATATTCTTTATTGTTAATATTAGAATAATAATGAGCAAAATAATTCACATAATTAGAATTATATTTAATCATTTAATTGATATGTGCAAAATATGTGATAATGATAATATATAGTAACTACATTTAAAAAGGGAAGTGTAGTGTGACACTTTAGTGTGTGTGTGTGTGTGTCTATATATATATATATATATATATATATATATATATATATATATATATATATATATATATATAGAAGGAGTTATAATTGACATAAATAATCGCTTATGTGACAATAAGTATGTGTGGGAACATTAAAGATGTACTATATCAAAGATTTAAAAATTATTTTAATAAGCGGGTCTAAATGGAATAATAAAGTTTTAAGGAGATATTAAATTATTACTGACCAATTAAATTGAGTCCATACATGTTATAAACATTAATTAGACTAGACTAATGTACATGGATTATATGATGTGGGTACATAAATAATCCCTAATTTTCCATTATGTAATAGCATTAACACATTAAAATCACCTTTTGGAAGTCCAAATAACCAAACTAAGCATTATGTAATGTAGTTGCTGAGATTTAAATTTGTGTCCCAAAATCAGTGACTCAACAGTATACAAACAATGGCCTAGTCTCAGTTGCGTGAAATTAATCTGCTATAATCCATGGTGATGATGGCTACAAAGTTGGTGGTTGTCCAACTCCTTCTTGTCCATTGTTTCCTTTCATCTTCCATTGATTCAAACCATGGTGCAAGAACAATAACTAGGCAACCAATTCTCTATATATAGCACCCTCTTTTTCTCATTCTTAGTTGCTAAAAAAATGTCTGACAAGTTGCATTTGAGAGTAGACTTGCTGAGATTTGAGGGAGCATAATCAGAGAAGTAAGGGAGTTTAATTTAAAGCTCAATAGGTAACATTACTGTAAATGTGTTCTTGAGTTTAAGATTTCCAATTTCTTAGCATTTACATTAATTCTATGTTAATTGGTATGGAGTAACATGTCATTGTGTTATCTGAGTTTGTATACATGTATGGAACCTCTAAGACTGAGTTTAAGTATGATTAATGAGAGAAAATCAATGTTGGTTTGATACTTTGTAGAACAGAGTACCTTTCTGGTCTGGTCCAGAAAGGGTGCAGTGCAGCTGTGCCAGTCCCCAAAACCAGATTCTGGTTTCTGTTATACAATGTTGTCTCTACACTGGAATTAGGACCTATACATGCACGAAAAGAAGTATAACATGAGGTATAAAGCTTTTCTTATAAGATAGGAAATGACCAACATGATTTAGTTGGGGATTTATAACAAAAACTCAATGTTACGAAAATGAACTTTAATGAAACTTATGTTCTTCAAATTCTGAGCTTGATAGTGTACATATGACTGATTTCTGAACATAAATGAGCATGAGTTGTGATTTATAGTTCTTTTGTTCGTGACCAACTTATTAGGCTTTGAGCTAGGTGACTTTTTCAACGAAAAACTTGACATATTTAAGCTAAGATCCATGAATACTACATGGAGTATGTTCTGACTTTGTGTAGATGCTAACATGACTTAACTACACATGAAAGGTGTGACGCCCCCAAAATAGGTATACATCAACCATCTTGGGTCGTCAGATACATGGTACAAAATACAAATACAACTTAATTTTATAACAGTCGTGTAAAATACGACAAAACATATGCTATGAGTTTTAATACAAATATTGTCATCTAGACAATATCCACACTCAATGGAGTCCTCATTACATTTATTATCACAATATTTTATAGAATAGTGAGGACTACTATGACACCATCTCAGACCATCACTCCATTCCCCGACTAGTCCCGGCTACGTTCTCATTTCCTGAAGAGAACAATGAAAGAAAAGGGGTGAGCTCAACTAGCCTAGTAAAAAATATTATGACTAAGATAATGAAGAATAAATTATCATTAGCCCTCAACAATGTTAAACTGATAAAATATAATTGACAACAAGTTTAACTGTAGCGAAACAAGCAATCCATTAGAAGAGTCAAGTAGAGCATAAATTTTACTATCTTTTATGATTTAAAAAGTTTTTCATCAACATTATCGCTGAGACTCAGCTTAATAAATAAAATCGAATCATCCCTGCATCACGGCCAAGGATATTCATGTAATCATCAATGGTCATGATTATACCGAATAATTCCTGGTCATAATCATGCCAACAATTGTCCATTAATGAACTACAGGCCAATGAGGACTTTTACCACATCCTTCATCACATTACGGTCATGATTATACCGAATAATCCATGGTCATAATCATACCAAGTCTATCTATGCACGTAAGCCAGAGATGACTTTAATCACAATATAAGCATGAGGATGATGACAATGACATAATAATTCAATAAAACAAGTTCAAGGATAAATTTTAAACATTTATAATTTAATTTATCCAGAAATCAATAACGTCCAAATTGTCAACATGATATTGCTTTGTAGAGTAAAATTCAAGAATAATATTCATGTACCAAAAATAATTTGGACAGAAAATAATATATTTTTCGGGTAAATAGTACCCCGTGAATAGTACTTCGAGAATAGTACCCCGTGAAGAGTATCCCCACAGGAAAAGTGTTCCGAATAACCGAGTGAATGATACTACAGTAAATAGTAATCGGGTAAATAGTAACCCGTGAATAGTAGCTCATGAATAGTACTTCGATACGAAAAGTGCTCCGAATACTAGAGTGAATAATACTAGAGTGAATAGTAACTAGGTGAATAGTAACCAATGAATAGTAACTCGTAAAAGAAAAATACTAAAGAAAATGATATTCCATGACGAGTACAAATGAAATGATATCTCATACGAGTATAATAGAATATACGAAACTATAAATAGATTTTCACCTGCCATGCGATAATCTATGTAGACAGATCATTTCCACAATTTAATAAAGAATGAATACGAAGGATCATTCACCATACATGCGGTAATCCACAAAGACAGGTTATTCCAACAGAATAATAAAAAATGGAATAACAGAAGAATTCACCATGCATGCGATAGACCGCACAGACAGGTTATTCCAATAGAATAATAAAGAATCCGCACAAACAGGATATTCCAACAGAATAATAAAGAACGGAACCAAGTCATGCGTAATCCGCACAGACAGGATATTCCAACAGAATAATAAAGAATAGAATAACAACATAATTTACCAGGCATGCGATAGACCGCACAGACAGGTTATTCCAACAGAATAATAAAGAATGGAATAACAAAAAAATTTCACCATGTATGCGGTACTTCGCAAAGACAGGTTATTTCAACAAAATAATAAAGAATGGAATAACAACCCTTACGACTATTGAAAGAAAATAACTCTCTTCATGAATACGAAGGAATAATACCACTTACCTTAGAAGAAAACTGGATACTAGAATAGTGAGGTAGCAGACTTCTCTTCTTCTTTCTCTCTATAATTTCTGTCTATAATAATTGCCCTTGTGAGACTTAGTGAATTGGTGAAAAATGAAGGAAGAATGAGCTTCTAGTTATAGAAAAATATAGTTTCAATAATTGCACATTTTAGGGCTCGAAATATTACAGTATAATACCTTTCACTTTTTCTTCATTTTTAATTTAGTCCTGCAAATATTATCAAACTTGCACCACCTCCCCTAATAGTAAATCATGTGAATTAATAGCTCATTCATGTGACTCAATAGTATAATCATGTGAAAAAAACTAATTATAGTATAGTACCTTCAACTATACCTCTATTTCTAATTTAGTCATACAAGTATTATCAATCTTACACCAACTACCCTAATAGTAAATCATGTGAATCAATAGTACACACATGTGAACACGTAGTTTTAAGCATGTGAATTAATAGCAATTAATTGCTCATTTGTCCGGTTAATTACCCGATTGGTTAATATAACCTCCAGACATCAATTATTATCGAAATAAATGTCGATTTCTACTAACACTAATAATTCTCACACAATGGAACTATCAATTACATCTTTAATCAACACGAACTTATTCATCATTAATATTATAACTCACAATATTTAACAACCAGGTCATTCCTAGGAAGGAGGGGGCTTTCCGATAAGGATTTCTCCCTATTGACGCGCAATTAGATTATCTAACCTCTCCTTGACAGAACTTCTAGACATTGTCAATATTGCAAAAAATAATATGAATAACTTTGTTATCTCAATTATTGATTTAATAATATATCATATAATGCAGATGATACTGTGACAATAATTGAATAAATAATATGAGAGATATGATGCAACAATTACTGTAGCAATAATTGAGTATAATTGAGTGACTTCTTACGTAAGAATCAATAATCAATACCGTGTGCTACTATGCAACCACGCGTATTACTGTACTTTTACTACCAGGTAGTTCAACAGTTTTAACGGTAACACATTCGCCGTTATTTTTATAAAATGGTAATTCCGTCGTTTTCTAACTACGACAATACTTCCATTGTGGGGTCCAATAATGATTATGTTGTCGTACGAATATTCCCCGATCAATCGAATATTATATAACAACTTGCTTATTTTGCAAAATTTATAAATATTACCCCTAACTATAATATTATATCAAATTCACACCATAATATTCAAAAAATATTTCAAGAAATTTAAATCTTTATTCATAAAATTTGGGGTCTCACAAAAGCAGCTTTAAAGATATTTTGTATGTGTTAAATTGCATTGTTCAAGTTTAAAAATAATTTCAAAAGAAAACTCAGATATTTCTCAAACCAAACTACATTTGAATGGGTAGTTAAGTACTGAATATTGAAGATGGCATGTTTATGTTCATTGTGTTTCTAAACACGATTCTTATTTGTGAGATATAATGACAACTAACCAAGCATGAGTTTAAACATGTTTTAAAGTGATAAACGATGCTAGCTATGAATAAATGATGTAAAACCTTATAAGCATGTGTAGTACATATTATGTGATCTCTTTATGTGGACATATGACTAAATTTAGTAGGCATTGTGATTACATGACCCTATTTGGCCTTAATTTTGTGAAAATCCTAAACTAAAGTCCCTAACACGTAAAGTTAATCTTGAAGTGGTCATACAAGTATGTAAAGTCCTCTAATATATGTGCATGATAATTGTTAATAACTTAGTATGCAAAATATTTGACTAAAACCAAGAGAATAAAAGCACAACTCTGGTCAGGTTAGAGGACAGCGTAGCTGCGCCGTCCCTAAGTCTAACCAGGGCGCAGCTGTGCCACCCTGCAGTTGAATTTGCATCCTGTTTATAATTTGAGAATCAATGCATGCTTACATTGTTACTTTAACCTGTATTATATGACTTGTACACTATCTAATGTATCAAGAAGCATGCTAAACGATATAATCAAATGTGTAATGAGTAATTATAAATTTTCAAACGTTAAGTTCAAAAGATGATTACAAACAATGATTTTTGACCTCATAGAGTCTTACAAACTGATTTGGTACGTGATGATGTATGTATGGGATTATAAGACAAAGTTATCAAATAAATGATGATATGATAGTCATATGATCTAAAATAAAACTTAAATTATATGCTCAATGGTTAAGAATGAGTAGGAGATTGGGTTGTTTATATCATATATATATATGAGTAATGTGTATATATAAATAGGATAATATAGTTCGTTGGGTGCTAGTAAGTTATAAGTTGGTAATCAACGCAAAAGGCAAGTATTATATCAAGCAAGCATCTTAACCTATGCATTTACTTTATGCAAGGATTTTATGATACAAGTTTTGAACTTATACAACCTTGATTATTGTACAAGTATCTAAATCTTATGATTCTTATCTTATGACATAATAATTCATAGATAGAATAGAGTTGTTTATATTCTTAAACTTTGATTCGAGTATTGAACTTATAATTGTTTATATATACATTTAAAGAGTGGTCTATGCCAATTGATTCGACTAGACCTAAATCATGAATTGAAAGCGATCCAAACTAATTGATTGATGTGGAATCTTGTATTGACTGAGATGAACAACCTTCTTGGAAGGGAAATTATATTGTCGAGAGACCGACATGCGCACTTAAGTACGATTAAACGATATGCATACCGTAGGGTACTTTAGGCTGATCACCTGTTGTACTCGTTTTGTGGAATTATCAACAAATTACTGTTAATTATAGTAGAAGTTCTTAGTCCTTAGTGTCTGCTCAGTATTTATTATGCTGAAATCTCAAATTGAATAAACATTTAATCTTATTGATATCTTTTTGTCCTTAGCAACTGTTGTTGAGAATCATTGATACATTTTGTTATCCTTGAACTATCATTATTGTTGTGCCCTTGAGAAATTAAAAATGTATTGAACACCCTTATTGCTATATTATTTGCTGAGTAAATTTGTTGCTCATCCTTTCTTTCCTTCGAAATTTTAGTTAAGGCAGAACGTGGTGAACCCTCGGGTAAGGACAAGGGTAAAGATAAGGCTTCAAAATAGCTTATTTCCTACTATTAGGACTTTATTATTATCATGTGGTGTGAAGACTTATTTATTATGATGTATTAAGTTATGTTTAAACTAAGTTGTAATGTAATAGTAACGGTTGCGAGACCTTGGGACGAGAATATTTAAATTATATTAATGAAAATTATTCTATTATTCCATTGTTAATAATTTTAGTAGGATATTAGAGTTAGTACGTGATGAACCAAATTCAAGATATGAGTGTCTAAATTTGGGGACGTCACAGGTTGTTATCAAAGCTGTAGTTATAAACCTTAGGAGCGAGAGTCCATATATTATAACTTAAGAGAACTTAGAAGATAGAAAGGGATGAAACTCATGTAGAGTTTTCATAGAGAGAGACTTAGTGTGCTATGGAATATAATTTCATTCTATACAATGAACTTATGTTTATTTAACATTCTAATGGAGTTATTGTTTATGTGTCTTGTGTTTGTGGTTGTAGGATGACTGACATGGGAGGATGAAACAACCCGGGTCAAATTCCGAGTCCGGAACAAATCTCGGGTCAAATTCTAAGTCCGAATCGAATCAAATCCATCAAAATAAGGCCTCAAACCACTGGCCCAAAAGTATCTTCTTGGGTCATCTTAGCCCACCACAGGCTCCCAAAAGGTCATGACTTGAAGGTACTATTGGTAGTAACTTATTTCCTTATATGCAAACAAATTTTTCCCTTCTCTTTCGATGTGGGACTGGGGTGTTACAAACTCCCCCACTTAAATTTCTGACGTCCCCGTCAGAGCCGATCACACACACGGACCAAAGTTTTTTGCCTCTCTAGCCATTGTGGGATAATACTGGCTGGCTTCGTGTCCCCACCTCCGGACCTCCATCTCTCCATTGTGGGATAATACCACCAGCCTTCGTGTCCCCACCTCCGGCAACCCGATCGGATGACCCGACCCGAGCTTTCGAGAGTCGGCTCTGATACCATATACAACAACTCAGGTCAAATCCCGAGTCCGGAACAAATCTCGGGTCAAATCCCAAGTCCGAATCGAATCAAATCCATCAAAATAAGGCCTCAAACCACTGGCCCAATAGTATCTTCTTGGGTCATCTTAGCCCACCACAGGCTCCCAAAAGGTCATGACTTGAAGGTACTATTGGTAGTAACTTATTTCTTTATATGCAGACAATTTTTTCCCTTCTCTTTCGATGTGGGACTGGAGTGTTACAGAGGACCTAGTAGAGTGGTAGAGGATGAGTCGCGTGACATACACGTGGTATATGAGGTACCATTAATAGCTAAGACTATTTCAGCAGTGGCTCTTATCACTGATGATGACGAGGAGGAAGAGATGGACCCATTTCCAGTAGAGACAGATCTAGAGGAGGAACCCATGGAAGAGGGGCCCGTAAAAGATCCCGATGATACTACATTTGAGGATCAGATGCTGGGTGAATATGAGGAGCAGATTTTGGAGTTAGGATGTAGAGTTGAGGAGCTAGAGGCTGAAGCTCGAGAGAGGGAATCCGAGTTCCAAAAATTAAGGGACGAAGACCACCAGAGGAAGTTGAGGATGCAGGAGTTGAAAGTAGAACTTACGTATCGCAAGGAGGCATGAGTACAGATGGGCACTTTTTTCCACCATTCGATAGCTAGGAATGTGGAGTTGGCAAGTAAGCTAGAGGAGTTAGAACATAAGGAGCTTAGTGAAAAAGCTGAGAAGGAGGCTCTTCGTACCCAGTTAGAAATGGAGGTCATAGAGAGGATTCACTTTGAGGAAAAGTGGGAGGAAGCCAATGATAGGGCTAATGATCTAGAAGATGAGGTGACATGCAAGAGGAGGAAGATAAACAAGATGGGCTATGTTGTGCACACGACCATGGAAAGATTGATTGATGGGGTATATCATTAACCAGCAGAGCAGGGACAGACCCGTCACACCATTAGCCGAGATTTAGTGGTTCACATCACTCAGAAGGAATACTAATGCGATGTGGAGCGCAGAATGTAAGTTTGAGGTCTAGTTGTTAGGAATTTAGTAGTTCTAGAACTTCATTATGTGATGTATATATCGTAATGTAATCTCAGTCTTTTATGTAAGATGTGAGATAGTTGTAAACCCCAAACTTTTGAAAATGTTAGAGGGGTAGTATGATTAGTGGTTGTCCCCATCTTTTGTGATATTAGGGTATATGTGTTGTCATTTATAGAAGTATGCTAATGATAATCATATGATGTAATGATTTGGCATATGAATATAAATGATCTTATTTCAGAAACGTGTTATAAAATTTTATTCCTTCTCATTTGAGAAATGTTTAAGTAATATAACTAGAAAATAAAAATGAAAATTTTATGATGCAAAAAAATGCCGCCAAGACGTATACTAACTGCAACGGAAGACTCGGTTAATGATGAGAGAGGACAAGTAAACCTTATATAAAGACTAGTAGATTTGTTAGGGGAAGCTCTTAGAAGAAGAAACGAACCAGTACCACCCATTCTCCAAGCAGTTACAGTCACAAAACTTTAAGGACTTTAGGAGAGTAGGACCTCTAGAATTCATGGGTACTACCGATCCGATCGTAGCTGTAGACACTCGAAATTTTGCATTCCTATTACTAACATTACATGAGAGCATAATCACCTTTTAGAGATAACCCTAGAGGCCAACTCAACTCAGTCCCAGAGACAACCCTGGGATGCCCACTCTTTCCCATCCTAGAGATAACCCTGAGATCTTCCATTACAGTCCTGGAGACAACACCGGTATCTTCAGTTTCAACCTCGAAGATAACCCCGAGGACTGCAGTCACAATTCCAGAGACAACACCGGATAAATTTTCCATCAAGGAGACAAACCCCGAGATATTCAGTCCCAATCCCGGAGACCGGCCTTTAATCCAACCTCGGAGATAACCCCTAGGAATGTTGTTGTAGGTCCGGAGAAAACCCCGAAAATGCTTTTTTCCACTCCCAACAGTTAGCTTCAACACTCGGCGATAGCCCCGAGGCACTCATTCCATAAACCCAGAGATAACCTCGGGAGGTCAGGCACACCTCAGAGACAACCGGGAGGATGATCAACACTTGTAGCAACGACTGCTAAATCAGCCTAAACCGAAGATAACCCCGGTGAGGGGAAAACTGTCATTTTGCCACCTCGATCCTACATTGCACCGTCTCAGCATATATTGCAACATGCAATACACACAAAAGTGTCCTACAAGAACCAATAGCTCCAATCCCGAGTGACAACTACATAAGACAACACACCGAATAGAATTTGAATCTTGAAGACCTGGGCATTGTCCCATCTTCCCGACTTCGTACAACCTCTTATCCCATGTCATTGCATAGCTCTCGACAATAGCATGTGGTAAAAGGTCTTATACACCTCGATCGGATGCTTGGACTAAAGTTTTGAAAGTTCGAGCGGATATCACGTTGCACGCGTGCACGTACATTGAGACGGTAGGACCTGCGGAGCCGTAGGTGCATCTGCGGCTGCCGTAGGTACACCTGCGCCTCCCCCCTCTATAAATAAAGGGCTTGGGGTAGCCATTTTGAAGAAGAAAAAGGTGAGGAAGCCCTGTCCAATTTTGTCTGTACACACCATATATTGAGTGCTTTATCATTTCAAACACTTGTGAGCTTATATTTGGCTACTTTTTACCAGCGAGAGCCGAGTGTTCATCCATTTAAAGCTATTGAAGTCTTCTTTGGCAGTCCACTGTAAGTCTTCTTACATCATTTAAAGTCTTTCCACACTTATTGCACACATAGTTATTCACGTTGAGAGTTGTGTTGTGTGTGTATGCCCGGACTTCGGTCTGTGGCCTTTTATTTCTTTTGTATATATATATATATATATATATATATATATATATATATATATAGAGTCCGGACCAGGTCCGGACTCCCGGACCAGACCCAAATTCGGACTATTTTTTCTTTTTCTTTTTTCCTTTTTTTTTAAAATAACTAAAAATAAATAAATAAAAAATTATGGAATTAAAATATTTTCATAATACAGTGTTTTGGGTGTGATTTGGGTACGTATAACAAAACATGGTGGTACAGTCTGTGCAGACTATACCACCATTTTTTGGTATAAGTATCCAAAACACGTCCAAAACATTGTATCATGAAAAATTTCAGTTCTATAAAATAATAAATATTTTTTTTAGTTGTTTTAAAAAAAAGCAAAAAAAAAAAAGATTGGTCCGGGATTGATCAGGTCCGGACTCTCGGACCTAATCAGTTCTGTATATATATATATATCCTCGAATTAACGAACTGTGTCGGGATCGATATATATCATGTACGCTTACAGCTTATATATATATATATATATATATATATATATATATATATATATATATATATATATATATATAGGCCTGGATCTCACTTCGTGGCCCTTTACAGCTTTCTTTATATTTAGTCCCGCCTGGAGTTTACTTCGTAGTGGTTGTTTGCTTTCAGAGCTTTATTTACACTTCGTCCCGCCTGGAGTTCACTTCATGGCGGTTGATTGCTTTTATTTTTTCCTTGACATTTCTGATCCCCCATGGAGGTGCTTCGTGGTGGTTGATTGTGTGTGTGTATATATATATATATATATATATATATATATATATATATTTTCCTTTCCAATCCCCCATGGAGGTGCTTCGTGGTGGTTGATCGTTTGTATATATATATTTACAGCTTTTATATATATAATTGTTTACAACTTTTATACAAATTGCTACATCATGTGAGCCTAGGAATCATGTGATCACAGATTCTGTCTCCTGAATCCAGATTCTGTTCTCATGATGGACATTTTTAGCTGTACATGGCTTGTAAATTATGCACAGTGTTTGAGTTTACTTAAATGGCTCTCATGCCCACAAGGAATTCGGCATTGCTATATATATTTTATTTTCTCATAGATGCTTCGCATCTCGAAAATAAAAGCAATCCAGCCGAACCCATAATAAAAAGGAAGTATTAAAGGCCTCAATTACTATTGAGCATAAGGGTTTGAAAAACCTCTTTTATAAAATATCATTGCTATATCTTGTTAAAACGGAATTTTTATACAAAATTAAAACCCTTTGTATATAGGTGTGAACGAGGCATAACACTTCTTTTAGATAATTTCACATTGATCCACACATAAACACACATTTATATAACACTTTAATTGAAAAGTGGCGGTCACCATGCCAACACGGATGTCGGGTGGTTCCTAACACCTTCCCTCCGCATAACCAAGTCCCGGGACCCTAATGAATCTCGGTTTCACAGACTCGTTAAGCAGTGTCACATCACTGGGTCAATGTGCAAATCTTTTCTTGGTTGTGTTGGTACAACCATTTAAAAAAACCAATTGTCGACTCTTATAGTCCAATCGTCGACATATATATGTCGGACCTTTTCATAACTTGTTTTTTCAAACAAATCTCACCTAACATGAGAACACCAAGAGATAAGAACAGAAAAGGGACAAATAAAAATCCCGACGTCGATAGGTGGCGACTCCACTGGGGACCTCCATTTCAAGTAAGAGGACTTAAGCCTCTATTACAAGCTTTTCAAAACTGTTATATGCTTGTGTGTGGATGTTGCATTTACATTTGATGGATGTGTACGAATGCATTTACTTACTGTACTTAATGCTTTACATTATATCTACTTGTGATATTAGTGCTTCATACATGTCATCATTTTCATAAACTGTGAGACAAGTTGTATGTAAATATAAGTTGTGTGGTTCCTCCAGCAGGAGGCTATACTGTCAGTGTTTGATTACTGGACTCGTAGGGAGACTAATTCCAATGAGGCTCAGGAAAGGCACCACCCAAATTTGCTCCAATTAAAAGACAAGATTAACTTCTCGTCGAGTAAATTGCGATGATTTGGGAACCTTCATGCCAAAAAGCCACGAGAGTAGCCTAAGATAGGTCAGCCTCTGATTA
Source organism: Panax notoginseng (assembly GCA_016801055.1). Classification (NCBI taxonomy): domain Eukaryota; kingdom Viridiplantae; phylum Streptophyta; class Magnoliopsida; order Apiales; family Araliaceae; genus Panax; species Panax notoginseng. The sequence continues at coordinate 155,291,536 of CM029016.1, read as the reverse complement.
ACCAAACGCGGAGGAATGTCTCTTCATACTTTCTATTTCTAGTACTTGTAAAATCAATTACTTATCATTTCATTTCCATGTCAAACTCAATGTAATGAAAATTATTAAGGAACATGTACACATACATTCCCTTTTATATCAAAACCTGACATACTATCTTGTCAACTAACATCCGTTTCGCAGGACCATACTCCAAAATCAGACACAATTCATAATATTTCTACATTTACTAAGACTAAACTACATAAGTCTTTTTGTAGGAATATAATTGTTCCAGCAACCCGTTCAAAATCCAAAAAGGCAACAAGCCTACAGCCAAGAATGGCGTCATCTGGCCAGTCTAATCCTACTCCTATCTTGTGTGAGGAGTTCGAATGATTAAGCCAACAAATTACAGAGTTGGTTGTTATACTTAAAGAACTACACTAGTCTACTCAGGGTCCTCGAATGCCCATACACCCAGAATCCTCTGCACAGGGACGAACTCAGGGAACAGACAAAGATGTTCCCACACCTAAGTTGGATACAACCAATAAAAATCATGAAAACACCCATCTCAGAGAAGATCCAGACACCAGTGATATCGGGAAAAAGGTCCTACAGATGGAAGAGACCATTCGGTCTATCAAAGGGATTGGAGCACATGGTAGTGTTTCATATACAGACCTTTGAAGACTCCCGACTTTGAAAAGTACGACGGGTTGGGAGATCCTTACACACATTTGAAGGTCTTCATTGGAGAACTCAGATCTTATGCCGAGGATGAAAAGCTCCGAATGCAGCTGTTTCAAAAGAGTCTGACTGGTGAAGCTAGGTCATGGAATACCAGATTGGACAATTCCAAGATTCATAACTGGGAAGAGCTAGCACATGCTTTCTTAGCCAGTATAGTTTCCAAACTCAAATGGCCCCTGACCGGTACCAAATTACTAAAGTCAAGAAACAAACCAATGAATCTTTCAGAAAGTATGCTCAAAGGTGGAGGCGCCTTGCTGCTCAAGTTATTTTCTTGATACTACAAGGTCAGAAAGGCAGTCAGAGTATGCCTATCCAGAGGAGAAATTACTCCCCCTTTCAAGCACAGTCTTTAAACCCTCCATTACCAAAGAATGGAGAAGTCAGATGCACTCGAGTGTTCACACCCTTAGGGGACTCACTTGAGAACATTCTCAATCTTCTGACAACTCAGAAGAAAATTACCCATCCTCTTCCACCAGCCAACCTGAATGGGAAGGGTTTCAATGCTAGTCAAAAATGTGCTTATCATGCTGGAGCTCCAGGACATGATACTCAAGATTGCTGGGCCTTAAAGCACAAGATTCAATATTTGATTGATAATGGTGAGATCGTGGTAGCAAAACCTGACCAACCCTATATGCAAGACAACCCTTTTTCTCAACACAAAGAATAAGAGGTTATCATGATTAATTGGAGTATTAGACAGAATTCACATTCCATTGCCAGACCTTCCTAAACCAGCAAGGATAATGCTGACAAGTGGGACTATGCAAAGTTTCAATTTATGATGGAACGAAAAATGAAGGCTCTGCGTGAGCAAATCAACCAATTGGCAGAACTGGTGGTCCATCAGCACCAAGTCACATGTCAATTATTCAGTCAGGAGCATGCTAGTCTCCTTCCTCTTGTTACAAACACTCTATCGCGTACTCCAGAAAACGAAACATTGGAGGATAAAATTATAAAAAGAGCAAATGCAAAAGCCCGTCGGGACTTAGCCAATCAAAGGGAATTTACATACCTAGGCCAACTGATGGAAGAGATATTTCATATGCTAATTAATGAAGGAAGAATCACAGCTCTGCTACTTTCAATCAGCCCGCGTTCAAGACGGTTTGATTTTCATGGAGTGTGCCAATACCACTCCCACTCTCGCGATCAGAGCAAAGAAGAATGCTGGGTACTCCGCCACCTTATTCAGAACTTAATTGACAGTAGTGTCTTGCAGCTGGCAGACGATAACAATGTCTAACTAGAGAGTGGGGATGAATTTTCTATAAAATGGAAGGAAGTCGTAGCAGTCACATTTTATGACACAGATTCAGCTACCCCCTCACATACAATTCAACCTATTCAGCTCAAGGGTATTGAAACTCCTTTGAAAGTGGCTGCGCTAGAGCCAATCATCTTACCATTCAGACCACAATATCTTGGTGTCAGCCTACAGAAAGTTCAATGTAATTATGGAGAGGTTGAAGGATCCACATCCCACATAACTGCTATAGTGTCGAAGAATAATCCACTGTGTCTTCCCCAACTGGTGATGAAGCCTACCATCAAGACAAAGGGGAAGATTTCCATGAAAAAAGTGGAAGAATTTCCCCGTACTATGAGCCATAATGAAGCCAAGGTGGTTTCAAGCTTAAGAGAAGCTCCACAACAAATTTCTATACTGGACTTGGTTTTCTCTTCCGAAGATCATAGGAAGGTCTTGCTCAGGGTTTTAGAAGAAGCCCAATTACCTAAGTTAGTAGATGTTGAAAAATTCTAGCATCTGGCGGATCACATTTTTAACAACAATGTGATATCTTTCACTGACGATGATATACCTCCTGAAGGGACGAGCCATTGCAGGCTGTTGCACATAGCGGTAATGTCCTCCAAATACGTGGTCGCATGAGTATTGATCGATGGAGGATTATCCTTGAATATCTGCCCTTATGCCACTTTAGAGAAGATGAATATCAATCTCAAGAGAATCCGAAGTAGCCATACGGTTATCAAAGCTTTTGACGGATCCCGATGAAATATTGCTAGAGAGATTGAACTACCTGTGGAGATTGGTCCACATACATTCAATGTATCCTTTTATGTGCTCAGAATAGCTACAGGATACAACTTGCTCTTAGGGAGACCGTGGATTCATATGGTTGGGGCCGTTCCATCCATCCTACATCAGTAACGTAAATACATCATTAACAACAGCCTAGTCATTGTCGATGCTGAGCCGGAATGTCCTGAACAAGGTGATATACCACTCATCAGCTTCAATTCAGAAGTTGAGCCAGTCAGTTTTCATGCCCTAGAGGTGAGCAACACTCACTACCATCCTGTTGGGGATCCACCTTTGGTACCCAAAATTTCTGCCGAAGTAATGTCGGCAAGCCAAGAAATGTTATCTTTGGGTTATCAACCTGGACAAGGGTTGGGCAAAGACCGTCAGGGCATCAAACGCCCAATTCAAGTTACTAATCAAACAGGGACAGTCATACTAGGCTATACTGTAACGACCCCAAAATAGGTCAATTCCATCCAACCTATTCTGAGTTACCAAATACATGGTACAGAAAACAACTACAACTTTATTACAACAATTGTCGTGCAAAATACAACAACACGTATGCTGTGAGTTTAGATACAAATATATACCAAATGTGACTCATGTTCCAACTGTGGACATCACCTCACAATGACACCTTACATAAAGGTATAGTCAAAAACTGTTTTAGAAATTAGAATCTTTGGAAAGTGCTTAAGGAAACCTTCGTACATGGAAGGCCATGCGTCTAGGTTATGATAGATATCATATGGCCACAGAATTATCCTTGGTTGACCCAATAGACCCCAAAGAAAAATGAGAAGATTACTATCATATTCTTCCCAATGGAGAGTCTTCTCTTGACATATCATTATCTTCATTGTCTCTAATTGAGAATTATACTTCAAACAAATACCAAGATTATATAGGTAGTGCTCGTAAATATACTCAGCAAGTGGATGAGTACATCCCTATGTTATGATGATACGAGGTTGTATATCATTAGACATCTTGTATGATAGTGGCAAAACACCCTTCCAACGTTGGGTTCACCTCACCCTATTTGATTCACCAAATATAACTACTAAATGATGTATACAACACTTTTCTATACTGCATAGGGGGAACCTCCACAGCTAGAGACCACCGTTCTATTTTCCTGTTACCCTCGCTCGACCCAGCTACACTCTTATTACCTGAAAGGAATTGTGAAACAGAAGGGTGAGCCCAACTAGCCCAGTAAAGAATATCATGACTAAAGATAATTAAATTATCAATAGCCTTCATCAATAATAAATCAGAGATTTAGAACATATGGTAGATGATAAAAATTTCAACCATAGTTTTAGCGGAACGAGCAATCCATTAGAAGAGTCAAATAGACCATAAAGTCTATTATCTTCTCCATGTTAAAAATCCACCAACAATGTTTTATCCCTGTAACATCAATCAACAGTTCCTTTCCATAATTATATGAATAACTCATAATCATATTTGTAATTCTAAATTCCTCTTCGCATCCAGGACGAAGATAATTTTTATCACATGTCTTTACCTGAAACATCAAAGATCATGGTTATACCAAATCACAATTCTTGTTTATAATCATACTAACAATTTTATCTTTGCACTACGACCAAAGATCTTCATTATCATTTCATCTTTGCACTACAGGCCAAAGATATTCAACAACAAGTCATCTTTGCACTACATGCCAAAGATATTCATCAACAATTCATCTTTGCACTACAGGCCAAAGATATTCCTCAACAGTTCATATTTGCACTACAGGCCAAATATATTCATCAACAGTTCATATTTGCACTACAGGCCAAATATATTAATATCTCAAAGAAATATATAATCATTTCAGAATTTATATAAACAATAATTATAACCATGTTGATCAATTCAACTTTGCACTTAAGCTAAAGATATTCAATTATAAATTCAATGGTCATGATCATACCAGTCACAATTCAACTTTTCCACTACTGGCCAAAGAGAACCCTAGTCATGATCATACCAATAATCTACCCATCTTTACACTCAAGTGAAAGAGAACTTCAACATCAGGGTTATAAAAAATGTTATATATGATAATAAAAACAATATAATCAACAACTGTATTTATTTTCAAGAGCAACAATTATAAATCAACGATAATTTAGTCAGAAAAAGAAACCAATTTGTGTCATGAATAGTACCTATGAATAGTAACTCATGAATAGTAACTCGTGAATAGTAACTCATGAATAGTGACTCATGAATAGTAACTCATGAATAGTACTCCGTATTCGTACATAGTACCGTATACGTAAATAATGTCATATACGTAAATAGTGCCATATACATGAATAGTGTCGTATACGTGAATAGTGCCGTATACGTGAATAGTAACCCCGACTCAAAAAGGTAGAAATTCCACAATAAGATCCATACCAATATGTCAGTATAATGATATTGAAAGAATAATATCATTATAAAGAATATAACATCCCTTACTATCCCTTACCTCAAAAGAGCAGCACTTCTGACTAGATATCGGATATGATGCTGAAGGAAACTTGCACTGATGAATATCAACTAACTAAGTATCTAAATACTCATTGTAACGACCCCAAAATTCATACAGTTTAAATCTCAACTTCGGTCGTTAACCACACATTAAAACTCAAATTTTACATCATTATTCGATATTAAAAACACTAAAATTGCGGAATATTTAGAACGTTTATACATTTCCTTCTTTCTTGTCCTGAATCGCAACCTTTACATTACATCTCTTTGATTCAATCTTATATCATGAATCGTTACAACAAAATAACTATACAAAGTCTTACATCATAACTAAATATCCATATACATTGGATAACTACAAAATGACTATACAAAGTCTTACATCATAACTAAATATCCATATACATTGGATAACTCAACTTACAATTCAACATGTTACGTTCAAAATATGAAATACATTTCTCATAAAACATAAGTAATCTTCGTGAATATGGATCTCTATAACTCACTTAGCACATATCTTTATCTTAAAATCTTGACCTGCAAAAGTGGTTATTTGCAAGAGTGAGCTCGACAGCCCAGCAAAGTCAAACAGTTTTCATGCATCACATAACACATAATAACATGCTCGATATACATCTCATTAAGGTAACATGGCATACGTGCTTTTAATTCATATAGCAAATATAAAGATTGAGTTCCTTACTCAATCATCATTACTTAGCCAAAATAATGCAGTCATATATTGACTTAAACATTTTATGATTTCAACATGTATAACATATCATACAATTTAAAACAGTTCATCAAGTCCACGTAACAAATAGGAGCCGAAAGACTTGCCCTGATCGTTGTTTACCAATAACAGTTTAACAGCTTACAGTTATCTGCACTTCACGTGCCCTACACAATTATATAATCATACACATCAACTATTAGTCACATAACAACACATAGTAATTGTAATATAAACTCTACTCCACATCTCATAATCTTTCCTATTAATTAACACACAATGTTCAATTAGATTGTGTTAACTTTTCGACTTATGTAATATTCAAAATTCATTAAAGTGTTCAAATTTTGCTAGGAATCATTATTGGTTTTATATTAAACCCATTTCATACTTTATAATATCCATTTCATTTGACTAAAAACACTTATTACGTTCATTAACAATTATCACGGCGTTTCGACGTTTATTCGTCACACGCCCGATTGCATCTTTTGTGTATGCTTACTATGCTTCTATAACTTATCTAATACATCATTATATTAATGTTAAGCATCATTATATTTACTGGAATTCATGTTTTATAACTTAGAACAACATCTTTTATCGTCAAGAGCACTACACTAGCATACGTGCATGTCTGACGCCCTCCGATTGCCTTCGAAAACACAACAGTCCTAAGGATGACCATTTTGACCCATCATAACGATTTCAAATTGAAAACCTTAAAGAATAAAAGTTGTAGGTCTATTCGTCCTCGTTCCGAATCATCTTGAATCGCATCAATCAGAGTTCTTATGAAAACGTTATACTCATTTTAGTAAACTACGTCCGGTCAGTCTTTTTTTCAAAATTTTGGCTTGACAGAACACCCCCCCCCCCCCGCCGGGGCGGGGGTTTTTGCACTAGGGGGGCCCGCCGGGGCAGGGGTCACTGCTGCGATTATGCGATTTTAGCTCTAGAACACTACGAAAAGCCAAATTAGGCCTCCAAACTCCTTTCTAACAACCATACCAAACTACCCAATGAGTAAATAGGTTTACATAAACACAATCTAATGTTTCTAACACGTTTCTAACCATATAAACAACATAAACATCAAAGATTACAACCTTTAATTTTACTATTTCTCTTCTTTCTTCTTCTTTTGACATTCATAGCGAAATTCTTCACTGTGAATTCGTTTTACATCCGTTTTGACTCATTCAACTTGGGTTGTTTTCGTTTTAAAACATACTAACAATATCTATTATCAAATTGCAGATTATAGCAATTATTGATCATGAAATTTCGTACTTTCTAAGCCGTAACATATAAATATAAACAATGTTTTATAATTTCTTCCAACAATTCCAATTCTCATGAATTTGACAAACAAGTATCAATCATATATGATGGTTAACAGATTATACACACTCAATAATCTTTATAAACCAATTCTTTACTCAAATATGTACCATAACCAATTAAAGAGAAAAAAAACTTTGATAAAACATAACTAAAAGCTAGGGCTATAATATAACCTTTTAATTTCTCCTTAAGCTTAATTAGATGATGAGAATGACTTGATTATCCTTCCTCTCCCTTCTTTGATTCTCATAATAGCCTCTTTTTCAATTTCTCAGAGAATATGTCTCTCTCAAACTTCTTTGTAACTCTCTCTTCTTCTTAGGCTTAGGCCAAACCCTTTTTCACGTAAACTAAAACTGACGCTAACATAAAAATAAAACTGACGTATAATATAATAAGGCTACTAAATACTTATCAGTTTTTTTTTTATTTTAAACATAAAAGCCATAAGACCTTGTTTGGTAAAACCTATTAAAATAATGACTTAATCATTCTTTAAGCCTTGTTTAGCAAAACAAGATTAAAATTAAAATTTCAAAAGCTCTAAGGCTTTGTTTGGTAAAACCAAATTTAAAACTCCTTTAATTTATTTTCATAAGTTATTTATAATATAGTTTATTGTCCTGCACTGTTTACTTGGATTTCCATATCCAATCTTAATTAAATAAACTAATTACCACATACTAAATAAATTTTCCACTTGACCAAATATCACAAAATTATAATCTCATTATAATTTTATTTAATAACTTAATATACCACCTTAAATTATTAAATTAAAACAATAATATAACATCTCATGTTATATTATAACTCTCTCTAAATTATAAATTAATTTAATTTAGAATATTATCTAATGAATTTAGATTAGTAAATATTTACTAGCAACCATTACATAAATAAAATATTTCTCTCATCAATTTCAACAATAAGCGCATCAAATAAATATTTATATATTAATAAATATTTAGTATTATAATTTAAAATTTTGGATCGTTACATCCTTCCCTCCTTACAAAGATTATGTCCCCAGAATCACAACTCAAATAATCAAATCGTCACATTCTTCACTCTTTTATCTTAATTAAGTTAATTTCTATAACTCATGGATTATTTACTTACTAATAAATAATCCAATAAATATCTACTAAACAACAAACACGTCAATTAAAAATATTTATTTAATTCAATAAATATTTAAAATTATAAATAAAATTTTGGATTGTTACATTCTTCCCACCTTATAAGGATTCCGTCCTCGGAATCACTGAAACCCTATTGTTACATTCTTCTCACCTTATAAGGATTCCGTCCTCGAAATCACTGAAACCCTACCCTCCTCAGGTTTTCACCAAATCTCTTCGTTGAATAACTTCAACACATTACCTTAATATAGGTTTTATATTTTCTACTCCCACCATTCTTTAAAATAAATTCTTGTAAGTTTTATTTCATAACCTTTACTCAGACTCAATTATATTTGAGTATTACATATTCTTTAACCCGTTCATTTCCTTTTTTTTAAGGATAGTTATCATGAACACTCGGGATATTACATTCACCCATTCTTCTAAGAATTTCGTCCTCGAAATTTTATCAATGAATATTCAATCTATCAAAATAGATTTTACGTCACTACTTCATTCATTCATTGGTTTCTATAACTACTTCCTTTCCACAATTATCATTCTACAACTATTAACTTTTATATTAAAAGTTTTACATTATTCTTTGATAACTCATATCATTCTCACTTCAAAATCTCTTTTCTCACTTATTCAATATATTCATCATTTAGTGTTGCATTCTACGACTCACTTCTTTATAAGGAATATCATCTTTACCACATTCACCTTTTAGAATATCAAGAATCTTCCACAATTGCTCAATAATTGGGAAGTGATATGAATAACATGAATTTAAAAGATTCCAAATCATGCTGAGGGTCATAAGACCACGAAATATGTCCACAGTTGCAAGTAATCTTTCAACTTCAACTTTAACAGTCATAGGACTATAAGGACCCCCGTACTTAGGGTGTTAAGCCCTTCGTACGATGTATTGTGCACAAACATTTAAACGCTATGCGTATGTCCATAGTTATAAGTAATCTTTCAACTTAAACTTTAACAGTCATAAGACTATAGGGACTCCTCGTACTTAGGGTGATCAGCCCTTCGTACAATGTATTATGCACAAACATTTAAACGCCTCCGCGTAATCCCCTATAAAAGGGTTGTTCATCTCAGCTTTTCAACATCTGAATCCGCACCAAAACAATTTGGTTTGGCATAACTTCTCAAGAAACGCATGCATTTCATGAAACATCTTTCAATATTTGTCTAGCTGAATCAAATAGCATAAACCTCTACAACAATTCGAACATCAATCGAAATATACATACACATGCATACATATGTATTCTCATATCTTAAAGAAATCTCAAAAATCTTTTTATAACGTCATGATACCGCACTGTATTTACAGTCCGTTGAGAATTTCGTCATTTGTTGATTTTATCATACTACATCATACCATAGTGGGCTGACGATCCTTAGATCACATCCAACACTAGGTAATACTGCATTGATGACTCCATCGTTTTTTTTTTCATCTTTGCACCAGGTTACATGATGCATTAATGATATAAAATACATTTTGATATATTACAAATCATTTTTGTCTAGCCGAAGCAATTAGCATAGACATACGAATAACAGTATTGTTGTTAAAACTCGTTGGTTCTATCATTTGATCCAATATTTTTCAAGAAAATAGAAGTGTAAACATTAGCACGAATTCAATAAATTTCGAAAGTCTAGCATAGCTAGTAGATTTAGAATACCTATGCTTCCTGTTAGGTTTGTAATATTCATGAACGCAATCAAATTGCAGAAAATAGCGAAAACGTGAAGAAATCAGAGTTTAAAATTTTTACAAACCATATACCCGGATCACCCTTTATGTGCAATTATTAATTAAACGAAAAAGAAAGAACAAGAATCATACCCTTGAAGATCTGAGCTTCCTCAGGTACAAGTTCACCTCCAATCCTTTTCGCGTCCAACTTGAATCCACCGAGTTTGGTTCCTTCCTTTGATCAACGTTAGCCACCCAAGTGTTTGGCCTCTAGAGGTGATTCACCAAGGAAGAAGAAGAATTCAAGAAGATGGGTATTTGGCAAAACCCTAGTTTTTCTATCTCTCATGGAAAAGAAGCGTACTCTCCAACAATTGGAATAACGTATGTTTGATATCTGATATAAGACTCCTCTTATACAGATATCAAGTAACCCTATTAAAAATAAGGTATTATTTATTTAATTAAACTCTTTTAATTAAATGGGCTCCCTAATCTTATTAGGGATAATTAATTAAATTCCTTTAACTAATTTTTCCTCCTAATCCTAATAGGAATAAATGAGAGTACATATATTAAATTAATTCCTAAACTCTTTTAGAAATTAAAATAATAATAATAATAATATTAATAAGACTCCTCTTATTAATTTATATTTAATATTTCTAAAATATTAAATAATAAATATTAAGCTATTTAATTTATTCTTTCACCATAGATTAAATTAAATATACTTAACATATTATTACGATTATGCCATTAACTTCTTAAATAATTATTCTTCCTTTTATGGTGTGACCCTTTAGGTTCTCCATATTAAACCAGTTGTGAATAAATCAATTAGAACAATTCTAGTCTTATTTAAATAAATAAATTAAACTATTAATTTATTTAAATAAATAATATTTATTCTACAATAGGGATATGCCTCCCTAGCGATCAACGAATTTTCAGATAATATAGATTTCAACATTAATCATAAAAGAACCTTTGAGTAAATAGTTACCGTACAATTCAATCCTTCCACCATACAATGTCCCAATTAAATATAAGACATGGAATTACTGTCAAGTTTTATTTTATTTAATTATATGTATTTCGACTCTTAAATGCACAACACCAAATAATGCAAATTAGAAACTCCTTTCTAATTTCATTCTGCCTTGGCCAAGGACTACTGGGTTGTCATTTATCGAATCACATAGGACATTTCTCTTCTTTTACTAGAAGTGGTATATTCTTTATTGATCATACATTATCTCCATGTACAACTTATTATACCCAAGCATACCCTTTGATATACCCTAAGGGTCTTAAGGAATAAGTTAAAGTATAACTCATCATACACAAGATACTATGATGATCTCAAGTCCAAGGATCACTTGTACTACTATCACTGCAGGAATTCCTATTGATAGGCAAGTAAAACTCCATTAGGTATTCCTTAGCGAGCCACGTTCAGTGAACTTATTCTCTAATAAGCACCTACATACTTGCTTTAGTGTCTCTACACAAATGATCATGAGATCAATCATCCTCATCCAATGAGCAAGCAACGTATGTACCAATCTATCTGGATTCACTAATCTCCAATTTAGTAATCCAATGATTGGGAACTATTTTAGTTTTAAGCTTTCTAAGAATTTAGATCTCATTAGAATGATCAATATCATTATTCTAAAAACATTGCTTAAAACTATGGGTTTATCACATATTATAAAACAGCATCATGTAGATAATTAAAAGCCTTTAATAAATTAATAATTTTTATTAATAAATGAATAAGATTGTTACAAAGTATATGCTTTATCATCAAACATGATTGGCTTGTATGCATACTACTTTCAATCTCCCACTTGCACTAAAGCCAATCGTCATGGTATCTCATACTCTTCTTCTCTAAGTGACGATTATCCTGCTGTTGGATAAGCTTCAGTAAATGGATATGTAATGTTGTTCTTGAGAGTCCATTATCTCTATAGTGATTTCTCATCTTTCAATGATTCCTATAATCAAATGAAAGTGCCACAACACATGTTTAGATCCAAGATGAGACTTAGGAACTATTCCTAGTTCTGTAATGAACTTTTATCCAAACAATCAACTTGCAGCTTCATTTATAGCTATATTCTTTGTCTTTATCACTAAACCAACAACTCTTTGCTGTTTGGAACCTTTCCAATTCACTGCACCACCGTTCAAGGTAACACTTTACCTTAAAGTGGATTTTCTGTCGTCTTGGTCTGTCTGAAAAACTTGAGTCTGTTAAGCCCTCTAGTTTTAATTCAGACCCACCATAAATATAATCACATCCTTAGTGCCAGTTAAGTACTTTAAGATATTTTTCACTGTCTTACAGTGATCTTCTCCAGAATATGACCGATCAACGTCAGGTCTCGTACATTTCATTGCATATATGATAGTTACTCATGTGATCTCTCTTTTATGAGTCTATGGGACTATTAAGAGAGATACACTCCATGGCTTATCAACATGAGACATTTCTTGGAGTTTGTCATGCTAAACGACTTTAGCATCAAATGAATATACGTTTCTTGGGTTAAGTCGAGCATCATTTTAAATCTATCTATATAGATTTGTATCCCCAATTACGATACTCTTCCCAAATCATTCATGGAGGAATGTTTAGACAACTTTATCTTTACTAATTATAGCATTGGTATGTCATTGCTTATCTGTAGTATATCAACATATAATACTAGGAATGTCACGACGCTCCCACTGACCCTTTTGTACACACTAGAACTCTTACCTCATCGTATGTAACTGGATCATCATCTTCTATGATGTGTACCTCATCATCATCATCTATGATGAATCCATACCTCCTAGGTATCTTCGGTACTATTCCAGATTTACGATTCGGTTGTGGTACAATATGTTTATCTACAAGTTCCTCTTATTTGACTTATTGTGATTTGTGGTTCTTAAACTCTTCAAGATCTATTATCCTCCCACTAGCCCCTTCAATGATAAACATCTTTATCTTAGAAGGCAGCATGTTTCTTAATAAACACCTTTTGCTAAGTAGGATTGTAGAACATATACCCTAAACTTACTTTAGGATGTCCCACAAATCTGTACATGTCAAATCTTGTCCCAAGATTATTCTTTGAAACCGTTTCACATAAGTTGGACAACCCCTTATCTTAACATACTTAAGATTAGGAATCCTCCCTGTCCATAACTTTTATGAAGTCTTGGGGCCGGATTTTGAGGTTACCTTTTCGTAGATATGCAGCCATTTTTAAGACATTATCCCAGAAGGATACTGGAATGTCGGTAAAATTATTATGGACCGCACCATGTCTAACAAGGTACGATTTTTTCTTTCAGATACATCAATCAATTATTGCATATCAGGAGGCGCCCATTGTGAGAAAACCATTTGAGATGATTTAGAAACTCATTGCACAAGTATTCCTTCCTTGATCCGATCAAAGAATCCTAATACTTAGCCAATTTGCTTCATTTCTGAATTCTTTGAACCTTTCAAATAATTCACACTTGTATTTCAGTAAATACACACATTCAACTATTTGAATGATCATCTCCTTTTCTTATACTAGTTTGTTCAATTTGCAAAATTATTTTCACGTAAGTCAAGTATACAAAATCAATTAAGTAATATTTCAGTTCTATATACAAAATATTATTATTATAAATAGAACAACAATTGTTCTTAAATATAATACCAAAGATTTCATTGTCCAACAATAAAATGAAATAATGTTTCCAACAAGAACTGGAATACAATAACAACTTATTGACTTAATAGACTTTTCCATAGGCAGTGCTAAATTATAAGTTTCTATGACTAATGTAGCAACCTTTGCTTCATTTTCCACACATAGGATTGCTTATCTTTATTTTGCTTTCTACTTCTGTTTGGTCCCTTCATAAATCTATATTTATGATAACCAAAGCCGGTATCAAATACCCAAGTAGAACCTTGACTTAAAGAAAATTTATTTCAATCATGAACAAAAAACTGTATTGTAACCGAAACTTCACTAAGCTTCTTTGGTTAGCCTCTGCAAGATGTTTCTCGCTGTTTTTTTTCCAGTGTCCAGGCTTATTGCAGTGGAAGCAAACTCCTTTGCTATCCGTATCAGTTTTATTCTTATTATCCTTTGTTTTTGCCTTTCTATTTACCTTCTTTGAATCGTTCTTCTTTTCAGAAGATCATTTGGCTCCTACCAGTAAGACAAGGTCTTTCTTGGTTGGAAAGTAACTCTTAACATTTTTCAACATGTTAAGCAAATCAGCGAGGCTGATATCTAGCTTGTACATATTAAAAAATTCACAACAATTGTGAAAGGAGTCCGTAAGTGAGTGTAAGATCAAATCTTGGCTCAACTCTCCATCCATGACAAAACCCATTGTCCTAATTGTTCAATCATATTGATCATGTTTAGGACATGTGTCTGTACTGTAGTGTCATTGGTCATTCTAGATCGGAAGAGCTCCTTAGATATCTGATATTTATCAGTCCTACTTTCCTCACCATCAACTACTTGATGTGCAGGAATATAGTAGGAGCATCCATAGTTTCATGCTGACGCTGAAGCTCGTTACTCATGGATGCGAGCATGATGTATTGAGCCAACTGTGCATCATCTTGCCACTTTCTAAAAGTAGCAATCTCTTCCTTAGAGGCATTGTCTACAACCATTGCAGGGATAGGCATATTAAGGACAAAAGATAACTTTTCAGCCATGAGAACTATTCTCAAATTCCTTAACCAATCCGTTTAATTCGGTCCGATTAATTTAGCATCTAATATGCTACGCAGTGATAGTAATTTAGACATTGTAAAATTCTGTAAATAAATTTGTAATTAACAATATTTTAGCATACATTCTTTTATTAATTACCAAAATAATTTAGGTCTTGTTTTAAATTGGTATCTCCCACTATTTTCTTCAAACTATATTACCCTCAATATATATAGTTCGGCAATATCTAATTAAAGATATGCTAGTGAGAATAAGGATCCCATTTCAAATGTATATAGCCTTGTGGTGACACAACAAACTATATATAAATAAATAGGTAGACAACTCTTGTCAATTACATCAACTATGCAACTCCTTGTATTTTGCCTCTTAGATTATTTTGATCAAGTGGTGGCACATCCGAATCAAAATTATCCAAGTTAAGTCCAGCCTAGCACTCCATATATTCAAAATAGAAAAATATTGTCCTTGTGGTGACACAACAAAACAATACTGTTCAATTTTCTTTATAAGCATCAAATGTGATAAATTAACATCTTAAATACTTAATACTTGCCTTGTGGAGACACAACAAACTCATATTAAATATTTAATACTCTATTAATTTTATCATGCTAGAAGGCGACGTTCGATATTCCAAATATCTTTGAACGCTTAGGACTTAATATAAAAAATATGAGGGGATTATTATTAATTTGTCTCATCTTGTTTAGAGCGCATGCACATATATATATAAAATACGCGTCATATTAATTAACATGCGAAGCATGTTTGCATAATATATAATATATATAGTACAAGCATGCACATATAGAATACTATATTCTACCTGGATTGATCATGGACTTTATTCTAGTTTGGTTCACTAGAGCCACCAAGTGAACCAAAAGGTCAAACCCTAGGGGTGCAAGAATTAATATTTAAATATAACTATTACATTTAAACCCGGGCTCCATTATAAACGGGTCTTCAAGTGCTCCTTGCTCCTTGCTCCTTGATCTCTAATTTTTCAAAATAAATTCTAACTATTCCTATTACAAAACTATTTAAAATAAATAGAAACCTTGATCAGCAGTCAAGGGGAAGTATATTGGAGGGAGATAGAATTTACATTAAGAAAAATTAGAGAAGACGAGGTACGCAGACCCCATTTAATAAAACTCATACATTCATGCATCCAACTAAAATAAAATCCAATCATATTGGTCAATAGTCGATAATCAATCCCATTTATTATCATACACATCACCATATGCATCAATAAATAACATTCATCTCATGAATAATAAACATTCAATATATATATTGATATCACTTAATGGGCAAATTTAGTTAGTATAAAATTTAATTTTGAATCAAAATAAACTCTTTTATTTTAATATAAATTTAAATCAAAATAAACCTCTTTTATTTTAATTTATCCAATTTTAAATAAAATAAACTATTTATTTTAATCAAAATCTTTAATCAAAATAAACTCCTTTATTTTAATTAATTATGAAATCCAATTCCATGTAAAAAAAATAAAACTCATTTATTAAAGGAAATATGGATTCTATTTCATATTCACAAATAAACTCTTTTATTTTGAATAATATGAAATCATATTTCATATCTAAATAAACTCCTTTATTTAAGAAAATACAGATTCTCTTTCCTATTCACAAATAAACTCCTTTATTTTGAATAACATGAAATCTTATTTCATATCTAAATAAACTCCTTTATTTAAGGAAACATGGAATCCAATTTCAACTCCAATTAGTTATCATGAAATCCAATTCCAACTCTAATTAGTTAGCATGAAATTTAATTTTATAATTAAAATAAACTTTATATTTTAATATTAAAATAAACCTTTTATTTTAAGATTAAAATAATTTTTTTTAATTATAAAATAATTAAGGATATTATATATATATATATATATATATATATATATATATATATATATATATATATATATCCTAGAATCCATACATGCAGGAAGTTAAAATGAGATAACTTGATTACTAATATATATACTACTTTAGTTAGAAACATGATATTATATTAAAATAAAGTTCACTTCCTGTAACTAACTTAGTGACTCACGTGAAAGGGAAGGAATCTTCCATGGAAAAAGAATGTAATATATATTAATAATAAGCGATTCACATTATCCTCCATTCCTGCTATGTACCAGTTTTTGAACAGTCCACGAATCAGCAGGGAAAAAAAATGTTTCCGCGATTTTTTATTTTTTTATTTTTAATTAAATTTTATACAACAAAATTATGCCCAATTATATTGTTCTAAACACATATCAATATACATATCAAATTAGAACAATTAATAATTTGCATAAAGATTTGGCTCTAATGCCACTGTTAGTTTTGTAATATTCATGAACGCAATCAAATTGCACAAAATAGCGGAAACGTGAAGAAATCAGAGTTTAAAATTTTTACAAACCATATACCTGGATCACCCTCTATGTGCAATTATTAATTAAACGAAAAAGAAAGAACAAGAATCATACCCTTGAAGATCCGAGCTTCCTCAGGTACAAGTTCACCTCCAATCCTTTTCGCGTCCAACTTGAATCCACCGGGTTTGGTTCCTTCCTTTGATCAACGTTAGCCACCCAAGTGTTTGGCCTCTAGAGGTGATCCACCAAGGAAGAAGAAGAATTCAAGAAGATGGGTAGTTGGCAAAACCCTAGTTTTTCTATCTCTCATAGAAAAGAAGCGTACTCTCCAACAATTGGAATAACGTATGTTTGATATCTGATATAAGACTCCTCTTATAAAGATATCAAGTAACCCTATTAAAAATAAGGTATTATTTATTTAATTAAACTCTTTTAATTAAATGGGCTCCCTAATCTTATTAGGGATAATTAATTAAACTCCTTTAACTAATTTTTCCTCCTAATCCTAATAGAAATAAATGAGAGTACATATATTAAATTAATTCCTAAACTCTTTTAGAAATTAAAATAATAATATTAATAAGACTCATCTTATTAATTTATATTTAATATTTCTAAAATATTAAATAATAAATATTAAGCTATTTAATTTATTCTTTCACCATAGATTAAATTAAATATACTTAACATATTATTACGATTATGCCATTAACTTCTTAAATAATTATTCTTCCTTTTATGGTGTGACCCTTTAGGTTCTCCATATTAAACCAGTTGTGAATAAATCAATTAGAACAATTCTAATCTTATTTAAATAAATAAATTAAACTATTAATTTATTTAAATAAATAATATTTATTCTACAATAGGGATAAGCCTCCCTAGCGATCAACGACTTTCCAAATAATATAGATTTCAACATTAATCATAAAAGAACCTTTGAGTAAATAGTTACCGTACAATTCAATCCTTCCACCATACAATGTCCCAATTAAATATAAGACATGGAATTACTGTCAAGTCTTATTTTATTTAATTATATGTATTTCGACTCTTAAATGCACAACACCAAATAATGCAAATTAGAAACTCCTTTCTAATTTCATTCTACCTTGGCCAATGACTACTGGGTTGTCATTTATCGAATCACATAGGACATTTCTCTTCTTTTACTAGAAGTGGTATATTCTTTATTGATCATACATTATCTCCATGTACAACTTATTATACCCAAGCATACCCTTTGATATACCCTAAGGGTCTTAAGGAATAAGTCAAAGTATAACTCATCATACACAAGATACTATGATGATCTCAAGTCCAAGGATCACTTGTACTACTATCACTACAGGAATTCCTATTGACAGGCAAGTAAAACTCTATTAGGTATTCCTTAGCGAGCCACATTCAGTGAACTTATTCTCTAATAAGCACCTACATACTTGCTTTAGTGTCTCTACACAAATGATCATGAGATCAATCATCCTCATCCAATGAGCAAGCAACGTATGTACCAATATATCTGGATTCACTAATCCCCAATTTAGTAATCCAATGATTGGGAACTATTTTAGTTTTAAGCTTTCTAAGAATTTAGATCTCATTAGAATGATCAACATCATTATTCTAAAAACATTGCTTAAAACTATGGGTTTATCACATATTATAAAACAGCATCATGTAGATAATTAAAAGCCTTTAATAAATTAATAATTTTTATTAATAAATGAATAAGATTGTTACAAAGTATATGCTTTATCATCAAACATGATTGGCTTGTATGCATACTACTTTCACTTCCACCATCAACTCCACTTTCTATAATGATCCATTGCTTAATAGGTCTATCTATTCCTATCATCCTCAATACTCCATTCACACTTAATCACACCCAGTTCGTCAAACTTACCACACGTTATGAGTTCAGGAACTTGCCACAATCATATGAGTTTAAGAACTTATCCTAGTCAGACCATAGGCGTCCATTCGCTGAGGGGTTCAAAAACATACCATATAATTATGAGTCACGAACCTACCATAAGTATGAGTTTTAAGAACTCGCACTTAACCTTATAATATTCTCTAACTATACTCTACCTATCTGTTATACACATGAGAAAAGAATCACCTTCTCAACAGGTATATAGCAAATAGCGCGACACAAACATTCCAATGATTATCAATGTGATAAACTGAGTGCAAGCACAAAACCCTCGCCCATACAAAGGTTTGTACAACTCAGCCATCACATGAGTCCTCAATTGAAATCCCACCTAACTCTATTTTGCTTATAACTTGCTCTTTGCTCGATACGAATTTCTCGTATCACATCATCTATAACTCCTCATGAGTTATCTCGTACTATTTTATAGTACTCCATCTTCATAGCATTAAGCTATAATTATTCAAACATTATAGACCATCTTTCTTTTATAACTTAAACAGATCTAGACCACGTCGTGATCTTATTATATAACCATATCCCTCAAAATTCTTTTCTTAACTCGCGATCGTTTTGTTTTACGATCCTCTTTCTTTATCTTTTTCATCATTTACTACATTACTCGTTATCTTGGCTTTTGGAGTTAGGAAACTCCCATTTCTTATCTTTATATCTCTTAGATTCTTCTTTGAATCTTCTTGTTTATATAAAGGAAAAAAAATTCCTTTAAGAATTTCTAACATCATTTACATCGCTCAAAATTTCATTCGAGTTCTACACTCTCATCATACGTGTCCATTTCTATACTTGGTACACATCGAGTCTCTAACAGTTTCAATATGGTACGCTGAGTGGTTTTCCACAAACAACCAACAAACTAGGTTCCGAGTTACTAGTTCGCATATACCTCTTCTCTATGAAGGAATCGTTTAGCCCAGATACATACATCAACTACTAAAGAGTACAATTGCACCATACTTAAATATAACTTTCTATTCTAAACTTCTTTATCATTCTCTTTTTATAAACATTGTCTATTTGTTATCACCTTACATCCTTATTATTGGAGTTGGGTAACCCCACATTCATATTCCTTATACCTCTGCGAGATTCTTCTTTGAATCATTTCACGCAAGTTTTATCCCTTCTTTATACGTTTCTTACATTACTTCTTATTGTTCAAACTCTATTTGAGCTTATTCTTTCATTATATGCACCTTCCTTCTCTAAGGTTATAGCCTAAGGTACTCCTACCTAAGGTTTATAACCTACAGCTTTGATACCAACTGTAACGACCCGAAAATTTATACAGTTTAAATCTCAACTTCGGTCGTTAACCACACATTAAAACTCAAATTTTACATCATTATTCGATATTAAAAACACTAAAATTGCGGAATATTTAGAAGGTTTATACATTTCCTTTGTTCTTGCCCTGAATCGCAACCTTTACATTACATCTCTTTGATTCAATCTTATATCATGAATCGTTACAATAAAATGACTATACAAAGTCTTACATCATAACTAAATATCTATATACATTGGATAACTACAAAATGACTATACAAAGTCTTACATCATAACTAAATATCCATATACATTGGATAACTCAACTTACAATTCAACATGTTACGATCAAAATATGAAATATATTACTCATAAAATATAAGTAATCTTCGTGAATATAGATCTCTATAACTCACTTAGCACATATCTTTATCTTAAAATCTTGACCTGCAAAAGTGGTTATTTGCAAGAGTGAGCTCGACAGCCCAGCAAAGTCTAACAGTTTTCATGCATCACATAACACATAATAACATGCTCGAAATACATCTCATTAAGGTAACATGGCATACATGCTTTTAATTCATATAGCAAATATAAAGATTGAGTTCCTTACTCAATCATCATTACTTAGCCAAAACAATGCAGTCATATATTGACTTAAACATTTTATGATTTCAACATGTATAACATATCATACAATTTAAAACAGTTCATCAAGTCCACGTAACAAATAGATACCGAAAGACTTGCCTTGATCGTTGTTTACCAATAACAGTTTAACAGCTTACAGTTATCTGCACTTCACGTGCCCTACACAATTATATAATCATACACATCAACTACTAGTCACATAACAACACATAGTAATTGTAATGTAAACTCTACTCCACATCTCATAATTTTTCCTATTAATTAACACACAATGTTCAATTAGATTGTGTTAACTTTTCGACTTATGTAATTTTTGAAATTCATTAAAGTGTTCAAATTTTGCTAGGAATCATTATTGGTTTTATATTAAACCCATTTCATACTTTATAATATCCATTTCATTTGACTAAAAACACTTTTTACGTTCATTAGCAATTATCACGGCGTTTCGACGTTTATTCGTCACACGCCCGATTGCATCTTTTGTGTATGCTTACAATGCTTCTATAACTTATCTAATACATCATTATATTAATGTTAAGCATCATTATATTTACTAACATTCATGTTTTATAACTTAGAACAACATCTTTTATCGTCAAGAGCACTACACTAGCATACGTGCATGTCTGATGCCCTCCGATTGCCTTCGAAAACACAATAGTCCTAAATATGACCATTTTGACCCTTCATAACGATTTGACTCATTCAACTTGGGTTGTTTTCGTTTTAAAACATACTAACAACATCTATTATCAAATTGCAGATTATAGCAATTATTGATCATGAAATTTTGTACTTTCTAAGCCGTAACATATAAATATAAACAATGTTTTATAATTTCTTCCAACAATTCCAATTCTCATGAATTTGACAAACAAGTATCAATCATATATGATGGTTAACAGATTATACACACTCAATAATCTTTATAAACAAATTCTTTACTCAAATCATGCACCATAACCAATTAAAGAGAAAAAAAAACTTTGATAAAACATAACTAAAAGCTAGGGCTATAATATTACCTTTTAATTTCTCCTTAAGCTTAATTAGATGATGAGAATGACTTTATTATCCTTCCTCTCCCTTCTTTGATTCTCATAATAGCCTCTTTTTCAATTTCTCAGAGAATATGTCTCTCTCAAACCTCTTTGTAACTCTCTCTTCTTCTTAGGCTTAGGCCAAACCCTTTTTCGCGTAAACTAAAACTGACGCTAACGTAAAAATAAAACTGACGTATAATATAATAAGGCTACTAAATACTTATCAGTTTTTTTTATTATTTTAAACATAAAAGCGATAAGGCCTTGTTTGGTAAAACCTATTAAAATAATGACTTAATCATTCTTTAAGCCTTGTTTAGCAAAACAAGATTAAAATTAAAATTTCAAAAGCTCTAAGGCTTTGTTTGGTAAAACCAAATTTAAAACTCCTTTAATTTATTTTCATAAGTTATTTATAATATAGTTTATTGTCATGCACTGTTTACTTGGATTCCCATATCCAATCTTAATTAAATAAACTAATTACCACATACTAAATAAATTTCTCACTTGACCAAATATCACAAAATTATAATCTCATTATAATTTTATTTAATAACTTCATATACCACCTTAAATTATTAAATTAAAACAATAATATAACATCTCATGTTATATTATAACTCTCTCTAAATTATAAATTAATTTAATTTAGAATATTATCTAATGAATTTAGATTAGTAAATATTTACTACCAACCATTACATCAATAAAATATTTCTCTCATCAATTTCAACAATAAGCGCATCAAATAAATATTTATATATTAATAAATATTTAATATTACAATTTGAAATTTTGGATCGTTACATCCTTCCCTCCTTACAAGGATTCTGTCCCCAGAATCACAACTCAAATAATCAAATCGTCACATTCTTCACTCTTTTATCTTAATTAAGTTAATTTCTATAACTCATGAATTATTTACTTACTAATAAATAATCAAATAAATATCTACTAAACAACAAACACGTCAATTAAAAATATTTATTTAATTCAATAAATATTTAAAATTATAAATAAAATTTTGGATTGTTACATTCTTCCCACCTTATAAGGATTCCGTCCTCAGAATCACTGAAACCCTATTGTTACACTCACAAAATATGCTTCATTATATAGAGAGAGAAAGAGAGAAAACTTATGTTTCTGGTGTGATTTTCAATTCTAACTTAGCCCTCTATTTATAGAAAAATGTTAGCACTCCGAAACAGACTTAACCTGCAACCTGATGGCTTTACCTGCTACTATTCTCACCCACCACATTTGAATAAAAATCTCAGCACATTTCTTCACCAACCAAGAGTGGGGCCCACCAATTTTAGAATTTTTCACCAAAATGATAAACTCCGAAAATTTAACAATTTCTGAACCAGTCATCTCGTAAAATTCATAATAAATCATACATTCATTTTTAACGGTTCAAAATTTCTGGACATATACTCAACTTATATATGTATAACATATCCAAATATTACCACGATCCAACGGTCGGATTAAAAATTATAACCCTCGTAAAATATCTCAAAAACCCTAATTTGATTTTTAATACCTCCGTTCCGACAAAAATACAGATAAAATACCTCAACATTAACTCCTTCTTTTTTAACCACAAAAATATATCCCTCATTTATATCCACATAAAATAAATATTTCCTTATCATATGAATCAATAATTAATTATTCACAAATAATATTACAGAATCACATTTATGACAACCAGGCCGTTCCCAGGAAAGAGGGGACTTTCCAATAAGGATTTCTCCTTATTGGCGAGCAATTAGATGACCAAACCTCTCCTTAGACAGAACTTTCTAGACATTGCCAATAATGCTATCTAGTAATATTATTTAAATAATATGAATTATTGATCTGATAATAGAGATGATGTGCAGCAACAATTATTGAAACAATAATAATATAAAATATCAACGCAGTAATTATTGAATCAATAAAATAAAATATTGAACAGTAATTACTGTGACAATTATTCAGTAGTGCCTTCGTACGTAAGAATCAATAATTTCAAAAATACTGTGCAATACCGTGTGCTACTGTGCAATAACGCGTATTACTGTATTTTAACCACCGGGTATTCCAACAGTGTTAACAGTAACAACTACGCCGTTAATTATAAAAATTCAATTTTTGTCGTTATCTTCATCCGACCGTTTTCCGTTATGGGGCCCACAAATAGTCGTACGAATATTTCCTGACAGAAAGAATATTCCACGACCAACGAATATTCCCCGACAACAATGAATATTTTATAATCACTTGCGTATTTTGAAAAAAAAATTCATATATCACCCTTAACTTTAACTTTTATCAATTTAACCATTTACTGAATAGTAATTATAAGAAAAATTGAATACTTTTATTTCATAAAATTCGGGGTCTTACAATCTCCCCTCCTTATGAAATTTCGTCCCCGAAATTTACGTACCTGGTATTTTAAAAAATTGAAAATACCTTCCTTTCATTTCAAATTCCATCTTCCCTGTCATCATAATTTCTCCATTGCTCATCTCCTATATTTCAAATATCATTCTAGAATACAGCTTCAAAACAAGGGTTAATTTAACAAATTAACATATCACATAATATCTTGATATTATGACTGACCAACAAATAAGCTTAGGTAGGACACACTAGCGAAGGATTTACTCATCTCTCCCCTCCTAGTTATATTTCCCGATCTCCGCCATAGACCATATCCCTAAGCTCTGATACCAAATTGTAACGACCCCAAAATAGGTCCATTCCATCCAACCTATTCTGAGTCGCCAAATACATGGTACAGAAAACAACTACAACTTTATTACAACAATTGTCGTGCAAAATACAACAACACATATGCTGTGAGTTTGGATACAAATATATACCAAATGTGACTCATGTTCCAACCGTGCACATTACCTCACAATAACACCTTACATAAAAGTATAGTCAAAAACTATTTTAGAAATTAGAATATTTGGGAAGTGCTCAAGGAAACCTTCGTACATGGAAGGCCATGCATCTAGGTTATGATAGATATCATATGGCCACAGAATTATCCTTGGTTGACCCAATAGACCCCAAAAAAAACGAGAAGATTACTATTATATTCTTCCCAATGGGGAGTCTTCTCTTGACATATCATTATCTTCACTGTCTCTAATTGAGAATTATACTTCAAACAAACACCAAGATTATATAGGTAGTGCTCGTAAATATACTCAGCAAGTGGATGAGCACATCCCTGTCTTATGATGATACGAGGTTGTATGTGATTAGACATCTTGTATAATAGTGGCAAAACACCCTTCCAATGTTGGGTTCGCCTCACCCTATTTGATTCACCAAATATAACTACTAAATGATGTATACAACACTTTTCTATACTGCTTAGGGGGAACCTCCACAGCTAGAGACCACCGTTCTATTTTTCTGTTACCCTCACTCGACCCAGCTACACTCTTATTACTTGAAAGGAATTGTGAAACAGAAGGGTGAGCAAAACTAGCTCAGTAAAGAATATCATGACTAACGATAATTAAATTATCAATAGCCTTCATCAATAATAAATCAGAGATTTAGAACATATGGTACATGATAAAAATTTCAACCATAGTTGCAGCGGAACGAGCAATCCATTAGAAGAGTCAAATAGACCATAAAGTCTATTATCTTCTCCATGTTAAAAATCCACCAACAATGTTTTATCCCTATAATATCAATCAACAGTTCCTTTCCACAATTATATGAATAACTCATAATCATAATTGTAATTTTAAATTCCTCTTCGCATCCAGGACGAAGATAATTTTTATCACATGTCTTTACCTGAAACATCAAAGATCATGATTATACCAAATCACAGTTGTTGTTTATAATCATACTAACAATTTTATCTTTGCACTACGACCAAATATATTCATTATAATTTCATCTTTGCACTACATGCCAAAGATATTCAACAACAAGTCATCTTTGCACTACATGCCAAAAATATTCATCAACAATTCATCTTTGCACTACAGGCCAAAGATATTCCTCAACAGTTCATATTTTCACTACAGACCAAATATATTCATCAACAGTTCATATTTGCACTACAGGCCAAATATATTAATATCTCAAAGAAATATAGAATCATTTCAGAATTTATATAAACAATAATTATAACCATGTTGATCAATTCACCTTTACACTTAAGCTAAAGATATTCAATTATAAATTCAATGGTCATGATCATACCAGTCCCAATTCAACTTTTCCACTACTGGCCAAAGAGAACCCTAGTCATGATCATACCAATAATCTACCCATCTTTACACTAAAGTGAAAGAGAACTTCAACATCAGGGTTATAAAAAATGTTATATATGATAATAAAAACAATATGATCAACAACTGTATTTATTTTCAAGAGCAATAATTATAAATCAACGATAATTTGGTCAGAAAAAGAAACCAATTTTTGTCATGAATAGTACCCGTGAATAGTAACTCGTGAATAGTAACTCGTGAATAGTAACTCATGAATAGTAACTCATGAATAGTAACTCGTGAATAGTACTCCGTATTCGTACATAGTACCGTATACGTAAATAATGTCATATACGTAAATAGTGCCATATACATGAATAGTATCGTATACGTGAATAGTGTCGTACACGTGAATAGTAACACCGACTCAAAAGGTAGAAATTCCACAATAAGATCTATACCAATATGTCAGTATAATGATATTGAAAGAATAACATCATTATAAAGAATATAACATCCCTTAATATCTCTTACTATCCCTTACTATCCCATACCTCAAAAGAGCAGCACTTCTGACTGGATATCAGATATGACGCTGAAGGAAACTTGCACTGATGAATATCAACTCACCAAGTATCTAAATACTCACAAAATATGCTTCATAATATAGAGAGAGAAAGAGAGAAAGCTTATGTTTCTGGTGTGATTTTCAATTCTAACTTAGCCCTCTATTTATAAGAAAATGTTAGCACGCCGAAGCAGACTTAACCTGCAACCTGATGGCTTTACCTGCTACTATTTTCACCCACCACATTTGAATAAAAATCTCAGCACATTTCTTCACCAACCAAGAGTGGGGCCCACCAATTCTAGAATTTTCCACCAAAATGACAAACTCCGAAAATTCAACAATTTCTGAACCAGTCATGTCGTAAAATTCATAATAAATCATACGTTCATTTTTAACGGTTCAAAATTTGTGGACATATAATCAACTTATATATGTATAACATATCCAAATATTATCACGATCCAATGGTCGGATTAAAAATTATAACCCTCGCAAAATATCTCAAAAATCCTAATTTGATTTTCAATACCTCCGTTCCGACAAAAATACAGATAAAATACCTCAACATTAACTCCTTCTTTTTTTACCACAAAAATATATCCCTCATTTATATCCACATAAAATAAATATTTCCTTATCATATGAATCAATAATTAATTATTCACAAATAATATTACAGAATCACATTTATGACAACCAGGCCGTTCCCATGAAAGAGGGGGCTTTCCAATAAGGATTTCTCCTTATTGGCGCGCAATTAGATAACCAAGCCTCTCCTTAGACAGAACTTTCTAGACATTGTCAATAATACTATCTAATAATATTATTCAAATAATATGAATTATTGATCTGATAATAGAGATGATGTGCAGCAACAATTATTGAAACAACAATAATATAAAATATCAACGCAGCAATTATTAAATCAATAAAATAAAATATTGAACATTAATTACTGTGAAAATTATTCAGTAGTGCCTTCTTACGTAAGAATCAATAATTTTAAAAATACTGTGAAATACCGTGTGCTACTGTGCAATAACGCGTATTACTGTATTTTAACCACCGGGTATTGCAACAGTGTTAACGGTAACAACTACGCCATTCATTATAAAAACTCAATTTTTGTCGTTATCTTCATCCGACCGTTTTTCGTTATGGGGCCCACAAATAGCTGCGTCGTCGTACGAATATTCCCCGACAGAAAGAATATTCCACGACCAACGAATATTCCCCGACAACAATGAATATTTTATAATCACTTGCATATTTTGAAAAAAAAATTCATATATCACCCTTAACTTTAACTTTTATCAATTTAACCATTTACTGAATAGTAATTATAAGAAAAATTGAATACTTTTATTTCATAAAATTCGGGGTCTTACAATCTCCCCTCCTTTATGAAATTTCGTCCCCGAAATTTACGTACCTGGTATTTTGAAAAATTGAAAATACCTTCCTTTCATTTCAAATTCCATCTTCCCTGTCATCATAATTTCTCCATTGTTCATCTCCTATATTTCAAATATCATTCTAGAATACAGCTTCAAAACAAACATATTCCATAAAATTCGGGGTCTTACATATACTGCCAATTCTAGTCACAGGAATCCTCATAAGCACAAACAGATTCCTTCAGCTTCAGCCGCATGGCGATTATCTCCACCTACATCTCCTGAGCCTATACAGTCTCCGGTAAAGGTGTCTGCCCATGTAATGGCCATGTTATTTCCTAAACCGATACCAGTCAAGGGGAAAGAAATCCTGGTTCCATATCCCGGAGTAAAAGAAGAGGAACGGAGATGTAAACAAGACATCGCCAGGATGATGTCAAACATATGCATCATTGTCCATGATGATCACACAAATAGAAACACCCCAGACGATGGTTGCCCAGACGTAATGGACATCATTCGAGAGAAGAAGGACGATGACATCCCTTCCATCATTGCAGTCCATCAGGACTTCACCCATGACAATTGGAGCAGCACTCCTTTTATTGGTCGACAAGGGTAAAACGGGCAGAAACTCCCTCTGCCCTGTAGATAACGATAACTGTTTACTTTTCTGTACAGTATTAGCAGTTGTTTTGTCAGTGCATACTAACACTTTGTATGATTGAACAGTTTCATCTATTAATTGAAAGCATATTTTGTTTCAGGACTCTGAATTTAGATGTGCCTATACTTGCTGATGAGGTGCCTTTTCTCCACAAGGACTGTAACTTTGATGAAAAGTTGGACTCAGACTTGATGGAAATACAAGAGAACATTAAGATACCTCAGGAGATTAAAGAATGGGTCAAAGAAAAACCCAAACCAAACCTTGATCAAACCACCTCATTAAATCTCGAAACCTTAGAAAGCCCTATATTGGTACGGACCTCACTTCAAACCAAGGGAATGACATGGTTACACTATTAACCCAATTCTAGGATGTGTTTGCATGGTCTCACGAAGACATGGTGGGTTTGTCCACTGACATAGTCATTCATCGCCTTCCCATCAAAGAAGGATTCAAGCCAGTCAGGCAGAAGCTCAGGCTATTAAAACCTGAGTGGAGTTTAAAGGTTAAAGGAGAAATTATGAAACAATTTCAAGCAGGCATCATCATGGTGTCCACATACCCTGAATAGCTATCTAACAAAGTCTCCATGCCTAAACAAGGAGGAAAGGTGCGAGTTTGTGTGGATTACTAGGATCTTAATAAAGCTTACCTTAAAGATAGCTTTCTCGTGCCATTTATCCATATTCTAATTGACAATACTGCTCAATACGACATGTTCTTCTTCGTTAATTGCATTGCGGGGGTACCATCAAATTATTGTTGCTGAAGAGTATCATGAGAAAACTGCATTCATCACACCTTGGGGAACCTTTTGCTATGAACGGTTATCATTCAGCCTCATCAATGCCAGAGCTACCGACCAGTGAGCCATGATAGATCTTTTTCACGATTTAATGCACAAGGATATAGAGATCTATGTGGATGACATCATTTTTAAGTTTCGAAGGGAGGAAGACCACTTAGACCATCTCAAAATGCTCTTCAACAGGTTACGTAAGTAAAACTTAAAGTTGAATCCAGCCAAGTGCGCCTTTGGCGTTAAATCAAGCAAGTTGCTAGGATTCCTAGCAACTTCATCAGCAGATTCAAATCCCAACTCACAGCAACCTGTGAGCCTATTTTCAAGTTGTTAAGGAAGAACTCCTCCATGAAGTGGAATGATGAGTGCCAGAAGGCCTTCCTTACAATCAAAGCGTAGCTAGTCAAAGCTCCTATTTTGGTACCACCTAGGGCTGATGTTCCCCTATTCATGTACCTATCCATAAGTGACGATGCCATGGGATGCATGCTGGGACAGAAAGATGATAGAGGCCAAGAGCGAGCTATTTAACTCAGCAAAAGATTTAGCAGCAGTGAACACAAGTACACTTTGATTGAGAAGACTTGTTGTGCTTTAGCATGGGCTTCCATAAGGTTACAACATTACCTCCATGGTCACACAACCCATCTCATATCATGCGTGGATCCTCTTAAGTACGTGTTCAGTAAACCCATGTTGAATTGTAGGCTGTCCAGATTGTAGTTGATCCTACAACAATTTGACATCGTCTACGTGACGCAAAAGGCCATCAAAGTTCAAGGAATTGCGGATCAACTGGCCGCCGTACCTTCAGGGGATTTCAAACCCTTGGAAACATACTTCCCCGATGAAGGGGTAATGACAGTTCAGCAATACCATCAGTACGATGCATACCAATCATGGAAGATGTATTTTGATGGAGCTATAAACATGGAAGGTTCTGGGGCTGAACCAGTTCTAGTATCCGTAACGGGGGAGCATCATCCTGTCATCGTCAAATTATAGTTTGCCAACACCAACAGTACAGCTGAGTATGAAGGTTGTATCATGGGGCTAAAACTTACTCAATCAATGGGCATCAGACGGTTTACTATCTTTGGAGATTCAGAGTTGGTATTCAGACAAACCACATGAATCTATCACACCAAAGGTCTATATTTGCTGCCTTACCATCGACAGGTTCTACAGATGGCCTCAGAGTTTGAAGAAATATCCTTCCTCCACATTCCTCAGAATAGGAATGATTTTGTGAATGCGCTAGCAACCTTGGCCTCCTTGATTAATATACTGGACAAGGAGAACATGCCAACCCTCACATTTGCCCAACAAAAGGCATCAGCCTATGGGAATTACATTGGAGAAGTATCGGATGAGCTACCTCCCATCCAAACCTCTGGTATTAGCATATCAAGGAGTACTTACAAGATGAATCTACACCCGCTAAGGCGAGCCTGACCAAAAGAAGGTGGATTCATCGACTGGCTATGAAATTCTACTTGAGCGGAGACACACTCTACAAAAGAGATGCAAGACTAAGCCTTCTCAGATGGTTGGATAAGGACCAAGCTCAGAGACTCATGGATGAAATCCATGGTGGAGTATGTGGCCCACACATGAACGACCCTCTACTTATAAAGAAGATACTCATAACAGGGCATTACTGGCTCTCTCTCAAAGCTGACTGTGAGGATCACGTCATGAGATGCTATCAGTGCCAAATTCATGGGAATGCTATCTACGCCCCTCCGAGGGAGCTCCACAATATGAGTTTTCCTTGGCCCTTCTCAATGTGGAGAATGGACGTGATCGGGCCCATTAAGCCCAAAGCCAGTAATGGGAATCGGTGTATTTTCACCATGATCGACTACTTCACCAAATGGATAGAAGCAGCCTCCTTTCCTAGGGTTACCAAAGAAGTCATCATTGCTTTCATCAGAAATAATGTCATTTGTCGATATGGACAACTAGAGGTAATTGTATCAGACAATGCTAAGAACCTCAACAACAAAATGATGGAGGAATTATGCAGTAAATTCCACATCAAACACCTAAACTTTGTCATCTACCGTCCAAATATGAATGGTGTTGTTGAAGCGGCTAACAAAAACATCAAGAAGATCATGCAAAAGATGTCCGCCAAACACAAAGGATGGCCTGACTTATTGCCTCTGAGTCTGTTAGCCTACAAAATCTCAATGTGCACTTCCACTGGGGTAACTCCCTATGCATTAACCTATGGGATGGAAGCAGTGCTCCCTATAGAAGTGGAAATGGAATCCCTCAGAGTATTGATAGACGCTCATATGGATGAAGACCAATGGTTGCAAGACAACTATCACCAATTGTCTCTAATAGATAAAAGGCGAAGTGATGCTATTTTCCATGGTCAGTTATACCAACAGAGGAACGCCATATCCTACAACAAAAAAGTTCGGCTATGACAATTTAAATAACACGACTTGGTTTTGAAGAAGATCATTGACAACCAAGATCAGTCCAAGGGAAAATTCACTCTGAACTAGGAAGGTCCATTTATTGTCAAGGAGGTATTGACCGGAGGTGCTCTCAGATTACAGGAAATGGATGGCGATGAATTTCCAAAGCTCATTAACTCGGACACCGTGAAACAGTACTATGTCTGAGGTTACCATCAAGTAAACATCCTGGTTTTGGATCATCAGATCCCCAGTCATTTTAGGTTTTATAACCCCTCACTACATATAACTTCTCTTCACACGCATCTGCCTTATCAGGGATAAATACACTTTTCTAACCAGCAGCCTGGTTTTGGATCGCCAGATCCATCTCTCAAGTTGGTCTTGAACCCTTACGACAACTCCGATTATCCCACCAGGGATTGAACCTTTCACACCCGTATTTTTACCCCACTAGGGATAAGACTTTTCGCACCTGTAGTTTGTCCTATACATGGGATTAAATTTTTTTCCCCTGCAGTTTGCCTTAAATATGGGATCAAACTTTTCATTGGCTGCAAACCGTCCTGAACATGGGGCAAACTACGCCGACCTGATCTCCTTGATTCACGGGAGCACGTAGGCAGCCATATTTTATATGGTCCAGTCGCAATAAAATAAAAAAAACAACACAGCATTAAACTTTCACACGAGGTTCGAACTATGCAGACCTAATCTCCTCTTCGATAGGAGTACGTAGGCAGCCAATCATGGTTCGGTCTTACCCCCTACCAAATCACAAAAACTTGTCAACAGTATTGGGATCATCATTCAATCCACCACATTTCATTGGCTTCACACCAAAGGGATGGAACTACCTGACCTCCCCATGTAAACGAGAGAATCGGCGCCATCTAAGCTGCGGTTGATTCCTCAAATAGAAACACCAATCCATAAGAGATGGAACTAACTGGGCTCCCCCATACAAAGGAGTACTGGCGACCATCTCTGGTGCGATCAACCTCAAAAAGGTAAGCCACAATCCTCTCCACATCTACATACAAAAACCAGTCCCAAGGCACCAAATAAGGTAGGGAATACATATAGATCAACGATCCATTATGAAAGATCTAGAGATATCTCAATGTCTATCCATCAAAGAGGAGTTCAGAATACATCGAGATCACAAGCCCTGAAGAAACATGCAAATATCAAGCAAGCAATAAAGCACAACTAAAAGGGAATTGAATCAAAAAATATTTCCCTACCATATATAATGTTATTTGATATATACAATATGAACAATACATAACAAAATGGCTAAGCTAGTCTCTGCAGGAAAATACAAGCACATCTACAAGTCAGTGTATATACAGGCTATCAAATCAAACATAGCATCCCTCTCAGAAGAAGGAGGTAGCGTTATGATCTCCTGTACAAGGGTCTCTACGCGAGCTAATAGATCTACAACCATCTGCATGGTGATACTGTGCTCATCAATATATGCACTCATCTCTGTAATGATGCCAGTAGTAAGGGACCTCACTGTGATACTGTCTGTAACGGCAACATCCCGGGCAGATATAACGCTATTCTGCTCAACTATAACTGCATCTCTGCCTAATCTGGCCTCATCCCACTCAATGACAACGACATCTCTATGAGCTAATGCTTCATCTCTCTCTAACAAAGTAACGTCTCTCTCATCAAGAGCTATCAACATCAAGGCCCTAGCCTGATCTCTCTCGAAGGTCATCAGATGAAGACTTTGCTCTAAGTATTGTGCAGAATGCTGGATCACAGTAGCACTCATACTACAAGAATCTACAAGAGCTGCTGGCAACCCAGTGAATGGCTCCTTCTCGGTGTGAGAATTAATGTCCTCCATGGGCTCTCCACCATCTGAATCAATACCCGACATTGTGGATACTACCGTAGCCAATGAAGTCTCTGTCTCCATCCACGTAGAATACTCTGTTGAACAGCCCGAATGGTTAACAAAATACTCAGCACGCTCACACTGATCCCAATAGGCATACACCCAGGATCTATCCTCTGCTGATAAATTGCGAGAAGCCACACGATGACCTAACACCCCCTCAAAAGGATGGAAGTCCTAAAACTGGTCAAACTATGACATCATGTCCAGTGGGTGGTAGGTAGTCATGCCCCTTAAACCAGCTAGAGGGAGATAATCCATGACCAGAGCGTGAGTAATAAAACTATAGGGTAAACTGACCCCTGTACACGGCAGAATGTCAAATGGATCACCAATCCCTAGCAATAATACCGACCAAGATGCTGCGTCTGTACACTCCAGAGGCTGAAAGGAATAAGACATAGCTATATCATGGGAAAAGTAGTACCCATGCTATCTCAAGTATGTCATGAACCACATGTACAACAAGACCGAGTTGCCTGTAAATACCCCTATAGGGTAGGTGTGGCAAAACATGGCTGATCTTAACGTCTTTGCCACAGTCATCGGCACGATGGTATGACCCTCCCTGAGAGCTCTCACTGCCATGACAACACCGATGTCTAGCTGATAAGTGGGTTTTATACTCGCGAATCGGTTCCTAATTCAAGCTTAATTGGTGTTAATTCTTTATTTTCTAGTTTATTTTTACTTGTTTGTGATTGTTTTATGTGTAGGTTTGGTGGTGTGGCACATGATCAAAATAAGGGTGAAATTATGGTAAGAAATGGAGAAAATGGAGCGAAAAATGTTCAGTGGACAGGAGCCTAGCCCGCCGGGGAGGGCCTATTTGATCCTTATACCCCCGCCAGGGCGGGGGGTCTTCAACAGCAACTAACATAAGAGGAGCCCTCCAGGGTGGGCGTTTCTCTAGCCAATATCCCCGCCGGCCTGACTGTCCTACTTTGTTTTAAACACAGCTAGAACGTGGACTTTAGTACTTGGCATGGCTTTGAAACTCTAAATGACATGGGATTTCGACCATAAGTCATGTATTCGATATATATTGAGCAACGAAAGATAAAATCATTATCATGCAAGGCAATTAATAGAGATTAAGGACATATTTTCATAGCGAGCATTGGAGTGAAGATTTTGAAGGAACGTTCATATCGATTGCGGATTAAGGCTAAAGTGAAGGGTGTTCTGCATTATTCTTCTTCTTTAGTTTTATATTTGTAATGGAACGGATGATATCTTTAATTTATTCAGTTATTATTTCATTTTTGATGAACTAAATACTTTTTAGGCTTACGACGGATCTTTAAGAGGAATGCTGGTTATGTAATCTTTTATTTCATTTTAATAAGCTATTATCTAGTTTATCTATATTAATTTTAGCTTGAATTTACGAATTGCTTGATCAACAATTCTGTGTGGACTTGTATGAATTCGAGAGATGAAATACAAGTTTAAACGTAGTTAGTATAACATGTGTTCTTGAATTTTGTGAATGAACAGAATCTTAATGAATGTTAAGGTATAGATAAGCTTGACATCGCATGTAATCATATAAAGAGCTTGAACTTAAACCTTCTTTAATTGTAATTCACATAGAGATATAGTGAGTTAGTTGATTAAGGTGTTTAACTTATTTCTATCTAATTTGTGGATTTAAGTTAATACAGTATTAGTACATCGATAGGTGGCTAATTCTACTTTCGCGTTCTTGATTAATAAACCGGGATAGTGAATTAAACTAGAATAAAGGTGTAATAATCAGAGTGATGCTTAGAGTGAAGTCGAAAGCCTAATTCTCCATTATTTGTTTGAAAATTCAGTTTTTAGGATTTGTTGGTTATTTGGTGATTTTAATATTTTTAATACTTTTAATTACAAACTCGAACGTGATTAGTTTAATAAAATTAGGATTAATAGAAATTTGGTAATTGTGAGAGTTAATTTCTTATTAAAGTCTCCATGGGAACGATACTCTACTTTCACTGTATTACTTGTTGACCACGTATACGTGCGTGCTGTGCGTAATTAGATTTTACCCAACAAGTTTTTGGCGCCGTTGCCAGGGATTCTTAGTATAGATTTTAATATTTTGCAATATCAGTTTAATTAGTCCAGTTTTACTTAAACATTTTTTATTTTTGTTTTGTTTATCTTATTTCAGGTTTTTGAAGTTAGTTTATGCAAACTCGATCCAAAAATCTAGACTTGCTTCCTTTTGAGGACGATATTGAAAGACGCTTTCAAAGGCTAAGTAAGTGGATCAAGGAAACAAGGGACGACTTCGAAAATTCTAAAAAAGAAGAAGCAATGGCTGCCGAAGACAAGAAAGCGTTGAGGGACTTTACTACACCCAAGGTGACTGAGCTACAGTCGAGTATCACCATGCCTGCTATAGCTATGAATATATTCGAGATTAAGCCTGGGACTATTCAGATGATCCAAAAATCGGTTCAGTTTGGGGGATTAGCGAATGATGATTCGAATGAACATTTGATCAGTTTTATGGAGATATGCAACACGTTCAAATACAATCGGGTGTCGGATGAAGCAGTCAGACTTCGCTTATTCCCATTCACTCTGCGGGACAAGGCGAAAAGTTGGTTATACTCTCTACCATTGGTTTCAATAACTACATGGTATAAACCAGCTCAAAAGTTTATAGCTAAATTTTTCCCGCAAGCGAAGACTGCAAAGATGAGAAATGAGATTACTATGTTTGATCAGCAACATGGGGAGTCATTGTACGAGGCATGGAAGAGATATAGAGAGTTGCTCAGAAAATGCCCACGTCACGGATTGCCTAAGTGGTTGCAGATGAACACATTCTAAAATGGATTACATAGGAATCTCAAAACTAGTATTGATGCAGCTTCAGGTGGAGCTTTTATGGCAAAGAATTATGAGGATGTGTATCAATTGATAGAAACGATGGCATCTAACAACTATCAGTGGCCCACGACAAGAATGACACAACCGATAGTAGCTATAGTGTTAGAGGTAGATGGAGTGACAACAATAACAACGCAGATTTCAACGCTTGCTAAGAAGTTCGATGCTTGGGCAGGGGTACAGACACAACAAGTTGCAGTTATTTGTGAATTGTGTACGGGTGAACATCCTACAGATCAATGTGCAATCAACCAGTGTCAGTGCAATTTGTGGGTAGCTACAACAGAATTCCACATAATACGTACCAGAATACATACAATCCGGGGAATAGGAATCATCCTATGTAACATTCCGAAATTTCAAATTGTAATAATAATAAATATTTATTGAATCATATGAATATTTATTTGATTTATTTGTTGTTAAAATTAATGAAATAAATATTTTATTGATATGGTTATTATTAGTAAATATTTATGAATTAGATTTATTAGATAATATTCTAAATTAAATTAATTTATAATTTAGAGAGTTGTAATATAACATGAGATGTCATATTGTCGTGTTGATTTAATAATTTAAATGGTATATTAAATTATTAAATAAAATTATAATAAAATTATAATTTTGTGTTATTTTTTTAAATGGTATATTTAATTTAAAAATAGTGTGTAACTAATTTATTTGGTTAATATTGGATATGGAGATCCAAATAAATAATATGTGATTATAAATTATAAACTAAATTATTTATTAAAATAATTAAAGTAGTTTTAATTTGATTTAACCCAAACAAGGCTTAAATATATTAAGTCTTTAATTTTAAAGAGTTTTGCCAAACAAAGCTTTTTGGCTTTTTGGATTTTCAAATTTTGAATTATAATAAAATAAATTAAATAATAAATATAATATATTTATAACATATACATTTATTTTGTAACTGACATTTTATTAAGTTTGGCGTATTAAGGTTTATCAGTTTTATTTTTACGCATAAGGTTTATCAGTTAGTTTTACGCCTTATTTGCTAAGCCTAGAGAATACAAAGAATTGAGAGAGAAATTGAGAGAGAGCTTGAGAAAATTGAGAGGAAGTTTTGAGTTTTCAAAGTAAATCTGGTGGTGTTAGCAAGGATTTTAAAGCAACAGAAGGTACTTTTCACAATCTCCATATTATATATATATATATAAATGCATATAGGAGTTTTACAGCAAAATTTGGTTTATATTCTGTGAATTTCAAATTTGTTGAATTGTTGCTATACAATGGGTTACTTGTGATTATATGTGTTAATGATGATTAGAGAATGTGTTTAAACAAGGAAATTGCATGCTAATTTCTGATAACAGTAGAAAAATAATGACAGTGTATGTTTGTATGAATATTTTCTTATGTGGCTGGTGTAAGTATCAATTATGATGGTCAATTCGTATGCTAAACTATAAATTGACGCTTGTTTATGCTAGTTCATTAAGAAATGAAGATAATGTAACTTGAACGAAGTGATTTGGTGAGTAATTGAAATCACAATGTTGATTTTTGGGAAGAATGTCAAAAAAATTGAGTTTTATATGAAAATAAGAAATTAAACTAGTATAATTGTTGATTAAATTGTTCTATGTTGAGGAATATGTTGGCAAATATGTTTATGATAGTTTTATATCAATTGTACGTTTAATATTACTGTTTGGTGGGTGAAATTCGTGTTTGTTGGGCTAAAGTCAGCTACTGTTCATAGTTGTCTCTGTTTCTGTCTGCACACCAGCGCATCTGCGCTGGTGCCAAGGCTAAAAACTGCGCAGCTGCGCCAGTTCCAAGTCTGTATATAGCGCAGCTGTGCCACACACTGATCAGAAGCAGAGACTTCTACTGCTACAGTTTTGGGATAGCTACATACATTGGACTAATAATGTGTTAGTATGATAAACATGTAGCAACAAGGTTAAAACAGAATCGGGTTAGGTGGTTAGTAGTTTCAAAGTTTCAAATGATTATAAGTTATGAACGTGTTATGTTATAACTTAGTTTATACAATGAATGTTAGATAAGTGTTGTGATGTTAACACTCGGGAATTCTGAAATGTATATGGTAGCATAAGACTTGTGCTAAAAT
Source organism: Panax notoginseng (assembly GCA_016801055.1). Lineage (NCBI taxonomy): Eukaryota > Viridiplantae > Streptophyta > Magnoliopsida > Apiales > Araliaceae > Panax > Panax notoginseng. The sequence continues at coordinate 155,252,148 of CM029016.1, read as the reverse complement.
AACAAGTCTAGCTAGAAATGTATATGCTATGGCATTTTAGTATGTCTAAGAGATATTGTGGTTCTAAACCTATGTGTAGGTGAACGTGAGTCTTAATATTATAGCTTACGCTCGAGGCAAGTTCTTTAACTCTACTCTTATAATAATTCTGTAAGTTTTCTAACTCTACATTTTCGTTAAGCAAGTTTCTAAACTTATCTTTTTACATTGAGCAAGCTCTCTAATTCTACTTTTACAATTGAGAAAGTTCTTGTATCTAGATGCTTATGATTTCTAAATCCTATTTTGATATTGAACAAGTTATTCTTGTCTTAACTTGTTATCTAGCAGGCAAGTTTATATATTCTGATATACTAGTGTTGAACAAGTTTTATCATTTAAATTACTATTTTTTATGCATGCTTAGTACTCAACTCTAAATAACCTTGGCTTAATATTGTTCAAGCAAGGCACGTTATGATTATTCAATGTTTATGCTATTAGTTTATTCCTAAAGCATGATCCTAATTTATAATGTCGATTCAGTTATGATTATTCCATAGCATGACGTTATCAATATTGTATTCAAGTAATCCTTAGTTGATGACCGTTGAATTCTAAATTACCTTTGAAGTGTATCCAAACCAAACTTACTTTGCTGCGGACTTATACTCTAAATACTGAGATGAACAACCCTATTATTAGGAGATAATTTACGCTTAGCGTTAAAATGTTTGTGCACAATACATTGTACGAGAGGCTGATCCCCCTAAGTACGAGGAGTCCTTATAGTCTTATGACTGTTAAAGTTGAAGTTGAAAGATTACTTACAACTGTGGACATAGTTCGTGGTCTTATGACCCTCAAATAAATATTCCATATTTTGATTCCAGTCTTTGGTTATTATTGATAGAGTACTATTCAATTTTGATGAGCCTATTCATTGGTAGTTATCAATATCTTGTTGATTCATTGTTATATCTAGTGAGCATTTGTTTTGCTCACTCTTGCATAAATATAATTATTACAGTGAAAGTTGAGAAGGTAGATGAGCCTACAACTAGCAAAGGAAAGGAAAAAATGTATAGGTCATGAAGATTAGTAATTTAATTTATTGATATGATGATAGACTTTTAATCAATGATGTGATGTAATAATTTTATTTCCGCACTTATATGATGTTTAAGGTTAGACAACCTGGGAAGATTTTTATTTAATGATGTAACTCTATTTAAAGGGATGATTTATGATTTAATTTTATTATGTTTTGGTAGATAAATATGAATGAATGGAAAGTAAACACAAAGTCTTGTGGGAATGAAGTACCCAAATTTGGGGGTGTCACAAGTTGGTATCAAAGCTTTAGGTTATGACCCTTAGGTGGGAAAAAGCCTTAGGAAGTAACCTTTGAAAAGATAGTGGTGATAAACTCTTATCGAGTTTTAAGGAAAAAGTAATAAAACACTTATGTGCTTATATGATTACAACTTATGTGCTCGTGAGTGTCGAGTAGTAATGATTAGTAATTAAAACTTAAAATTTTGTTGTCAGGATAACTAATGTCAGAGAATCCAGTCAGGTTAGGGAGGAAGGACCTCAGATGCCTAGAAAGGAGGAGTCTCGAGATATTCAGGTGGTGTGGGAACAACTACTGCCACGGGAAGCAACCTCGTTGGTCACAGTGGCTGAAGATGAGGATGATGAGGTAGAAACGGATGAGGAGGATCCCGTTACGCTGTCGCAGGTGAATGAGGATGACGAGGACGAATAGGAAGAGATTCCACTGAACTCGATGGCTGCTCGTGTGTACGATGAAATCTACGACCGCAATGTGGAACTTCAAGATACCGCCGAGGAGTTGCAAGAGATAGTAGCTGAACAACAAACCTCGATGGCACAGAAGGACGATGAGATCCTAGATCGAGAGGAACGTCTGAATAATGTTGAAGAGATGCTAGTTCACACTGAAGTGGAGAACGAGCAAATGACAGAAGAGATTGCAGAGTTGAAGAACAAGTTGAAGGAAGAAGCTATTAAGAGGGTAAGAGACGAAGACGCATACAGGGAAGCTTATCAACGAGCCGGAATAGCAGAGAGAGACGCACAAGCAAAGAGGATGAAGATGGAAGAGATGAATAACGTATTCAACACCGTGACTAATCGAGCTCAAGATCGGGTCATGGGTTATCTTATTCAGTTCGAGACGCTACCATTATTCATATTAGATAGCAGAATAATGTTCCGAATTATGGAGGAAGGGCGTCATAAGGCTACACAGTATCTTAGTAGGACATCGTAGGGAATGTGCCAGATGTGAGATTAATAAAATGCTAAATAATGTGTAAATCCCAAGTGTGATGTAACCTATGGGATATGATGATGATATTTTCCTGAAACTTTTGTAGTTTAGGAAAGTAATGTAGATAGCAGTGATGCTATTATTATGATGTTTTTTTAAAGATTATGAAGGAATAAAAGTCATTATTTTATTTTATTCCAAGTGTTATGTGTTTTGTGATGATAATCTTTTATGATGTGCAACTCAAGTATTAAATACTTAAAAGAATTGAGAAGCAATCTAATGGGTGTATTTTTAACAAAAAATACCTCCAAGACGTCAACCACCGCGACAAAGAACCACTAAGCGAACCATTAATGATGACAATGTTAATGCTAACCCAGTTCAACAACTACTGACGTTACTAATAGGAGCGTTGCAGAATTAACTTCAGAATCAACGTACAACGTGTAAGGATTTCAAGGCGGTTGGACCACCTGAATTTCGTGGGTCCATGAATCCCCTGGAGGCACAGACATGGATCATAGAAATAGAGAAGGTATTCGATGTTGCGAGAGTAGGGGAGGATTAGAAGACTACTTTTGCAACATTCATGTTGAGAGTAGAGGCTAGTTATTGGTGGCAGGCCAATAAAACTCAAGGAGGTCAAAGGATTATGACCTGGGATAGGTTTAAGGAGATATTCTTTAAGACCTATTTCCCAGAGAGTTCGAAGAGTCAGCTAAAAGTGCAGTTTTTGGAACTGAAGCAGGGAACGATGATGGTGTCTGAGTATACCGCAAGATTCAACGAGTTGGCAAGGTTTGCACCATATCAAGTCAGAACAGATGAACGCAAGGTTAAGAGGTTTGAACAGGGACTGAAACCCTAGTTGTACAGTAGGGTCTCCATGTTCTAGTTGAAGACATTTGCAGCAGTAATGGAGAAGGAAATACTCGCTAAAGGTGGAGGCGAGGTTGTAACTAAGTTCAATCAAGAACAGAAAAAGAAGAAGATTGAAGTGGAGATTAAAAATGGAGGTGGTAGTAGTGGAAACGGCAATAACTATCTAAAGAGGAAATGGAGTGGAAAGGTGAGTGTTGGAATTCATCAAGGTAACCAGAAAAATAAGAAGTTCGAAGCATGTGTTACATGCGGGAAGTTTCACAAGGGTGTGTGGTTGATGGAGAAACGAGTATGCTTCAACTGTAGCCAAGAGGGTCACATCTCCCCAAATTGCAATCAACCTAAGAAGAACGTTTGCTTCACGTGCGGGTCCAAGGATCACTTTGCTCGTGAATGCCCTAAGAAGAGATCTGGTGAGGCAAATGCAAGCAAGGGAAATGCTAGTGGAGGTACACTGACCATTTTTGGACCAACAACATCAAACAACCCCACAGCCAGGACCTTCAACATGACTGTGCAAGATGTTGTGCAATCAAAAGATGTCGTGTCAGGTATTATCTCAATCAATGATATAAATGCATATGTATTATTTGATTCGGGTGCTACTTGCTCGTTTATATCTGATGAATTCGCTAAGAAGTTAGAAATACCTAGTGAAGAATTGACTTTCCCTTTAAACATAGAAATTGCGAAAAGGGAAGTAATTCCTGTTAGGTTTGTATACAAGAACTTTAAGGTGAACATTAAGGGGTGTATCTTGATGGTAGATTTAATCCCGATAAAACTCGGAGAGTTCGATGTTATTTTTGGAATGGATTGGCTATTCAATTATGGAGCGATAATTGATTGCCAAAGGAAATGTGTAAACCTTTTAACTCCGTCAAAGGTAGTTTTCTATGGTAGGAAATTGCCTAGACAAATGAGATGCCTGACGATTATGTAGGCCAAGAAATTGTTGAGTCAAGGCAGTGTGGGTTATTTAGCTTACATAGTCGATACTCAGAAGAAGGGTGCAAAACTGGAAGAGATACCAATGGTTAGGGATTTTGTAGATGTATTTCTGTAGGATTTGCCAGGACTTCCGCTTGACAGAGAGATTGAGTTTGTGATCGATTTAGCGCTAGGAACAACACCGATATCGAAGGCCCCATACAGAATGGCTCCGATAGAGATGAAGGAACTAATGGTATAATTGCAAGAGCTTCTACACAAGAAATATATTCAACCGAGCATATCACCGTGGGGAGCGCCGGTGTTATTCATGAAGAAGAAGGATGGATCAATGCGTCTTTGCATTGATTATAGGGAATTGAACAAGTTCACTGTTAAAAACAAATATATGTTGCCAATAATAGATGACTTGTTTGATCAACTGAAAGGTGCTAGATATTTCTCAAAAATAGATTTGAGAAGTGGGTATCACCAACTGAAAGTAAGAAAGGAGGATGTACCTAAGATGGCATTCCGAACTCGGTATGGACATTAAGAATTTTTGGTGATGTCTTTTGGTTTGACAAACGCCCCTGTAGCGTTCATGGATTTGATGAATAGGGTGTTTAAACCATTTTTGGACAAGTTTTTGGCAATGTTCATCGATGATATTTTGGTGTACTCTAAATCTCAAGAATAACACGTAGAACATTTACGTTGGAGACACTAAGAAAGGAAAAGTTGTACGCGAAAATCTCTAATTGCGAATTTTGGCTAGATCGTGTTGGGCACGTGATTGACAAAGATGGGATTTCAATGGATCCATCAAAAGTGGAAGCTGTAATCTATTGGGAACAACCAAGAACACCGTCAGAGGTGAGGAATTTCTTGGGACTGGCCGGTTATTATAGAAGATTTATTCAAGATTTTTCCAAGATTGTCACTCCGCTAACAAATTTAACAAGGAAAGCTATAAAATTTGTTTGGACGGAGAAATGTGAAGAGAGTTTTCAAGATTTGAAGAAGAAGTTAAGTGTGGCACCTGTGTTGCCATTACCAGATAATACGTGAAACTTTGTGGTGTATAGTGATGCCTCACATAAAGGGTTGGGTTGTGTCATTATGCAAAATGGCAAGGTCATTGCGTATGCATCAAGGCAATTGAAAGAATACGAGAAAGGGTATCCGACTCATGATTTAGAGTTGGCGGCGGTTGTGTTTGCTTTGAAGATATTGAGACATTATCTCCACGGAGAAAAGTGTGAGATCTACACAGACCATAAGAGTCAAAAGTATATTTTCACACAGAAGGACCTAAACATGCGTTAAAGGAGATGGATGGAATTAATAAAAGATTATAATTACGAGATCTTTTATCATCTGGGCAAAGCTAATGTGGTTGCAGATGCCTTGAGTAGAAAAGGAAGAGAAAAGTTGATGTTGTTAACCAACAAAGAATAGCTTATTTCAGTGATGGCAAGGCTAGAGTTGGAAATAAAATTTCCAAAAGAATCCGTTAAAAAATTGTACCAGATAAAAACTAGTTCAACTTTGGTGGACAAGGTGAAGAATACTCAACTACAGGATGAAGAATGTAGAAAAATAAAGAAAAGTGTGGTCGAGGGTAAAGAGGTGAAGTATAAGGTTAATACTGATGGAATGCTAAGATTCGAGAGACGTTGCAGAATGCGTTGCAAAGTGCTTGACATGTCAGAGAGTGAAGGCCAAGCATCAGAGACCAAGCGGATTACTTCAGCCGTTGGAAATACCAGAATGGGAGTGGGAGCATATCACAATGGATTTTGTGGTAGGCCCTCCAACGACTCAGAAAGGATATGATGCGATATGGGTGATAGTGGACAGACTGAAAAAATCTGCACACTATTTGCTAATAAAGATTAGATATAATCTTGGTCAGCTGGCAAAACTGTACGTTAAAGAGATCGTGTCCAGGCATGGAGTTCCAGTGTTAATAGTATCAAATAGAGATCCGAGATTCACATCAAATTTCTGGAAGAAAATACAAGAATGCATGGGAACACAATTGAGGATGAGTACATCATATCACCCGCAAACCGATGGGCAAAGCGAACGAACAATCCAGACGTTAGAAGATATGCTTAGAGCGTGCATCAGGGATTTCAAAGGAAACTGGGATGATCATTTACCGTTGGTCAAATTCGTCTATAATAACAGTTACCATGCAAGCATAGGCATGCTGCCTTATGAAGCATTATACAGTAGAAAGTGCAGAACTCCACTGTGCTGGGATGAAGTCGGTGAACGCCAACTGTTAGGTCCTGAACTGGTACAACAGACCGCTGAAGTTATAAAACTCATAAGAGCAAGATTAGTAGCTGCTCAAGATCGACAGATGAAGTATGCTGATCAACACAGGCAAAATCGCGAATTTGAAGCAAGAAAATTTGTTTTCCTGAAAGTTTTTCCTTGGAAGGGGAAAATTAGTTTTGGCAAGAAAGGAAAGCTCAACCAAAGATTTATTGGACCATTCGAGATACTACGAAGAGTGGGAGAAGTGGCTTACGAGGTAGTTTTACCGCCAGAATTAGAATATGTGCACAACATTTTTTATTTGTCCGTGTTGCAACCTTATAAACCCGATTACAAGCATGTGATCGAGTATGAACAGTTGCACTTCAGTAAAGATTTGTCTTATGAAGAGATTCCTATTCAAATAGTCTACAGGAAAGAACAAGTGCTCAGAAATAAAGTGATACCTTCTGTGAAGGTGATATGGAGAAACCATCGAAGCCAAAATGATGAAAAATTACCCTGAGTTATTTGTTTAATCTGTGTCTTCGATTCTGGGGACAGAATCTTTGTATGAAGGGAAGAATGTGACGATTTGATTGTTTGAGTTGTGATTCTGGGGACAGAATCCTTGTAAGGAGGAAAAGATGTAAATTCAAAATTTCAAATTGTAATAATAATAAATATTTATTGAATTATATAAATATTTATTTGATGTATTTATTGTTGAAATTGATGAAATAAATATTTTATTGATGTAGTTATTATTAGTAAATATTTATGAATTAAATTTATTAGAAAATATTCTAAATTAAATTAATTTATAATTTAGAGAGTTGTAATATAACATGAGATGTTATATTGTCGTGTTGATTTAATAATTTAAATGGTATATTAAATTATTAAATAAAATTATAATGAAATTATAATTTTGTGTTATTTGTTTAAATGGTATATTCAATTAAAATATAGTGTGTAACTAATTTATTTGGTTCATGTTGGATATGGAGATCCAAATAAATAATATGTGATTATAAATTATAAACTAAATTGTTTATTAAAATAATTAAAGTAGTTTTAATTTGATTTAACCCAAACAAGGCTTAAATATATTAAGTCTTTAATTTTAAAGAGTTTTGCCAAACAAAGCCTTATGGCTTTTGGATTTTCAAATTTTAAATTATAATAAAATAAATTAAATAATAAATATAATATATTTATAACATATATGTTTGTTTTGTAACTTACATTTTATTAACTTTGGCGTATTAAGGTTTATCAGTTTTATTTTTTTGCATAGGGTTTATCAGTTGGTCTTACGCCTTATTTGCTAAGCCTAGCGAATACAGAGAATTGAGAGAGAAATTGAGAGAGAGCTTGAGAAAATTGAGAGGAATTTCTGAGCTTTCAAAGCAAATTCGGTGGTGTTAGCAAGGATTTTAAAGCAACAAAATGTATTTTTCCCAATCTCCATATTATATATATATATATATATATATATATATATATATATATATATATATATATATATGTAAATGCATATATGAGTTTTACGGCAAAATTTGGTTTATATTCTGTGAATTTCAAATTTGTTGAATTGTTGTTATACAATGGGTTACTTGTGATTATATGTGTTAATAATGATTAGAGTATGTGTTTAAACAAGAAAACTGCATGCTAATTTTGGATAACAGTAGAAAAATAATGACAATGTATGTTTGAATGAATATTTTCTTATGTGGCTGGTGTAAATATCAATTTTGATGGTCAATTCGTATGCTAAACTAGAAATTGAAGCTTGTTTATGCTAGTTCATTAAGAAACGAAGATAATGTAACTTAAACGAAGTGATTTGGTGAGAAATTGAAATCACAGTGTTGGTTTTTGGGAAGAATGTCAAAAAAATTGAGTTTTATATGAAAATGAGAAATTTGAGAAATTAAACTAGTATAATTGTTGATTAAATTGTTCTATGTTGAGGAATATGTTGGCAAACATGTTTATGATAGTTTTATATCAATTGTACGTGTTAATATTACTATTTAGTGGGTGAAATTCGTGCTTGTTGGGCTAAAGTCGGCTACTGTTCATAGTTGTCTCTGTTTCTATCTGCGCACCAGCGCATCTGCGCTGGTGCCAAGACTAAAAAATGCGCAGCTGCGCCAGTTCCTAGTCTGTGTATGGCGCAGCTGCGCCATACACTGATCTGAAGCAGAGACTTCTGCTGCTACAGTTTTGGGATAGCGACATACATTGGACTAATAATGTGTTAGTATGATAAACATATAATAACAAGGTTAAAATAAAATTTTGTTAGGCAGTTAGTAGTTTCAAAGTTTCAAATGATTATAAGTTATGAACGTGTTATGTTATAACTTAGTTTATACAATGAATGTTAGATAAGTGTTGTGATGTTAACACTTGGGAATTCTGAAATGTATATGGTAGCATAAGACTTGTGCTAAAATAACAAGTCTAGCTAGAAATGTATATGCTATGGCATTTTAGTATGTCTAAGAGATATTGTGGTTCTAAACCTATGTGTAGGTGAACGTGAGTCTTAATATTATAGCTTACGCTCGAGGCAAGTTCTTTAACTCTACTCTTATAATAATTCTGTAAGTTTTCTAACTCTACATTTTCGTTAAGCAAGTTTCTAAACTTATCTTTTTACATTGAGCAAGCTCTCTAATTCTACTTTTACAATTGAGAAAGTTCTTGTATCTAGATGCTTATGATTTCTAAATCCTATTTTGATATTGAACAAGTTATTCTTGTCTTAACTTGTTATCTAGCAGGCAAGTTTATATATTCTGATATACTAGTGTTGAACAAGTTTTATCATTTAAATTACTATTTTTTATGCATGCTTAGTACTCAACTCTAAATAACCTTGGCTTAATATTGTTCAAGCAAGGCACGTTATGATTATTCAATGTTTATGCTATTAGTTTATTCCTAAAGCATGATCCTAATTTATAATGTCGATTCAGTTATGATTATTCCATAGCATGACGTTATCAATATTTTATTCAACTAATCCTTAGTTGATGACCGTTGAATTCTAAATTACCTTTGAAGTGTATCCAAACCAAACTTACTTTGCTGCGGACTTATACTCTAAATACTGAGATGAATAACCCTATTATTAGGAGATAATTTACGCTTAGCGTTAAAATGTTTGTGCACAATACATTGTACGAGAGGCTGATCCCCCTAAGTACGAGGAGTCCTTACAGTCTTATGACTGTTAAAGTTGAAGTTAAAAGATTACTTACAACTGTGGACATAGTTCGTGGTATTATTGTTAGGTTTGTAATATTCATGAACGCAATCAAATTGCACAAAATAAGCGAAAAAGTGTAAAAACCAGAGTTTAAAATTTTACAAACCATATACCCGGATCAGCCTTTATGCACAATTATTAATTAAACGAAAATATGGAGAACAAGAATAATACCCTTGGAGATTCGAGCTTCCTCAGATACAAGTTCACCTCCAATCTTTTTCGCGTTCAACTTGAATCCACCAGGTTTGGTTTCTTCCTTTGATCAATGCTAGCCACCCTAGTGTTTGGCTTCTAGAGGTGATCCACCTAGAAAGAATAAAGATTCAAGAAGAAGGATGACTGGCTAAACCCTAGTTTTTTTATCTCTCATAGAAAAGGAATGTACTCTCCAACTATTAGAATTGCGTATATTGATATCTGATATAAGACTCACCTTATAAAGATATCAAGCAACCTTATTTAATTAAAATAAGGTATTATTTAATTAATTAAACTCTTTTAATTAAATGGGCTCCCTAATCTTGTTAGGGATATTTAATTAAACTCATTTAACTATTTTTTCCTCCTAATCCTATTAGGAATAAATGAGAGTACTTTTATTAAATTAATTCCTAAACTCTTTTAGAAATTAAAATAATAATAATTGTAATAATATTAATAAGACTCCTCTTATTAATTTATATTTAATATTTCTAAAATATTAAATAATAAATATTAAGCTATTTAATTTATTCTATCACCATAGATTAAATTAAATATACTTAACATATTATTACGATTATGCCATTAACTTCTTAAATAATTATTCTTCCTTTTATGGTGTGACCCTTTACGTTCTCCATATTAAACCGGTTGTGAATAAATCAATTACAACAATTCTAATCTTATTTAAATAAATAAATTAAACGATTAATTTATTTAAATAAATAATATTTATTTTACAATAGGGATAAGCCTCCCTAGCAATCAACAACTTTCTAGATAATATAGATTTTAACATTAATCATAAAAGAACCTTTGAGTAAATAGTTATCGTACAATTCAATCCTTCCACCATACAATGTCCCAATTAAATATAAGACATGGAATTACTGTCAAGTATTATTTTATTTAATTATATGTATTTCGACTCTTAAATGCACAACTCCAAATAATGCAAATTAGAAACTCCTTTCTAATTTCATTATGCATTGGCCAAGGACTACTGGGTTGTCATTTATCAAATCACATAGGACATTTCTCTTCTTTTTCTAGAAGTGGTAGATTCTTTATTGATCATACATTATCTCCATGTACAACGTATTATACGTAAGCATACCCTTTGATATACCCTAAGGGTCTTAAAGAATAAGTCAAAGTATAACTCATCATACACAAGATACTATGATGATCTTAAGTCCAAAGATCACTTGTACTACTATCACTACAGGAATACCTATTGACAGACAAGTAAAACTCCATTAGGTATTCCTTAGCGAGCCACGTTCAGCGAACTTATTCTCTAATAAGCACCTACATACTTGTTTTATTGTCTCCACACAAATGATCATGAGATCAATCATCCTCATCCAATGACCAAGCAACATATGTACCAATTTATCCGGATTCACTAATCCCCAATTTAGTAATCCAACGATTGGGAACTATTTTAGTTTTAAGCTTTCTAAAAATTTAGATCTCATTATAATGATCATCATCATTATTCTAAAAGCATTGCTTAAAACTATGGGCTTATCACATATTATAAAACAGCATCATGTAGATAATTAAAAGCCTTTAATAAATTAATACTTTTTATAAATAAATGAATAAGATTGCTACAAAGTATATGCTTTACCATCAAACATGATTGGTTTGTGTGCATACTACTTTCAATCTCCCACTTGCACTAAAGCCAATCGCCATAGTATCTTATACCCTTCTTCTATAAGTGACGATTATCCTGCTGTTAGATAAGCTTTAGTTAATGGATATGTAATGTTGTTCTTGAGAGTTCACTATCTCTGTAGTGATTTCCCATCTTTCAATGATTCTTATAACCAAATGAAAGTGCCACAACACATGTTTAGATTCAAGATGAGACTTAGGAACTATTCCTAGTTCTATAATGAACTTTTCATCCAAACAATCAACTTGCAGCTTCAATTAGAGCTACTTACTTTGTCTTTGTCACTAAACCAACAACTCTTTGCTGTTAGGAACCTTTCTAATTCACTGCAGCATCGTTCAAGGTAACGCTTTACTGTGAATTTTTTGTCGTCTTGGTCTGTCTGAAAAACTTGAGTCTATTAAGCCCTCTAGTTTTAATTTAGACCCACCATGAATATGATCACATCCTTAGTGCCGGTTAAGTACGTTAAGATGTTTTTCACTGACTCATAGTGAACTTCTCCATAATATGACTGATCAACATCAAGTCTCATACATTTCATTGCATACATGATAGTTACTCATGTGATCTCTCTTTTATGAGTCTATGGGGACTATTAACAGAGATGCACTCCATGACTCATCAACATGAGACAACTCTTGGAGTTTGTCATGCTAAACGACTTTAGCATCAAATGAATATACATTTATTGGGTTAAGTCGAGCATTCTCTTGAATACATCTATATAGATTTGTATTCTCAATTACGATACTCTTCCCAAATCATTCATGGAGGAATATTTAGATAACTTTATCTTTAATGATTATGGCATTGGTATGTCATTCCTTATCCGTAGTATATCAAGATATAATACTAGGAATGTCGCGACACTCCCACTAACCCTTTTTGAGAAGTTTACTTCAATCCATTTCTCTGAGTGTCTACAACTCTTACCTCATCGTATGTAACTGGATCATCATTTTCTATGATGTGTACCTCATCATCATCATCTGTGATGAATCCATACCTCCCAGGTATCTTCGGTACTATTCCAGATTTACAATTCGGTTGTGGTACAATATGTCTATCTACAGGTTCCTCTTATTTAATTTAATTGACTTATAGTGATTTGTGGTTCTTGAACTCTTTAAGATCTATTATCCTCCCACTAGCTCCTTTAATGATAAACACCTTTATCTTAGAAGGTAGCGTGTTTTGCAACAAACATCTTTTGCTAAGTAGGATTATAGAACATATACCCTAAACTTACTTTAGGATATCCCACAAATCTGTGCTTGTCAAATTTTGTCACAAGCTTATCCTTTGAAACCTTTTCAAATAAGTTGGACAACCCTTTATCTTAACGTAGTTAAGATTAGGAATCCTCCCTATACATAACTTTTATAGAGTCTTGGGGTCGAATTTTGAGGTTACCTTTTTCGTAGATATCTAGCCATTTCTAGAGTATTACCCCAAAGGAATATTGGAATGTCGGTAAAATCATTATGGACCGTACCATGTCCAACAAGGTATGATTTTTCCTTTCAGATACATCAATCAATTATTGCGTATTATGAGGCTTCCATTGTGAGAAAACAATTTGAGATGATATTGAAACTCATTGCACAAGTATTCCTTCATTGATTCGATCAAAGAATCCTAATACTTTGCCAATTTGTTTCATTTATGAATTCTTTGAACCTTTCAAATAATTCACAATTGTATTTCAGCAAATACACACATTCAACTTTTGAATGATCATCTCATTTTCTTATGCTAATTTGTTCAATATTCAAAATTATTTTTACATAAGTCAAGTATACAAAATTCATTATGTAATATTTCAGTTCTATACAAAACATTATTATTATAAATAGAACAACAATTGTTCTTAAATATAATACCAAAGATTTCATTGTCCAACAATAAAATAAAAATAATATTTTTAACACGAACTGGAATATAATAACAACTTATTGACTTAATAGACTTGCCCGTAGACATTGCTAAACTATAAGTTTCTATGACTAATGTGGCAACCTTTGTTTCATTTTCCACACATAGGATTATTTATCTTTGTTTAGCTTTCTACTTCTGCTTGGTCCCTTCATAAATCTATATTTATGATAACCAAAGTCGGTATCCAATACCCAAGTAGAATCTTGACTTAAAGAAAAATTTATTTTAAATCATGAACAAAATTATATTTGTAACCGAAACTCCACTAAGCTTCTTCTAGTTAACCTCTGCAAGATGCTTCTTACAGTTTCTTTCCAGTGTCCATGCTTATTGCAGTGGAAGCAAACTCATTTGCTATCCGTATCAGTTTTGTTCTTATTATCCTTTTTTTGCCTTTCTATTTACCTTCGTTGAATCGTTCTTCTTTTTAGAAGATCATTTGGCCCCTACTAGTAAGACATGGTCTTTCTTGGTTGGAAAGTGACTCTCAATATTTTTCAACATATTAAGAAAATCAGCGAAGCTGATATCTACCTTGTTCATATGAAAAATTCACAACAATTGTGAGAGGAGTGCGGGAGTAAGTGCAAGATCAAATCTTGGCTCAACTCTACATCCATGAAAAAACCTGTTATCCTAATTGTTCAATCAAATTGATCATGTTTAGGACATGTGTCTGTACTGTAATGTCATTGGTCATTCTAGATCGAAAGAGCTCCTTAAATATCTGATATCTATCAGTCCTACTTTCCTCGCCATCAACTACTTGATGTGCAATAATATAGTAGGAGCATCCATAGTTTTATGCTGACGCTGAAGCTCGTTACTCATGGATGCGAGCATGATACATTGAGCCAACTTTGCATCGTCTTGCCAATTTCTTAAAGTAGCAATTTCTTCCTCAAAGGCATTGTCTGTAACCATTGCAGGAAAGACGTATTAAGGACATAAGATAGCTTTTCAACCGTGAGAACTTTTCTCAATTTCCTTAACCAATCCGTTTAATTCGGTCCGGTTAGTTTAGCATCTAATATGCTATGCAGTGATAGTAATTTAGACATTACAAAATTCTGTAAATGAATTTGTTCTTAACAACATTTTAGTATACATTCTTTTATTAATTACCAAAATAAATTAGGTCTTATTTTAAATTGGTATCTCCCACTATTTTCTTTAAATTATATTGCCCTCACTAATATAGTTCAGCAAAATCTAATTAAAGATTTGCTAATGAGAATAAGGATCTCATTTCAAATGTATATAGCCTTGTGGTGATATAATAAACTATATATAAATAAATAGGTAGACAACTCTGGTCAATTACATCAACTATGCAACTCCTTGTATTTTGCCTCTTAGATCATAATAGTCAAGTGTGTGCACATCCAAAATAAAATGATTTAAGTTAAGTCCAACCTAGCACTCCATATATTCAAAAAAGAAAAATATTGTCCTTGTGGTGACACGACAAAACAATATTGTTCAATTTTCTTTATAAGCATCAAATGTGATAAAATTAACATCTCAAAGAATTAAGATAAGTCTTGTGGTGACACAACAAACTTATAATAATTAATTGATACTCTATTATTTTTATCATGCTAGAAGGCGACGTTCGATATTCCAAATATCTTTGAACGCTTATGACTTAATATAAAAAATTTGAGGGGTTTGCATGTAATTAATTTGTCTCATCTTGTTTAGCGTGCATGCACACACTGTAATACCCGAGATTTTTATAAATTAGAAATAAAAGTGTTTGAATATTTATTTTGAACACATATATATATTTTGGTGGGTCATGAAAGGTGAAAATGAAAATTTAATTGAATCATGTTTGAAAGGATTAAGAAATTTATTGATAATATTGATAAGCTTGGTTACGATTGATTAAGCTTAAGTGTAAAGTCTTTTGTGGTGTAATTAAATTCTTAATGAGATTAATTGATGGATAACTTAATGAAGTGTTGGATCTAGGATAAATCCAAGCCCAACATTATTATTGTAACATACTTGCATAGTTGGGAGTTTAGCCCAAGAATTTGAATTGGTAGACTAATGTTTAACCCAATGTGTATAAGTGTTTGTACCTAGCCCAATTCAAATATTAATTTGGACAAACCCAATGTACATGGATTATATAAATACATATATAAGATAAGTATACTTATATATATAGGAATATATATATATAGGTGTAAAGATGTATGTGTAAAGGTAGCAATAAGCTAGCACATGGTACAAATGATGGAATGAAAGTGCAACATATGGAATGCTACCCCTCATGGCCAAAATTTTGGCCCTATTAAGCCTAAGTGATGATTTTTGTTGCACAAAAATTCTTACAAGCAATCCCATGTGGGCTCATGATGAAGAAGGACATAGTTGGTGAAGGAGTTGGTAATTCTTTTTACCTAATCACCTTTTAACCATGGTTAATACCTAGTTGGGTGTACATATACAAGTATTATATCAAGTATTAGTACATGTATTGTATACATAGAACTTGCCTATAAATATAACCCATCCTAGTTCATTGCTTCATTTACTTGAAATTTCATAAGTGTTAGTAGTATAATAAGAGCTAGAGAGAAATTGATGGAAGTAGATGGATTCTAGAGGAACTCTTGCACTTTGGTGGTTCAAGAGGAGTTCAAGAAGGAGAAGCAAAGGTGGAGAACTACTTAAGGTTCCTAGCCAAGAGGAAGAAAGCCTACAAGAAGTAAGTTCATAATCTAGCTTTATTTTTGGCAAGCTAAGTTAGTATGTGTAGATATTAGTAAGAATGCATGCTTGATTGTGGGAAGTTTATGTGTTGTGTGAGCATAATGGATATAAAAGTATAATGATGAGTATTGGAAGGAGAATATGTGATTTATATGGCTTGGTATGTGATCTAAGTTAAAATGAATCATGTAAAAGCATGTGAACATGAAACCTAGCTTAGTATGCTTGAACGTTTGATAATCGTGATTAACATATGTAAGAGATATGTGTAATTCTAAAATGTTATATTAAGCATATATGAAATACGATCATAACACAAGTTGAATCATTAAATTCGGTCATAAAACGAACTCGTAGCAAAATAATTGGTAAGACAAGCTAGCATGAGAACCTTTGCTTGGAAAAGTAAATAATTTGATTAAATAAATATTTTGAAAAATTGTTTAAGATATCGCATATTGAAGATATGTAAGTTTATGAGATAATGGAAGTGGTTTGAACTCATTTGGATATGAAATGAGCAAGTTATGAAAGATTGAATCAAAAAAGGTCAAAACTGAAAATGTTGAAAAAAATCGGATTTTTGCTTCTGCAGGGGAGCGCCTAGGCGCTCAACCCAGGCTTATTTCAAGCGCCTAGGCGCTAGGCCATTTTCAGTGTTGAGTCAGTTTGGTTCGGGTCGGGTCAAACGGGTCAAGACTTGTTTTTTTTTGGATATAATAAGATAAAATAAGATTAATAACAAGATAAAAATATAATATTAATACTAAGTAAGGTAAGAATACTTTATTTATGTAATGAGACATGGATAAATAAAACCAAGTGAACAATTGATTAAACAAGTAAAATGATAGAAGGTGTCTTCGGGTTCAGAGATGAAGTCTTCGACTTCGTAAGATGTCTTCGGGTTCGAACGTGGCGGGATGTCTTCGGATTTGGAAACAACATTGTGACATTGGGAAAGGCGGGATTAATTGATAAATATTATCAAATTGAAATATGTTACCCACGCATGAACTAAACTAAAATTTTAAGTAGAGGGTTATACTAGCTGCGCCCGAATAAACTTAATTTAAAAGTTCCTTGGCACGTATGTGTGAACGACGTAATATAGAATGTGTAACTCAAGTAATGTTTCACGTATACAAACATGAAATGAGTATATGAGACTTAAATTTGCTAAAATGTTGTTAAGGTTTTTAAAAGTAAGAACAATCTGAATTATACATCTATGAGTTCTAAGGTGTATGGATAGATATATGTGTAATAATTGCATGTTGAGATTTATGTCAGGATGTGTGGCTAATGAGTACCTATACATACATAAATAGGATAATATAGTTCGTTGAGGTGATTTTATGCTATAAGTGGTAATCAACGCTTAAGGCAAGTTCCCTAACTTACTCTCTTTTATATTGAGCAAGTATCCGAACCCTACTCTTATTGTGCAAGTATAATTGCATTCTTTATTCGACGAATACCGTAAACTTATTTCTTTGAATACAAGTTATATTACTTTCTCGTGTAAATGAGTTAATATGCTTAAACCCTTGTGAGAACTATTATTCATGATAAACTTAGTATTGATCTTGAATATTGTGAAAAAGTCGATGCCATTTGATTCGGCTAGACTATATGCATGTTTATAATAAAACTGTCCAAACCAATTGATTGGTGCGGAAATCTTGAAAACTGAGTTGAACAACCCTTTTGGTAAGGGGAGTGTATGTTGTTGGAAACCCCATCACATGAATAAATATTATTGTGGTGTTATGCATAACGTGAAGTATTGTAGACTGATCATCTATAGTACTTGATATCTTTGGTTATCAATTTAATATTGGTAACTCTAGTGAAAGTTCAATGGTCTTTAGTGACTGCTCAGTATAAAGTGATTATCCAGTTGGATACATTGTTAGCCGTTGAATTCATATACATCTGTTGAATTATATTGAATTGTCATATCCCTTATTCATGATGTTATCCTGACACTTTGAACTATCTTAGAAATAACCCTTCGATATTTCAAATCTTGTGATATTATATCCTACACCCTTGTTGTATATTACTTGCTGGGCAATTTGTGCTCATCCTTGCTTATTTAAAACCTTTCAGCTAAGGCGGAACAGGGAGGTATCTCTGGGAAAGGCAAGGGCAAGGCTACTGACTAGCTTGTCCCTTTTATGTTTAAATCTATCATGTTGTAATAAGACTATTTGCAAACTATGTTTAAACTTAAGTAGGATTATGTAATAAGTCTTTATTCGATATTATTATGTAATCTATTTAGTAATGTAGGTTGCGAGACTTGGGGAAATAATTATAATAAATCATTGTATATTATTCTAAATTAGATCTTTCGCTGTGAATGAGTGATTTTAGTTATTATGGTAATATCTTGAGAACGTGACGAACCGAATTCGGGTGACCAAGTGGTGGTCAGAATTTGGGGGGGCGTCACAGGTTGGTATCAAAGCTATAGTTATAAAACTTAAGAAACGAGAATCCTTATACTATAACTTAAGAAAACTTAGAAGTTAGGAAGAGGGATAAAACTCATGTAGAGTTTTCCCTGAGAGACTCAGGGTGTCATGAAATGTAACTTCATTCTATACAATGAACTTATGTTTATTTAACATTCTGATGTACTTGTTGTTTGTTTTATCTTATGTTGGTGATTGTAGGACGACTGACATGGGAGGACCTAGCCGAGTAGTAGAGGAAGAGCCGCGTGATATCCACGTAGTCTATGAGGCACCCTTGATAGCGGAGCCTATATCGGTTGTTGCCCCTATTTATGACGATGATGAGGAGGTGGAGATGGTGCCTCTACCGGAGGAATCTGATCCTGGGGAGGAGCCTATGGAGGAGGAACCCGTGGAAGAGGAACCTGAGCCCATGGAGGACTCCGACGGGACTACCTTTGAGGATCGGATGCTAGGAGAGTATGAGGAGCGGATTTTGGAGTTAGGGAGTAGAGTCGAAGAGTTAGAAACTGAGACTCTTGAGAGGCAGCTAGTAATGCAGGAGATGGAAGTAGAAATTGCTCACCGTAAGGAGGCAGGGATCCAGATGGGTGCCTTGTTTCACCGATCGGTGGCAAGGAATGTCGAGTTGGCAGGGAAATTAGAAGAATTGGAACAGAGGGCGTTGAGTGAGAAGGCGGAGAAGGAGGCTCTCCGAACTCAGTTAGAGATGGAAGTGATGGATCGGATCCACTTCGAGGAGAAGTGGGAGGATTCTAATGACAGAGTAGGTGATCTTGAAGATGAGGTACGATGCAAGAGGAGGAAGATGAACAAGATGGGCTATGCTCTACGCACGGCCATGGAGAGATTGATCGATGGAGTAAATCACTACCCCGCTGAGCAAGGACAGACCCGACATACCATAAGTCGGGATATGGTGGCACACATCACACAAAAGGAGTATGCAAGCGCCATGGAGCGTGGGATGTTAGATTGAGTCTAGAGGAAAAAGTTTAGCAGTGTAGTATTCTTAATTATGTGTTGTTAAAATATTGTTGAAATCTCAGTCTTTTGTGTAAGATGTGAGATAGTGGTAAACCCCGAACTTTTGGAAAATATTAGAGGGGTAGTAAGTTAGTGTTGTCCCCGTCTTTTGTGATATTAGGGGATATGTGCTTTCATTTATAGCAGTATGCTAGAAAAGAGCATGTATTGTAACCATTTGGCATATGAATATGAATGATCTTATTTCAGAAACGTGTTGTACACTTTTAGATCTTTTCAATTGAGAAATGTCTGAACATGATAGTTGGATAATAAGATGAAATTTTGTGATGCAGAAAATGCCGCCCAGACGTAGAATACCTATTCCAGAAGAGTCAGTTAACGATGAGAGAGGTCCAATTGATCCGATACAGCGACTGGTAGATTTATTGGGAGAAGCTTTGAGGGGAAGAAACGAACCTATACCACCCGTTCCCCGAACTGTCCCAGTAACAACCTTCAAAGACTTTAAGAGTGTAGGACCCCCAGAGTTCACGGGAACTACTGACCCGATAGTTGCGCAAACTTGGATTAAGGAGATCGAGAAGGCCTTCACTATTGCACACGTTGGTGAAGACCAGAAGACTGTATTTGCCACATACATGATGAGGGGCGAAGCAAACTATTGGTGGGAAACTAACCAGCAGAGAGCGGGGGACGGAACGATAACTTGGGAGAGGTTTACTACGTTGTTCTTCGAGAACTATTTCCCGAAGAGTATGAAGAGTAGGATGGAAGTAAAATTCCTAGAATTAAAACAAGGTGATATGTCAGTGGCGCAGTACGCAGCTAAGTTCAATGAACTAGCGCGGTTTGCAGAACACCAAGTTATGGATGAAGAGAGGAAGGCGAGACGTTTTGAGCAAGGGTTGAAGCCGTGGTTGTATAATAAGGTATCAGTCTTTCAGATTGATTCCTTTACGACTCTGTTGGAGAAGGCAGTCATTGTGGAAGGTGGCAGTGAGGCCTTAAGTCTATATCACAAGGAGAAGAAGAATAAGAACACTGGTAGCGAGCATCGTGGAGGAAGCAGCAGTGAAGGAAGTAATTCGGGAAAAAGGAAATGGGAAAACAACAACAACAACCACAACAACAACAACCGAAACAATAACCAAGGTGGGAGTCACCAGGGAAACTTCAAGAAAAGGAACGAAGCCTGTAATAAATGTGGAAGAAAACATCAGGGAGAATGCTGGAAAGGAAAGACCACTTGCTATAATTGCGGCCAAGAGGGGCACATCTCGCCAAATTGCCCAAAGCCAAAGAAGATCCGAGGATGTTTTGCTTGTGGATCGACAGAGCATCAGATCAAGGATTGCCCGAAGAAAGGAAGCAGTGGAGCTGGCGGAGGCCAGGGAGGAGGGAGCAAGTTAATGATTGGTGGACCTGCACAACCCAACCGATCGACCGCTCGAACCTTTAACATGACTGTCCAGGACGCAGTGGCTGCGAAGGACGTGGTGTCAGGTATAATCCCAATCAATAATATAAATGCTTATGTATTATTTGATTCGGGTGCCACCTGTTCTTTTGTATCTGAAGAATTCGCTAGTAAATTTAGTACACCCCGAGAACGTTTAGAAGATTCCTTGAACATAGAGGTTGCAAATAAGGAAATAATCCCTGTAGAATACATTTATCGAAATTGTCGCGCAAACATTAGAGAACATGAACTGAGCGTAGACTTGATTCCTATTAGACTGGGAGAATTTGACATAATACTAGGAATGGATTGGTTATATAACCATGCAGCGATAATTGACTGTCAGAATAAGTGTGTGAACCTTCAGACTCCGAGTAAGTCTAAGGTAGTGTTTCATGGTAGCTCATCGCTTAAGCAATTGTGTTGTGTTACGATGATGCAGGCCAAGAAGTTGTTAAGGAAAGGATGTGTAGGTTATTTAGCTTACATCATAAATACTCAGAAAAAGGGAGTAGAGATTAAAGATATACCCGTAGTGAATGAATTTCAAGACGTGTTTCCAGACGATCTGCCTGGTCTTCCGCCAGACAGAGAAATCGAATTCGTAATAGACTTAGCACCGGGAACGGCACCGATTTCGAAAGCTCCATATCGTATGGCGCCAGTAGAAATGAAGGAATTGATGATACAACTTCAAGAGTTATTAGATAAGGGTTACATACGACCGAGTGTGTCTCCTTGGGGAGCACCAGTGTTATTCGTGAAGAAAAAGGACGGATCGATGAGGCTCTGTATTGATTATCGAGAATTGAACAGAGTAACGATCAAGAATTGATATCCATTACCGAGGATAGACGACTTGTTTGATCAACTGAAAGGAGCAAAATGTTTCTCAAAAATCGACTTACGAACAGGATATCATCAACTGAAAGTGCGAGATGAGGACATACCAAAGACTGCGTTTCGAACCCGTTATGGACATTACGAGTTTTTGGTAATGTCATTCGGTTTAACTAATGCTCCGGCAGCATTCATGGACTTGATGAATCAAGTTTTTAAGCCATACTTGGATAAATTCGTTGTAGTTTTCATCGACGACATTTTGATTTACTCAAAAACAGAGGAAGAACACGCCGAACATCTGAAGATTGTTTTAGAGGCACTGCAAAGAGAGGAGATGTATGCGAAGTTTTCAAAATGCGAATTTTGGATGAAGAAGGTTCAATTCTTAGGCCACGTGATGGATGAGAATGGAATCTCAGTAGACCCCGAAAAGGTTGAAGCAGTAAGTAGTTGGGAACAACCGAAAACACCGACGGAAGTAAGGAGTTTCCTAGGGTTAGCAGGGTACTATCGAAGATTCATCCAAGATTTTTCTAAGATAGCGACCCCGTTGACTAATCTGACGAGGAAGACAGTGAAATTTGTATGGACCGACATATGTGAAGAGAGTTTTCAAGAGTTGAAGAAGAGATTAAGCGAAGCACCTGTATTATCCCTACCAGATGATACGGGAGGATTCGTGGTGTATAGTGATGCATCGCATAGAGGACTGGGTTGTGTGCTAATGCAGCATGGCAAGGTCATTGCATATGCGTCACGGTAATTAAAGGATTACGAAAAACGATACCCTACCCATGATTTAGAGTTAGCGGCAGTAGTTTTTGCGTTAAAGATCTGGAGACATTATTTGTACGGAGAGAAATGTGAGATATACACGGACCACAAAAGTCTAAAATATATCTTCACACAGAAGGAGTTGAATATGCGTCAGAGGAGGTGGTTAGAACTAATCAAAGATTATGACTGTGAGATTCTTTATCACCCGGGGAAGGCAAACGTAGTTGCCGACGCTCTGAGCAGGAAAGGAAGGGAGAAATTGTTTCAACTAACAACTCAGGAGGAGTTAATAAGAGATATGGAGAAGTTGGAAATAGAAGTAAAGGGACCCGAGAGGTCTGAAGAGAAGTTATTTGCAATGGAAGCTCGTCCGACATTGTTGGATAGAGTAAAGGAAACACAGGAAAATGATGGAGAGTGTGAGAAGATCAGGAAGAGGATTGCGGAAAATGAGGAAGAAAAATTTCGAATAGATAAAGATGGTATTTTAAGATTCGAAGAGAGAGTGTGGGTACCGGCGGTAACCGAGTTAAGAGAAGAGATACTACAAGAGGCACATAATACGGCATATTCCGTTCATCCGGGAGGCACTAAGATGTATCGAGACTTGAAACAACATTTTTGGTGGCCCAATTTGAAACGGGAAGTCACAGAGTGCGTTGGTAGATGTTTGACTTGTCAACGCGTAAAAGCAGAGCATCAGCGGCCGAGTGGGTTACTTCAACCGTTAGAAATACCAGAGTGGAAATGGGAGCATATTACGATGGATTTCGTGGTAGGACTTCCGGTCACGCAGAAAGGTTTGGATGCCATTTGGGTTATCGTGGATCGACTTACAAAGACCGCACATTTTCTACCGATCAAGATCCGCTACAGTTTGAATCAGTTAGCAAGTCTGTACATAAAGGAAATTGTTTCAAGACATGGAGTGCCGGTATCGATTGTTTCTGACCGAGACCCGCGTTTCACGTCAAAGTTTTGGAAAAGCTTGCAAGAGAGGATGGGAACATAGTTGAGGATGAGTACAGCTTATCATCCTCTGACAGATGGACAGAGTGAGCGGACAATTCAAACGCTAGAGGACATGCTTAGAACTTGCGTGATGGACTTCAAGGGAAATTGGGACGACCACCTACCCTTAGTCGAATTTGCATATAATAATAGTTACCATGCGAGTATCGGCATGCCACCGTACGAAGCTCTTTACGGAAGGAAGTGCAGGACGCCATTATGTTGGGATGAAGTCGGTGAACGACGAATACTCGGACCAGAGTTAGTACAACAAACCGCGGATGTGGTGACAGTAATAAGGGCTAGACTTGTGGCAGCTCAAGATCGCCAGAAAAAGTATGCAGATTTGTATCGGCAAGACCGCGATTTTGAAATCGGTAGTTTTATATTTTTTAAGGTATCTCCATGGAAGGGAAAGATCCGTTTCGGCAAGAAAGGGAAACTGAGTCCAAGATTCATAGGACCGTTCGAGGTACTCTAGCGAGTGGGCGAAGTAGCATACAAAGTTGCACTACCACCCGAGTTAGAGCGTATCCATAACGTTTTTCACATATCCGTGTTGCGTCCGTACAAGCCAGACTACAAGCACGTGATTTCTTATGAACCCATTCAGGTGGAGAAGAACTTAGCATATGAAGAAATTCCTGTCCAAATTCTGGATAAGAAAGAGCAAACTTTAAGGAACAAAGTCATTTCTTCTATAAAAGTACTTTAGCGTAACCATGATGTCGAGGAGGCAACATGGGAGTTAGAAGATAAGATGAGGATGGACTATCCCAATCTATTTGTGTAACCTTGTAGCAATTCCGGGACAGAATTTTTATAAGGAGGGGAGGATGTAATACCCGAGATTTTTATAAATTAGAAATAAAAGTGTTTGAATATTTATTTTGAACACATATATATATTTTGGTGGGTCATGAAAGGTGAAAATGAAAATTTAATTGAATCATGTTTGAAAGGATTAAGAAATTTATTGATAATATTGATAAGCTTGGTTACGATTGATTAAGCTTAAGTGTAAAGTCTTTTGTGGTGTAATTAAATTCTTAATGAGATTAATTGATGGATAACTTAATGAAGTGTTGGATCTAGGATAAATCCAAGCCCAACATTATTATTGTAACATACTTGCATAGTTGGGAGTTTAGCCCAAGAATTTGAATTGGTAGACTAATGTTTAACCCAATGTGTATAAGTGTTTGTACCTAGCCCAATTCAAATATTAATTTGGACAAACCCAATGTACATGGATTATATAAATACATATATAAGATAAGTATACTTATATATATAGGAATATATATATAGGTGTAAAGATGTATGTGTAAAGGTAGCAATAAGCTAGCACATGGTACAAATGATGGAATGAAAGTGCAACATATGGAATGCTACCCCTCATGGCCAAAATTTTGGCCCTATTAAGCCTAAGTGATGATTTTTGTTGCACAAAAATTCTTAAAAGCAATCTCATGTGGGCTCATGATGAAGAAGGACATAGTTGGTGAAGGAGTTGGTAATTCTTTTTACCTAATCACCTTTTAACCATGGTTAATACCTAGTTGGGTGTACATATACAAGTATTATACCAAGTATTAGTACATGTATTGTATACATAGAACTTGCCTATAAATATAACCCATCCTAGTTCATTGCTTCATTTACTTGAAATTTCATAAGTGTTAGTAGTATAATAAGAGCTAGAGAGAAATTGAGGGAAGTAGATGGATTCTAGAGGAACTCTTGCACTTTGGTGGTTCAAGAGGAGTTCAAGAAGGAGAAGCAAAGGTGGAGAACTACTTAAGGTTCCTAGCCAAAAGGAAGAAAGCCTATAAGAAGTAAGTTCATAATCTAGCTTTATTTTTGGCAAGCTAAGTTAGTATGTGTAGATATTAGTAAGAATGCATGCTTGATTGTGGGAAGTTTATGTGTTGTGTGATCATGATGGATATAAAAGTATAATGATGAGTATTGGAAGGAGAATATGTGATTTATATGGCTTGGTATGTGATCTAAGTTAAAATGAATCATGTAAAAGCATGTGAACATGAAACCTAGCTTAGTATGCTTGAACGTTTGATAATCGTGATTAACATATGTAAGAGATATGTGTAATTCTAAAATGTTATATTAAGCATATATGAAATACGATCATAACACAAGTTGAATCATCAAATTCGGTCATAAAACGAACTCGTAGCAAAATAATTGGTAAGACAAGCTAGCATGAGAACCTTTGCTTGGAAAAGTAAATAATTTTATTAAATAAATATTCTGAAAAATTGTTTAAGATATTGCATATTGAAGATATGTAAGTTTATGAGATAATGGAAGTGGTTTGAACTCATTTGGATATGAAATGAGCAAGTTATGAAAGATTGAATCAAAAAGGGTCAAAACTGAAATGTTGAAAAAAATCGGATTTTTGCTTCTGCAGGGGAGCGCCTAGGCGCTCAACCCAGGCTTATTTCAAGCGCCTAGGCGCTAGGCCATTTTCAGTGTTGAGTCAGTTTGGTTCGGGTCGGGTCAAACGGGTCAAGACTTGTTTTTTTTTGGATATAATAAGATAAAATAAGATTAATAACAAGATAAAAATATAATATTAATACTAAGTAAGGTAAGAATACTTTATTTATGTAATGAGACATGGATAAATAAAACCAAGTGAACAATTGATTAAACAAGTAAAATGATAGAAGGTGTCTTCGGGTTCGGAGATGAAGTCTTCGACTTCGTAAGATGTATTCGGGTTCGAACGTGGCGGGATGTCTTCGGATTTGGAAACAACATTGTGACATTGGGAAAGGCGGGATTAATTGATAAATATTATCAAATTGATATATGTTACCCACGCATGAACTAAACTAAAATTTTAAGTAGAGGGTTATACTAGCTGCGCCCGAATAAACTTAATTTAAAAGTTCCTTGGCACGTATGTGTGAACGACGTAATATAGAATGCGTAACTCAAGTAATGTTTCACGTATACAAACATGAAATGAGTATATGAGACTTAAATTTGCTAAAATGTTGTTAAGGTTTTTAAAAGTAAGAACAATCTGAATTATACATCTATGAGTTCTAAGGTGTATGGATAGATATGTGTGTAATAATTGCATGTTGAGATTTATGTCAGGATGTGTGGCTAATGAGTACCTATACATACATAAATAGGATAATATAGTTCGTTGAGGTGATTTTATGCTATAAGTGGTAATCAACGCTTAAGGCAAGTTCCCTAACTTACTCTCTTTTATATTGAGCAAGTATCCGAACCCTACTCTTATTGTGCAAGTATAATTGCATTCTTTATTCGACGAATACCGTAAACTTATTTCTTTGAATACAAGTTATATTACTTTCTCGTGCAAATGAGTTAATATGCTTAAACCCTTGTGAGAACTATTATTCATGATAAACTTAGTATTGATCTTGAATATTGTGAAAAAGTCGATGCCATTTGATTCGGCTAGACTATATGCATGTTTATAATAAAACTGTCCAAACCAATTGATTGGTGCGGAAATCTTGAAAACTGAGTTGAACAACCCTTTTGGTAAGGGGAGTGTATGTTGTTGGAAACCCCAACACATGAATAAATATTATTGTGGTGCTATGCATAACGTGAAGTATTGTAGACTGATCATCTATAGTACTTGATATCTTTGGTTATCAATTTAATATTGGTAACTCTAGTGAAAGTTCAATGGTCTTTAGTGACTGCTCAGTATAAAGTGATTATCTAGTTGGATACATTGTTAGTCGTTGAATTCATATACATCTGTTGAATTATATTGAATTGTCATATCCCTTATTCATGATGTTATCCTGACACTTTGAACTATCTTAGAAATAACCCTTCGATATTTCAAATCTTGTGATATTATATCCTACACCCTTGTTGTATATTACTTGCTGGGCAATTTGTGCTCATCCTTGCTTATTTAAAACCTTTCAGCTAAGGCGGAACAGGGAGGTGTCTCTGGGAAAGGTAAGGGCAAGGCTACTGACTAGCTTGTCCCTTTTATGTTTAAATCTATCATGTTGTAATAAGACTATTTGCAAACTATGTTTAAACTTAAGTAGGATTATGTAATAAGTCTTTATTCGATATTATTATGTAATCTATTTAGTAATGTAGGTTGCGAGACTTGGGGGAATAATTATAATAAATCATTGTATATTATTCTAAATTAGATCTTTCGCTGTGAATGAGTGATTTTAGTTATTATGGTAATATCTTGAGAACGTGACGAACCGAATTCGGGTGACCAAGTGGTGGTCAGAATTTGGGGGCGTCACACACACACACACACACACACACACACACACACACACACACACACACACACACACACATATATATATATATATATATATATATATATATATATATACGCGTCATATTAATTAACATGCGAAGCATGTTTGCATAATATATAATATATATAGTATAATGCACATATATAATACTATATTCTACTTGGATTGATTATAGACTTTATTCTAGTTTGGTTCACTAGAGTCACCAAGTGAACCCAAAGGTCAAACCCTAGGGGTGTAAGAATTAATATTTAAATATAACTATTACATTTAAACATGGGCTCTATTACAAATGGATCTTCAAGCGCTCTTTGCTCCTTGAACTCCAATTCTTCAAAATTAATTCTAACTATTACTATTACAAAACTATTTAAAATAAATAGAAACCTTTATCAGCAGTCAATGGAAAGTACATAGGAGGATGATAGAATTTACATTAAGAAAAAATTAGAGAAGACGAGGTACGCATACCCCATTTAATAAAACTCATACATTCATGAATCCAACTAAAATAAAATTCAATCACATTGGTCAATAGTCCATAATCAATCCTATTTATTATCATACACATCACCATATGTATCAATAAATAACATTCATCTAATGAATAATAAACATTCAATATATATATTGATATCATTTAATGGGCAAGTTTAGTTAGTATAAAATTTAATTTTGAATCAAAATAAACTCCTTTATTTTAATCCAAATTTAAATCAAAATAAACATCTTTTATTTTAATTTATCCTATTTTGAATAAAATAAACTATTTTATTTTAATCAAAATCTTTATTCAAAATAAACTTCTTTATTTTAATTAATTATTGAATCCAATTCCAAGTAAAAAAAAACCCCTTTATTAAAGGGAACACGGATTCAAATATGAAATCCGATTTCATATGTAAATAAACTCCTTTATTTAAGGAAACATGAAATCTAACTTCAACTCCAATTAAATATCTTGGAATCAAATTCTAACTCTAATTAGTTAGCATGAAATTCTAATTTTAAAATTAAAATAAACTTTTTATTTTAATAATAAAATTATTAAGAATATTATATATATATATATATATATATATATATATATATATATATATATATATATATATATATAACACTAACCGTGTGGCCACCAAAATATATATATTATTCGTATATATATGATAAGTACTCTTTGAATCCTGTACCTCATATATATATACAACACCTGATCACATATGATTATATATGATAAATACTATATATTAATTACATGGATACTTTTTTATCCTGGGCCACGTGCATCAGGCCACCTGATTATGTTTTCAAAAAGGTCATACACAGATTCCATAAGTATGTCTATATGATTTACGTAATATATATATATATATATATATATATATATATATAAACATACTGCAATCCAAACCGACACCAATTAAGAACATGCGGAGATTTAGAATTGATGACGGTTAATTTTTATTTTTATTTTTTTTAAAAAAATTATATAACAAATTATGCCCAATTAAATTGTTCTAAACACATAAAATATACATATAATATTAAAACAATTAATAATTTACATAAAAGTTTGGCTCTGATGCCATTGTTAGGTTTGTAATATTCATGAACGCAATCAAATTGTACAAAATAAGCAGAAACGTGTAAAAATCAGAGTTTAAAATTTTACAAACCATATACACGGATCACCCTTTATGCACAATTATTAATTAAACAAAAATATGAAAAACAAAAATCATACCCTTGAAGATTCGAGCTTCCTCAGGTACAAGTTCACCTCCAATATTTTTCGCATTCAACTTGAATCCACCTGGTTTGGTTCCTTCCTTTGATCAACGTTAGTGTAAGACCCCGAATTTTATGAAATAAAATTATTCAATTTTTCTTATAATTACTATTCAGTAAATGGTTAAATTGATAAATGTTAAAGTTAAGGGTGATATATGATTTTTTTTTCAAAATACACAAGTGGTTATAAAATATTCATTGTCGTCGGGGAATATTCGTTTGGTCGTGGAATATTCTTTCTGTCGGGGAATATTCGTACGACGACACAGCTATTTGTGGGCCCATAACGGAAAACGGTCTGATGAAGATAACAACAAAAATTGAGTTTTTATAATTAACGACGTAGTTGTTACCGTTAACACTGTTAGAATACCCGGTGGTTAAAATACAGTAATACGCATTATTGCACAGTAGCACACTGTATTGCACAGTATTTTTGAAATTATTGATTCTTACGTAAGAAGGCACTACTGAATAATTATCACAGTAATTACTGTTCAATATTTTATTTTATTGATTCAATAATTACAGCGTTGATATTTTATATTATTGTTGTTTCAGTAATTGTTACTGCACATCATCTCCATTATCAGATCAATAATTTATATTATTTGAATAATATTATTAGATAGCATTATTGGCAATGTCTATAAAGTTCTGTCTAAGGAGAGGTTTGGTCATCTAATTGCGCGCCAAATAAGGAAAAATCCTTATTGGAAAGCCCCCTCTTTCCTGGGAACGGCCTGGTTGTCATAAATGGGATTCTGTAATATTATTTATGAATAATTAATTATTGATTCATATGATAAGGAAATATTTATTTTATGTGGATATAAATGAGTGATATATTTTTGTGGTTAAAAAAAAAGGAGTTAATGTTGAGGTATTTTATCTGTATTTTTGTCGGAACGGAGGTATTGAAAATCAAATTAGGGTTTTTGAGATATTTTGCGAGGGTTATAATTTTTAATCCGACCGTTGGATCGTGGTAATATTTGGATATGTTATAGATATATAAGTTGAGTATATGTCCACAAATTTTGAACCGTTAAAATTGAAAGTATGATTTATTATGAATTTTACGAGATGACTGGTTCAAAAATTGTTGAATTTTCGGAGTTTATCATTTTGGTGGAAAATTCTAGAATTGGTGGGCCCCACTCTTGGTTGGTGAAGAAATGTGCTGAGATTTTTATTCAATTGTGGTGGGTGAAAATAGTAGCTGGTAAAGCCATCAGGTTGCAGGTTATGTCTGCTTCGGCGTGCTAACATTTTCTTATAAATAGAGGGCTAAGTTAGAATTGAAAATCACACCAGAAACATAAGCTTTCTCTCTCTATATTATGAAGCATATTTTGTGAGTATTTAGATACTTGGTGAGTTGATATTCATCAGTGCAAGTTTCCTTCAGCGTCATATCCGATATCCAGTTAGAAGTGCTGCTCTTTTGAGGTAACGGGAAAATAGAACGGTGGTCTCTAGCTGTGGAGGTTCCCCATAAGCAGTATAGAAAAGTGTTGTATACATCATTTAGTAGTTATATTTGGTGAATCAAATAGGGTGAGGCGAACCCAACGTTGGAAGGGTGTTTTGCCACTATCATACAAGATGTCTAATGACATACAACCTCGTATCATCATAAGACATGGATATGCTCATCCACTTGCTGAGTATATTTACGAGCACTACCTATATAATCTTGGTGTTTGTTTGAAGTATAATTCTCAATTAGAGACAGTGGAGATAATGATATGTCAAGAGAAGACTCCCCATTGGGAAGAATATGATAGTAATCTTCTCGTTTTTCTTTGGGGTCTATTGGGTCAACAAAGGATAATTATGTGGCCATATGATATCTATCATAACCTAGACGCATGGCCTTCCATGGACAAAGGTTTCCTTGAGCACTTTCCAAAGATTCTAATTTCTAAAACAGTTTTTGACTATACCTTTATGTAAGGTGTCATTGTGAGGTGATGTCCACGGTTGGAACATGAGTCACATTTGGTATATATTTGTATCCAAACTCACAGCATTTGTGTTGTTGTATTTTGCACGACAATTGTTGTAATAAAGTTGTAGTTGTTTTCTGTACCATGTATTTGGCGACTCAGAATATGTTGGATGGAATGGACCTATTTTGGGGTCGTTACAATTAGTCACCCAAGTGTTTGGCCTCTAGAGGTGATCCACCAAGAAAGAATAAAGATTCAAGAAGAAGGGTGGTTGGCTAAACCCTAGTTTTTCTATCTCTAATAGAAAAGGAACGTACTCTCCAACTATTAGAATTGCATATATTGATATCTGATATAAGACTTACCTTATATTGATATCAGGTAACCCTATTTAATTAAAATAAGGTATTATTTATTTAATTAAACTCTTTTAATTAAATCAGTTCTCTAAT
The DNA here is from genome assembly GCA_016801055.1 of Panax notoginseng. Classification (NCBI taxonomy): domain Eukaryota; kingdom Viridiplantae; phylum Streptophyta; class Magnoliopsida; order Apiales; family Araliaceae; genus Panax; species Panax notoginseng. The sequence goes on along the minus strand of CM029016.1, from coordinate 155,219,853 downwards.
CTTATTAGAGATAATTAATTAAACTCTTTTAACTAATTTTCCCTCCTAATCCTATTACGAATAAATTAGAGTACTTTTATTAAATTAATTCATAAACTCTTTTAGAAATTAAAATAATAATAATTGTAATAATATTAATAAGACCTCTCTTATTAATTTATATTTAATATTTCTAAAATATTAAATAATAAATATCAAGCTATTTAATTTATTCTATCATCATAGATTAAATTAAAATAGATTAAATTAAATATACTTAACATATTATTACGATTATGCCATTAACTTCTTAAATAATTATTCTTTCTTTTATGGTGTGACCCTTTAGGTTCTTCATATTAAACCGGTTGTGAATAAATCAATTAGAACAATTCTAATCTTATTTAAATAAATAAATTAAATGAATAATTTATTTAAAATAAATAATCTTTATTCTACAATAGGGATAAGCCTCCATAGCGATCAACAACTTTCTAGATAATATAGATTCTAACATTAATCATAAAAGAACTTTTGAATAAATAGTTACCGTACAATTCAATCCTTCCATCATACAATGTCCCAATTAAATATAAGACATGGAATTACAATCAAGTCTTATTTTATTTAATTATATGTATTTCGACTCTTAAATGCACAACTCCAAATAATACAAATTAGAAACTCCTTTCTAATTTCATTCTGCCTTGGTCTAGATCATTTATCGAATCACATAGGACATTTCTCATCTTTTACTAGAAGTGGTAGATTCTTTATTGATCATACATTATCTCCATGTACAATTTATTATACCCAAGCATACCCTTTGATATACCCTAAGGGTCTTAAGGAATAAGTCAAAGTATAATTCATCATACACAAGATACTATGATGATCTCAAGTCCAAGGATCACTTGTACTACTATCACTACAGGAATACCAATTGATAGGCAAGTAAAACTCTATTAGTTATTCCTTAGCGAGCCACGTTCAGTGAACTTATTCTCTAATAAGCACCTATATACTTGCTTTAGTGTCTCCACACAAATGATCATGAGATCAATCATCCTCATCCAATGAGTAAGCAACGTATGTACCAATCTATCCGGATTCACTAATCCCCAATTCAGTAATCTAACGATTGAGAACTATTTTAGTTTTAAGCTTTTTAAAAATATAGAACTCGTTAGAATGATCATCATCATTATTCTAAAAGCATTGCTTAAAACTATGGGTTTATCACATATTAGAAAATAGCATCATGTAGATAATTAAAAGTCTTTAATAAATTAATACTTTTTATTAATAAATGAATAAGATTGTTACAAAGTATATGCTTTATCATCAAACATGATTGACTTGTGTGCATACTACTTTCACTTATGACCCTCAGATATATATTCCATATTTTGATTCCAGTCTTTGGTTATTAATGATAGAGTACTATTCAGTTTTGATGAGCCTATTCATTGGCAGTTATCATTATCTTGTTGATTCATTGTTATATCTAGTGAGCATTTGTTTTGTTCACTCTTACATAAATATAATTATTGCAGCGAAAGTTGAGAAGGTAGATGAGCCTACAGCTAGCAAAGAAAAGGGAAAAATGTACAAGTGATGAAGACTTGTAATTTTATTTATTGATATGATGATAGACTTTTAATCAATGATGTTATGTAATAATTTTATTTTCGCACTTATATGATGTTTAAGGTTAGACAACCTGAGAATATTTTTATTTAATGATATAACTCTTTTTAAAGGCAGAATTTATGATTTAATTTTATTATGTTTTGGTAGATAAATATGAATGAATGGAAAGTGAACACCAAGTCTTGTGGGAATGAATTACCCAGATTTGAGGGTGTCACGTCCTAACTTTTTGTGGAGCAATAATAAGCATTAGCAGGCTCCACAACCATCTTATCCCCCAGGATTTCAGAATCAACAACAACAACCATCTCAACTTCAAGAGAAGAAATCAGATTTAGTAGAATTGTTGTCAAAGTACATAACAAGCAAAGAAGCAGCTATGAAAAACCAAGCAATGGTTATGAAATCGCATGAGTTAGTCATCAAGAATTTGGAAAATTAGATAGGACAAATTGCTCTAGCGCTGAACAATAGATCGCAAGGAACTCTGCCAAGTGACACCGAAAAAAATTCGAAGGGAAATCACGAATAGTGTCAGACAATCACCTTGTGAAGTGAAAAACATCTAGATGGGAAAAGTGCAAAAAATTTTAGCTAGAACGGATGAAAAAGTTGATGAGAACAAAGTGGTTGACGAAAAATAGTGTAAGGATAAGCAAGTTGAGAAAACAAAGTTAGATGACAAGCCAGTTGTGTATTCTCCACCGTCGTTTCAGCAGAGAGTCCAAAAGCAGAAATTAGATAAGCAGTTCACAAAATTTTTGGAAGTTTTCAAGAAACTTCTGATTAACATCCCTTTCGCAGAAGCCCTAGAGCAGATGCCAAGTTATGCAAAATTTATGAAAGGGATTTTGTCCAGGAAAAAGAAGTTGGAAGATTTCAAAATAGTGGCATTAACAGAGGAGTGTAATGCGGTTTTACAACGAAAGTTGCCACCAAAGTTGAAAGATCCGGGAAGTTTTACCATTTCGTGCACGATTGGGAACATGCCGTTCAATAAATGTCTATGTGATTTGGGGGCAAGTGTGAACCTTATGTCGTTATTAGTGTATACAAAATTGGGTTTGCCAGCTTCAAAGCCTACGAACATCTCATTGTAGTTGGCGGATAGGTCAGTCACGTACCCGAGAGGCATTATAGAGAACATATTGGTTAAGGTTGTCAAGTTTATATTCCCCGCAGATTTCATAATTTTGGATTTTGAGGAAGATAAGAACATCCCAAATATCCTAGGGAGACCTTTCTTGGCTACGAGTAGGATGCTCATCGATGTATAAAAAGGAGAACTAACGATGAGGGTCCAAAATTAAGAAGTAATGTTTAATGTTTTCAAGGCCATGAAATTCCCCACGGATGAAGAAGAGTGTTTCAGAATGGATATCATTGTTCAGATAATCAGCAAAGGCATAGGCAAGAGTTTGGTTAACGATCCATTGTAAACGACATTATTGGGAGATAAAGAATTAGATGATCCGAAATTTGTGGATTACCTGCAGATGCTAGACTCCTTGCCACGATTTAGCAGATTCAAAGCACCCTTTGAACCATTACACATGGTGGAAAGACACAACAAGAACCAAACCATCTTTGGTGTAGCCACCTACTCTTGAACTTAAGCCACTCCCTAAACACCTCAGGTATTCGTATTTAGGCACTTCTAATTCTTTACCTGTTATTATTTCTGCTGCACTTAACGAATTGCAGGAAGAAAAGTTGCTGAGAGTGCTTAGAAACCATAAATCGGCCATAGGATGGACAATTACGGATATCAAGGGAATCAGCCCATCCTTTTGTATGCACAAAATTCTGATGGAAGACGTTGCAAAACCGATAATGGAGCAACAAAAATGGCTCAACCCAATCATGAGAGAAGTAGTGAATAAAGAAATAATGAAATGGTTGGACGCGAGTATCATCTACCCAATTTTCGACAGTAAGTGGGTCAGTCCGGTTCAATGTGTATCGAAAAAGGGAGGAATGATTGTGGTACAAAATGATGACAATGAGCTAATTCTGACAAGGACAGTGACTGGTTGGAGGGTTTGCATTGACTACAGGAAATTGAATAAGACAACCCGTAAAGATCATTTTCCTTTGCCCTTTATCGATCAGATGTTGGACAGACTAACGGGACATGAGTACTACTGCTTATTGGATGGATATTCGGGATATAATCAGATTGTCATTGCTCCTGAAGACAAATAGAATACTACTTTCACGTGTCCATATGGCACATTTGCATTCATGAGAATGTCATTCGGCTTATGTAATGCACCCGCTACCTTCCAAAGGTGTATGATGGCCATCTTCTCGAATATGGTGAAGAAAAATGTGGAAGTCTTCATGGATGACTTTTCTATCTATGGGGATGATTTTGATGATTGTTTAGAGAAATTGGTAATGGTTTTATAGATATGCACAGACAAAAATTTGGTCCTTAACTGGAAAAAGTGCCATTTCATGGTTGAGGAAGGAATAATTTTGGGTCATAAGGTTTCAGCTAAAGGATTAGAGTTTGATTAAGCGAAGCTGGAAACAATTGAAAAACTTCCTCCACCAAGTTTAGTTAAGGGAATTCGATGATTTTTTGGACATGCCGAGTTCTATAGGAGATTAAGACTTCTCCAAAATTGCAAAACCTTTATGCAGACATTTAGAGAAGGATTCTGTGACGCCCCCAAAATTAGGTATACATCACCCATCTTGAGTCGTCAGATACATAGTACAGAATACAAATACAACTTAATAATACAACTGTCGTGTACAATACGACAAAACATAAACTGTGAGTTTGAATACAAATATTATCTTCTAGAGAGTATTCATACTCAAAAGGAGTCCTCATTACATTTATTAACACACCATTATATAGAATAGTGAGGACTACTAACTAATACTATTCTTCGGACCATCACTCCGTTCCCCGACTTGCCCCAGCTACGTTCTCATTTCCTGAAGAGAACAGTGAAAGAAAGGGTGAGCTCAACTAGCCCAGTAAGAAATATTATGACTAAGATAATGCAGAATAAATTATCATTAGCCTTCAACAATGTTAAACTGATAAAATATAATAGACATCAAGTTTAACTGTAGCGGAACAAGCAATCCATTAAAAGAGTCAAGTAGAAAATAAACTCTACTATCTTTTATGATTTAAAAAGTTTTTCAACACTGTGATCGCTGAGACTCAGCTTAATAAAATAATCCACATCATCGAATCACCCCTGCACTACGGCCAAGGATATTCGTGTATTCATTAATGGTCATGATCATGCCAACAACTGTCCATCAATGCACTACGGGCCAATGAGGACTTTTACCACATCATTTGTAACATTACGGTCATGATTATACCGAATAATCCCTGGTCATAATCATACCAAGTCCATCTATGCAATACATGCCACAGATGACTTTCAACATTTTATAAACATGAGGATGATGACAATGATATAAGAATTCAATAAAACAAGTTCAAGAATTAATTTATCCAGGAATTAACAACGTCCAAATTGTCAACATGATACTGCATTGTGGAGTAAAATTCAAGAATGCTTAGAAGAATATTTTCTTGAAAAGATACTGGATGAAACGCAACTATCAAGGATATTCCACAAATTTCATGGAGTATAGAAGTCAAAACTTAACCAACTGAGTATAATAAAGAATGGAATAACAAAAGAAATCACCATGCATGCGATAGACCGCACAGACAGGTTATTCCAACAGAATAATAAATAATGGAACCAGGTCCGGCGTAAAACACACAGACAGGATATTCCAACAGAATAATAATAAAAACGGAACCAGGTCCGGTGTAAAACACACAGACAGGATGTTCCAACAGAATAATAAACGGAACCAGGTCCGGTGTAAAACACACAGACAGGATGTTCCAACAGAATAACAAAGACAGAATAATAGAAGAATGTCACCAAGTATAGGGTATTCCGCATATACAGGTTATTCCAACAGAATAATAAAGAAATGGAATAACAGAAGTTCTCTTCTTGAATACAAAAGAATAATATCCCTTACCTTAAAAGAACTGGATATTGGAAAAGTGTTGTAGCAGAATACTTTTATTCTCTCTCTCTTATTCTCTCTATACTTTCTCTCTCTATAGCTTGAATGAATTCGTGAAAAAATAATGAAGCCCTAGGCCTCTATTTATAGAAAAACTGAGGGTGGCTCTTGGTCTTAACGAAGGGTTAAATGACTCTTGGTCTTAACGAAGGGTCAAATGACTCTTGATAATATTGAAGGGACAACTACTATTGACGAAAGTAATTACTATTGACCAAGGTAAATACTATTGACGAAGGTAATTACTATTGACCAAGGTAAATACTATTGACCAAGGTAATTACTATTGACCAAGGTAAATACTATTGACGACGGTAATTACTATTGACGACGGTAATTACTATTGACGAAGAGACTCTTAGATGATGACATATGGCCCCCCATAAAATAACCAAACTTACCACAACGTCTCAATAATATAACAGATGATACTATGACAATAATTTAAGAGATATGATGCAGCAATTACTGTAGCAATAATTGAGTATAGCTGAGTGACTTCTCACGTAAGCATCAATAATCAATACCGTGTGCTACTATGCAACCACGCGTATTACTGTACTTTTACTACCGAGTAGTTCAACAGTTTTAACGGTTTTAACGGTAACACCTCAGCCGTTATTTTTATAGAAAGATAATTCTGTCGTTTTCTCAATCCGACAATAATTCCGTTGTGGGGTCCACCAATGATTGTGCCGTCGTACGAATATTCCCCGACAAAAAGAATATTCCCCGACCAAACGAATATTTTATAACAACTTGCTTACTTTGCAAAATTTATAAATATTACCCACAACTATAACATTATATCAAATTAACTCCATAATATTCAAAAATGATATTTATAGAAAATTCATCTTTATTTATAAAAATTGGGGTCTTACAACCTCCCCTTCTTATGAAATTTCGCCCTCGAAATTAGGGTACGTACCTGGTATGTCGAAGAGGTAAGGATACCTTGATTTCATTTCTGATTCTAACTCCCAAGTCATTTCCTCAACATCGTGGTTTCTCCACAAAACTTTGACTTGAGGTATAACCTTGGAGCGTAGAATATGTTCCTTCTTATCCAAGATTTGAACAGGAACTTCTTCATACGTCAAATCCTCCGCTATTTCGTCCGGTTCTAACTCAATAATGTGGTTCGGGTCTTCCACATATTTGCGTAACATGGATATGTGGAAAACGTTATGAACACGAGACATACTTGGCGGTAAAGCGAGTCTATAAGCCACAGTTCCTACTCGATCGAGGATTAAAAATGGACCGATGAATCGAGGATTTAGCTTTCCTCTCTTTCCAAATCTCGTAACTCCTTTCCATGGAGCAACACGTAAGAACACATGATCTCCTACATCAAATTCCACGTCCTTTCGATGAAGATCAGCATAACTCTTTTGTCGATCTTGTGAGGTTTTTATACGTTGTCGGATCGTTTGAATCTTTTCTGTAGTCATACGTACCAACTCCGGTCCCAACAACGTTGCTTCGCCCACCTCATCCCAGCATACTGGAGAACGACATTTTCTTCCATACAATGCTTCGAATGGAGCCATGCCAATACTTGCTTGATAACTGTTGTTGTAGGAAAACTCCACCAATGGTAAGAACTTGTCCCAACTTCCTTTGAAGTCAAAGACACAGAGTCTTAATAGATCTTCAAGAGTTTGAATAGTCCTCTCTGATTGTCCGTCCGTCTGAGGATGATATGCTGAACTAAATCGTAACTCCGTGCCCATAGCTTTTTGTAAACTAACCCAAAATCGTGAAGTGAATCTTGGGTCTCGGTCAGAAATTATGGATACTGGCATACCATGCAGTCTTACAATCTCGTTTATGTACATACGAGCAAGACGTTCAAGTGTATAAGTTTCTCGTATCGGTAAGAAATGAGCAGACTTGGTCAATCTATCAACAATGACCCAAATCGCATCAATACCTTGAGAAACCCTAGGAAGACCGGTAACGAAATCCATGGTAATGTGCTCCCACTTCCATTCTGGAATTTCAAGTGGTTGCAATGGACCTTTTGGTACTTGATGCTCCGCTTTGACTCGTTGACAAGTTAGACACCTTGAGATAAACAACGCTATCTCTCTCTTCATATTGCTCCACCAAAATGTATGACGAAGATCATGATACATTTTGGTACTTCCAGGATGGATTGCAAACGGTGTGTTGTGCGCCTCCATCATGATTTCATACTTTAAATCAGGGTTGTTAGGAACACAAAGTCTGGAGTTGACTCGAAGTATTCCTTCTTCATCGATTCTTGCTTCCGGTATAGCACCTTCTTGCACTTTCTTCTTCATACGCATCAGCTCCAGGTCTGTAGCTTGAGCAGCTTTAACTTTATCGATTAAAGTCGGTTCTACTCGTATATTCGCCATCATCACATGGGTCCCTGGAGTCTTCAACTCTATCTCCATCCTTTGCAAGTCACACAAAATGGGCCTTTGCGTTGTTAATATTGCACTTGTACCCGCATATGATCTTCTACTCAATGCGTCAGCTACCACGTTCGCTTTTCCAGGATGGTATTGAATGGTATGATCATAATCTTTCAACAGTTCAAGCCAACGTCGTTGTCGCATGTTGAGTTCCTTTTGAGTGAAGAAATATTTGAGGCTTTTATGATCCGTAAAGATCTCCACTTTCTCCCCATACAAGTAATGCCTCCAAATTTTAAGTGCAAAGACAACAGCTGCCAACTCTAGATCATGAGTAGGATAATTCCTCTCATATTCCTTGAGTTGTCTTGATGCATAGGCTATGACTTTTCCATGTTGCATGAGAACGCATCCCAACCCTTTGCTCGAAGCATCACTGTAGATGACAAATCCCTCCGAGCCAGATGGTATTGTTAGAACAGGTGCTGAAATGAGTCTCCTCTTGAGTTCTTGAAAACTCTGCTCACATTCTTCGCTCCAACCGAACTTTGTATCTTTTCGAGTCAGCTGAGTTAATGGAGTAGCGATTCGAGAAAATCCTTCCACGAATCTCCGATAATAACCAGCTAAACCAAGAAAGCTACGTACTTCGGTCACTGATTTAGGTTGCTCCCAGCTTTGAATAGCTTCAATCTTTGCCGGGTCAACCGATATTCCACGACTTGATACTACGTGCCCAAGGAATGCTACCTCCTCCAGCCAGAACTCGCATTTCTTCAACTTGGCATAAAGCTTGTATTCACGAAGCTTTTGGAGTACCAGCCTCAAGTGTTGCTCATGATCTTCACGGCTTTTGGAATAAATAAGGATGTCATCAATAAAGACGACCACAAAGTGATCCAAATATTCCTTGAATACCCGGTTCATCATATCCATGAAGGCAGCAGGAGCATTAGTCAATCCAAAGGACATGACTAGGAATTCATAATGCCCATACCGAGTTCTAAAAGCCGTCTTTGGAATATCCTCAGTTCTAACCTTCAGCTGATGATATCCAGAACGAAGATCGATCTTTGAAAAGAATTGTGCTCCTTGCAACTGGTCAAACAGGTCATCAATACGTGGCAATGGGTACCTGTTTTTGATGGTGACATGATTCAACTCCCGATAATCAATACAAAGTCGCATACTTCCATCTTTCTTCTTCACGAATAGAACAGGAGCACCCCAAGGAGAAGTACTAGGACGAATAAAGCCAATGTCTAACAATTCCTGCAGTTGGATCTTTAACTCCTGAAGTTCAATAGGAGCCATTCGATATGGGGCTTTGGAAATGGGTTTTGTACCGGGTTCAAGGTCGATACAAAATTCAATTTCACGCTCTGGGGGTAGGCCAGGAAGTTCTTCAGGGAATACGTCAGGGAATTTATTAACAATAGAAATATCATTCAAAACTGACGTATTTTTGTTTAGATCTGTGACATGAGCTAAGAAAGCTTGACATCCGTTTTTCAATAAACGAATAGCTTTATGGCTTGAGATGACAGCGATTGATTTTAATGGTTTGGTTGCTTGAATTCGCATAATAGGTCGATTAGGAATATGAAAGCTAACAACCTTACGAAAACAATCAATTTTTGCATAATGAGTAGTTAACCAATCAATCCCTAGAATCACGTCAAATGCAAGTATTTTTAATGAAATCAGATCGATAGGTAATGTGTGGGTACCAACTTGAACCAAACAAGACTTATAAACAGTGGAGGTAATGAAGGTTTCTCCCAACGGAGTTTCCACAGATAAGTCAAAGTCTAATTTCTCCGGAATCAAATTTAATCGATGAGCGCAAGTAGGAGAAATAAAAGAATGGGTTGAACCGGTATCAAATAAAGTATAAACTTCTTTAGAGTTTATGATAAGCTTACCCGTGATGACCTCATTCGGGTTCCTTGCTCTCTGGGAGTTCACAACAAACGCTCTCCCTTGCACAACCGGTTTTGACTTTTCTGGGACGGCTTTTGGTGCCTCCATCCTAGCTGAATTTGTTTTCGGTAAACGACAAAATCGGGCTAAATGACCTTCTCTTCCACAATTATAACATGCTTTGGACGGCATCGCGCAGTTTGGACTGATGTGCCCCTCCCCTCCGCATTTGAAACATATGATAGGTGGTCGTTCTCCTTCCTTAACGACAGGTGCTGGTGCTGACGTCTTTCCATCATTGTTGAATCTCCTCTTCTTGAAATGTCCATTCTTATTGTTTTGGCCCTGATTACCACCGAAGTGGTTACCATTTCTGGCCTGTTGATTCCCTCCACGCTTGTTGTCACCGCTTCGATGACTGCTCTCACTGGTATTATCATTTTGCCGGCTGCTCTCTTTTGGTTGCGTTGTCTCGTTATCGCGCTCCACCAACTGAGCCCTATTTACAACATCTGAATACAAACACAGTTTATGAGAAACAAGATGTTGACGTATCTCCGGCTTCAAACCTCTTAAAAACATCCGCGTCATTCTTTCTTCATTATCCACCAGGTGGGACGCAAACCGGGATAACTCCGCAAATTTTGCCTCGTACTGCGACACGGTCATATTATTCTGCTCCAATTTGATGAACTCCACCTCCTTCATGTGACGAATACTCTCGGGAAAGTATTTGTCGTTAAACAGCTCTTGGAACTTCTCCCAGGACATCTTCAGTGCGGCAGGTTGAGTACGCTTTATCGATTCCCACCAGTAATCTGCCTCTCCTCGCAACATAAAGGCGGCAAAGGGAACCTTTTGCTCCTCGGAGCAACCCAAGACATCAAATATCTTGGTGATCTGCTTTATCCATGTTTCAGCTACAAGTGGTTTGGGTTCTCCCTTAAACTCCGGTGGTCCCAGCTCCTTAAACTGTTTAGCGGTGACCGCCAGAGAGTTTCCAGTATTTCCACCTACGTTGTGGACAGGAGCCGCTTTCACCTGTTGTTGCATGAATTGCATAAAGCCTCTGAACATTTGATCATTCATCATTTGGTCAGTGTTGTTGTTTGCATGAGGATTGACACCTTCCTGATGCACATTATCCTGATTATTGATATGTGGTGAATCAACAGTCGTCTGTGCTCCATTGCTATTCTCAACATTCTCAGATGCCATTTTCAGATACTGCCACAAAATAAAAATTAATTGATATGTCATATATTATCCTTATATTATGACCGACCAATTAAATACCATGCAAATAAACTTAGGTATGTCATACTAGCGAAGGAATTCCCCGTCTCTCCCCTCCTAGTTCTATTCTCACATCTTAGCCAGGGATCATATCCCTAAGCTCTGATACCAACTGTGACGCCCCCAAAATTAGGTATACATCACCCATCTTGGTCGTCAGATACATAGTACAGAATACAAATACAACTTAATAATACAACTGTCGTGTACAATACGACAAAACATAAACTGTGAGTTTGAATACAAATATTATCTTCTAGAGAGTATTCATACTCAAAAGGAGTCCTCATTACATTTATTAACACACCATTACATAGAATAGTGAGGACTACTAACTAATACTATCATTCGGACCATCACTCCGTTCCCCGACTTGCCCCAGCTACGTTCTCATTTCCTGAAGAGAACAGTGAAAGAAAGGGTGAGCTCAACTAGCCCAGTAAGAAATATTATGACTAAGATAATGCAGAATAAATTATCATTAGCCTTCAACAATGTTAAACTGATAAAATATAATAGACATCAAGTTTAACTGTAGCGGAACAAGCAATCCATTAAAAGAGTCAAGTAGAAAATAAACTCTACTATCTTTTATGATTTAAAAAGTTTTTCAACACTGTGATCGCTGAGACTCAGCTTAATAAAATAATCCACATCATCGAATCACCCCTGCACTACGGCCAAGGATATTCGTGTATTCATTAATGGTCATGATCATGCCAACAACTGTCCATCAATGCACTACGGGCCAATGAGGACTTTTACCACATCATTTGTAACATTACGGTCATGATTATACCGAATAATCCCTGGTCATAATCATACCAAGTCCATCTATGCAATACATGCCACAGATGACTTTCAACATTTTATAAACATGAGGATGATGACAATGATATAAGAATTCAATAAAACAAGTTCAAGAATTAATTTATCCAGGAATTAACAACGTCCAAATTGTCAACATGATACTGCATTGTGGAGTAAAATTCAAGAATGCTTAGAAGAATATTTTCTTGAAAAGATACTGGATGAAACGCAACTATCAAGGATATTCCACAAATTTCATGGAGTATAGAAGTCAAAACTTAACCAACTGAGTATAATAAAGAATGGAATAACAAAAGAAATCACCATGCATGCGATAGACCGCACAGACAGGTTATTCCAACAGAATAATAAATAATGGAACCAGGTCCGGCGTAAAACGCACAGACAGGATATTCCGACAGAATAATAATAAAAATGGAACCAGGTCCGGTGTAAAACACACAGACAGGATGTTCCAACAGAATAATAAACGGAACCAGGTCCGGTGTAAAACACACAGACATGATGTTCCAACAGAATAATAAACGGAACCAGGTCCGGTGTAAAACACACAGACAGGATGTTCCAACAGAATAACAAAAACAGAATAATAGAAGAATGTCACCAAGTATAGGGTATTCCGCATATACAGGTTATTCCAACAGAATAATAAAGAAATGGAATAACAGAAGTTCTCTTCTTGAATACAAAAGAATAATATCCCTTACCTTAAAAGAACTGGATATTGGAAAAGTGTTGTAGCAGAATACTTTTATTCTCTCTCTCTTATTCTCTCTATACTTTCTCTCTCTATAGCTTGAATGAATTCGTGAAAAAATAATGAAGCCCTAGGCCTCTATTTATAGAAAAACTGAGGGTGGCTCTTGGTCTTAACGAAGGGTCAAATGACTCTTGGTCTTAACGAAGGGTCAAATGACTCTTGGTAATATTGAAGGGACAACTACTATTGACGAAAGTAATTACTATTGACCAAGGTAAATACTATTGACGAAGGTAATTACTATTGACCAAGGTAAATACTATTGACCAAGGTAATTACTATTGACCAAGGTAAATACTATTGACGACGGTAATTACTATTGACGACGGTAATTACTATTGACGAAGAGACTCTTAGATGATGACATATGGCCCCCCATAAAATAACCAAACTTACCACAACGTCTCAATAATATAACAGATGATACTATGACAATAATTTAAGAGATATGATGCAGCAATTACTGTAGCAATAATTGAGTATAGCTGAGTGACTTCTCACGTAAGCATCAATAATCAATACCGTGTGCTACTATGCAACCACGCGTATTACTGTACTTTTACTACCGAGTAGTTCAACAGTTTTAACGGTTTTAACGGTAACACCTCAGCCGTTATTTTTATAGAAAGATAATTCTGTCGTTTTCTCAATCCGACAATAATTCCGTTGTGGGGTCCACCAATGATTGTGCCGTCGTACGAATATTCCCCGACAAAAAGAATATTTCCCGACCAAACGAATATTTTATAACAACTTACTTACTTTGCAAAATTTATAAATATTACCCACAACTATAACATTATATCAAATTAACTTCATAATATTCAAAAATGATATTTATAGAAAATTCATCTTTATTTATAAAAATTGGGGTCTTACAGATTCGGTCACTGAAGAAGAAATTAACTACAGCTCCCGTAATCGTCGCACCTGATTGGAATATGCCCTTCGAGTTAATGTGTGATGCAAGCGACTATGCGGTAGGGGCTGTCTTGGGCCAACGCCGAGAGAAGGTATTCCATGCCATATACTATGCAAGCAAAACACTTACGGAGTCCCAAATGAACTACACAACTACGAAAAAGGAATTGCTTGCAGTGGTATATGCATTCGATAAATTTTGGGCAGATTTAATCGTAACAAAGGTTGTAGTTTATATGGATCACTCAGCCATTCGGTACTTATTTTCAAAAAAAGATGCTAAGCCACGCCTTATCAGATGGATACTCTTTCTACAATAATTTGATTTGGAAATAAAAGATAGAAAGGGGACAGAGATTCAAGTTGCAGATCATTTATCGAGGCTGGAAAATTAGGGTAAGAAGGAAGATGATAGATGTATAATTAATGAGTCATTCCCGGATGAGCAGCTGTTTGGGATCAATACAGAATTTCCATGGTACGCGGACTTCGTGAATTATCTAGTGAGCAACATCTTTCCACCAGATTTTACACGCCAGCAGTAAAAGAAATTCCTACACGAAGTCAAGTGGTACATGTGGGAGGAGCCTTACCTATTCAAATAGTGCGCATATAAGATGATTAGAAGGTGTGTGCCCTATAGTGAAGTGAAGAACATATTGCATGAATGTCACTCATCTGCATATGGGGGACATTATGGTAATGAGAGAACAGCGGCAAAAGTGCTTCAAGTCGGGTTTTATTGGCCTACACTATTTAAGGATGCCCACTAGTTTGTTAAAATTTGTGATAGATGTCAAAGGGTGGGCAACATATCGAAAAGGAATGAGATGCCACTACATACAATCTTGGAAGTTGAAATTTTTGACGTTTGGGGCATCGATTTTATGGGGCCATTTCCATTGTCATTCAATAATCAGTATATATTGCTTGCGGTGGACAATGTATCGAAATGGGTTGAAGCTGTAGCACTCCCAACTAATGATGCCAAAGTGGTTCTCAAATTCTTGCAGAAGAATATTTTTACGAGATTTTGGCACGCCAAGATCTATAATAAGTGATGAAGGTAGTCACTTTTGCAACAGATCATTTACAACTCTCCTGGCAAAGTATGAGGTCAACTATAAGGTAGCTACAACATATCATCCCCAAATAAGTGGGCAAGCTGAGGTTTCGAACAGGGAGGTTAAGAGAATTTTGGAGAAGGTAGTGAACCCAAATCGAAAGGATTGGTCTCTTAGGTTGGACGATGCACTATGGGCCTACCGGACTGCGTATAAAACATTGATTGGTATGTCACCATATCAATTACTATACGAGAAAGCTTGTCACCTACCTGTCGAGTTACAACATAAGGCTTACTTGGCAATTCAGAAACTTAATTTTGATGAAGCAGCTGTGGGTGAAAAGAGGCTACTTCAGTTAAATGAACTCGATGAATTCTGACTTCAAGCTTATGAGAATTCTAAGCTATACAAAGAAGAAGTTAAAAAATGGCATGACAAGAAAATAATACAAAGAACGTTCGAGCCGGGGCAACCAGTCCTATTGCTTAACTAATGGTTGACGTTGTTCCCAGGCAAGCTTAAATCAAGGTGGTCGTGACCATTCACCATCAAAAGAGTTTTCTCACATGGCATCGTTGGACTCTACAGTAGAAACCCATTGGAGACTTTCAAGGTCAACGGTTGAAACATTATTGGGGTGGCGAGTCCAATTGGGACGTCATCGCAATCACACTGACCGACGCACCATAAATAGGGAGTAGTCAGGCTTAACGACTTAAAATTAAGCGCTAATTGGGAGGCAACCTAATCATATTTTTATTTTTCATGTTTTTATTCGTGCTATTTAGATTATAGTTTAGAATAATAATTAGGAAACAATAATTTCATTATGTAGTTATTTAGTTGTATTATTCTAAATAATCTAATTTCTCATGCTTAATTTGTACTAGATCAAATGAAACTTATGTTGTACAATGTGCAGGTAATGAAGGTGCTAATAGATGTATCAAGGACTAAATAGTAGCATTAAGAAAGTACCAATAAGAACAAAGGACCCAGTTAACAGAACCCACCCCCGCCGGGGCGGGCCCATTCAACCACAAACCCCCCCCCCCCCGCTAGGGCGGGGGTCTCTCCAATCAACTTACAAGGAGCATGCCCGCCAGGGTGGGCCTTTTAGGCATACTACCCCCCGCTACGGCGGGGGTCCTGGAATTCGAGCATGCTTGATTTCGGTAGTTGCTACTCCTACTCTTCCTTTGTGCCCACTACTTTTTCTTTTTCTTCATCAATTCGAACCCCACTCCCACACATCTTCAACCCACGTCTTGGGAATTATAACTCCATCACCCCACTTCATTAACTCAATTGCCCACTAACCCATTACTTCACACCACAACCTTGCTCACTCCTACCATCTCTATATATTCTCACCCTCACAACCAAAGTTCATCACATACATTCAATTAAAACTCAGAAAGCTATGAAATAGGGTTCTTATAAAGGGAAGCCATATTGCACTTGAGAGTGAGTCACTTATCTTCAATTTCCTCATCTTTTATCACCATAATTGGCACAAAATCATCAAGTTTGGGGGAAGAAATCAGTGTGCACACCAAGTGTTCGACAGATTATGTGAATCAAGTTTGGGGGGAAATACTTATGCTAAGGCTTCCTGAATTCAATGGCATCTAAACCCACTTCAAAGAGGCAATAGGGAGAGAGTTCCGGCACCACGCCACTATCATGAACTTCCGACCGACACAAATTCAAAAGTGCCACCGCCGCCGACCATTACGACTACATGGTGATAAAAGCACTTACACCAGAGTGAGGGTTGGCACCGGACCACGTTGATAGTGAAATGATGCAATAGATATATCCGAAAGGGTGGAACAAGTTCACGGAAGAGCCTGCGGCCGCAGTTGTCAGTATGGTTAAAGAATTTTATGCTAACGTCGAGGATAAGGCCCCTTTCAACGCGTTCGTGCGGGGTAGATTGGTTCCATTTAGTGCCGATGCCATCAACATATACTACCAGTTGAGAGTATCGAGATATTGCCAGTATGCTCACTTACGTGACAACGATCCAGATTATGAGGCTATTCTAAAGGACATGACTAAATCGGGAACCACATGGATCAAAGGTCAAAAAGGAGGCACTGTGTTTCACAGTAAGGATCTCAGCAGGTATGGGAAAATATGGTATGCCTTTTTATGTGCAAAGTTATTTTCATCCACGCACACATCTGATGTGACCAAAGAAAAAGCATTACTCTTATATGTAATTGTGCAAGATTTCATCATCGACGTCGGAGCTATAATCAAAATTTCAATTCGACGATGCTTACGAGGAAATTTCTCGGGCGGCTTGCCATGCACATCACTCATTTGTGGATTGTGTCGCCAAGTGGGTCTGAGATCGTCCGATGATGAACCCACTCAGATGCCGCTTCAGCTACTTGATTCCAGAATGAATGCACGGTATGCAGTTTGGGCCGGGGGTTAGTCACATCCTAGAGGAGTAGGCTTTATATTTCCCTCAGCTTCAAAGGACGAGGCTGATACAGAAGATACTTTGGATGATGTCAAGTTTCAGGAGAATGCAACAATGGGAGAGCAAGGAATAGAAGCAGCACCACAGCCCGATATCATATCTAGTCCTCATTTCTATAACTTGCAATGCCAAGTGGATGCGCACAACAAGGAAACACGAAGGGAGATGCGGTGACTCGCAGCGAGGCAGGACCATATGTTTGAAGCCATGAATTTATCCTTTACTTCTTTGAATTCGACACTATAGAGCTTCAATCCCAGGGCACAATTCTCGTATCTGCAGCCAGCTCCAATGCCAAGGTTCCCACCAAGTGACTCCGATGAAGAAGAACAACCACCACCACCCCAGACTTAGACGAATACAGGGAAGCATCACACATTTATTGCTTAATCAATAGAATGAGGACATTGTAGTTTTCAAGTTTGGGGGATTTAGTTTAATTTCATGTTTGCATGTTTAATGTCATTAGTTAGGTTTACATTTGTTATTGCATGTTTAGTTTTAGGATTTTTATAGGTTTGCATACATATTGTCACGTAGTGCATAGTAGCTTAGGTGCATAAATAGTTCTTAGTTATTTTTGTTATGTTTGCATTATGTTATGTTATGTTTGATATATAAAAAAAATAGTTAGTATTATGTTGTTTTGCATTTGTCCAACAGTCATTGTAATTCATTTTTATTTTGGCCAATGATGAGATTGGGATTAAGTAGATAAATACAGTACCTAGTATTAGAACTATGAGGTAATTTTGAGTTATGAATTGAATCTTTTGCATGTTTGACACTGGTATAGAAATGTTTGCACGTCAATAACATTTATGTGGACTAATTAGTTCAAATTGATACATAAGGATGCTCTAAAGCATAATGCTAGTTTAAATGAAAGAATGACAAGCATAAGTAGTGATGGATAAAGTTAGATAAGTACCTAAGTTTGGGAGAATATTTGGGGTATATAAGCTATAAAAAAACATAAATAAACATCGTCGCGTGCTTGTCTAGTTTTGTGGCCTTTGTTACTTGAGTAAGTAAGCCCGAGAGGATTGTCTTTACACCTAGCGCCCTAAGTCTTAATGGTATGGGAGTCGTTGGTCGAAAGCTCGTTAAGGTATCATTAAAAAGCCTAAGAGAATAAGACATTGCATAGCTATGTGTATAAAAAAAATGAATAAAATGGGAAATAAGAGAAAAAGTCCACGTAGATGAAAAATAAAGCATAAGTATCCCATGTTGACCCTCAAAATTGGTAATTGTTTGGTTTTAGTTGGACCTAGTTGGTTTTTGAATTTCTTGAGTTTACACTGTATGATGCCTTCTAAGAGAGTTGTTATGTATTAAGTTTGTAATTGCATCAGTTAGCATGGGTGTTGATCACAGACACACTATACCAGTAATAACGGTTTAAGATTCGAGGATTGATAAAAAGTTATTGATTGGTTTTAATATGAAGTATTGTAGTGTTTGCTTGATTTTTCTGAGGCCGAAGGAATAATTTTGATTCTATGATACTGTTGGATTCGTAGACATATAGATTAGATGCATCATGTGACGCCGCCAAAATAGGTCCAATCCATCCAACCTATTCTAAGTCGCCAAACTTATTACTACAACTTTATTACTATAATTGTTGTGCAAAATACAACAACTCATATATTGAGAGTTTTGATACAAATATATACCAACTGTGACTCTCATCCCAACCTTGGATAGCACGTTACAATGACACCTTACATAAAAGTACAGTCAATAACTGTTTTAGAAATTAAAATCTTCAAAAAGTGCTCAAGGAAACCTTCGTACATGGGAGGTCATGCATCTAGGTTATGATGGATATCATATGTCCACAGAATTATCCTTGGTTGACCTAATAGACCCCAAAGAAAAACGAGAAGATTACTATCATATTCTTTCCAATGATGAGTCTTCTCTTGACTTATCATTATCTCCACTGTCTCTAATTGAGAATTAAACTTCAACCAAACACCAAGATTATATAGGTAGTGCTCGTAGATATACTCAGCAAGTGGATGTGCACAACCCTGTCTTATGATGACATAAGGTTGTATGTCATTAGACATCTTGTATGATAGTGGAAAATCACACTTCTAAAGTTGGGTTTGCCTCACCCTGTAGGATTCACCAAATATAACTACTAAATGATGTATAAAATACAACACACTATTCCAAAGTTCTCAATAAAATTATTTCCATACTGTTTAGGGAGAACATTCACAACTAGAGACCACTGTTCTATTCCCCTGTTACCCCCGCTCGACCGAGCTACACTCTTATTACCTGAAAGGAATTGTGAAGCAAAAGGGTGAGCACAAATAGCCCAGTAAAGAATATCATGAGTAAAAATAATTAAATTATCAATAGCCTTCATCATTAATAAATAAGAGAATTAGAACATATGATAGATGATAAAACTTTTCAACCATAGTTGCAGCGGAACGAGCAATCCATTAGAAGAGTCAAATAGACCATAAAGTCTATTATCTTCTCCATGTTAAAAATTCACCAACATTATTTTATCCCTGTAACATCAATCAACAATTCTGTTCCACAGTCATATGAATAACTCATAATCATAATTGTGGTTCTAAATTCCTCTTCTCATCCAGGACGAAGATAATTTTCATAACCTGTCTTTACCTGAAACATCAAAGATCATGGTTATACCAAATTACAGTTCTGGTTCATAATCATACTAATAAATTTATCTTTTCACTACGAGTCAAAGATATTCGTCAACGGTTCATCTTTGCACTACTAGCCAAAGATATTCAACCACAGATCATCTTTGCACTACAGGCCAAAGATATTCAACAACAGTTCATCTTTGCACTACAGGCCAAAGATATTCAACAGCAGATTATCTTTGCACTACAGGCCAAAGATATTAATATCTCCAAGAAATATATAATCATTTCAGAATTTATATAAACAATAATTATAATCATGTTGATCAATTCACCTTTGCACTTAAGCTAATTATATTCATTTATAAATTCAATGGTCATGATTATACCAGTCAACAATTCAACTTTGCACTACTGGCCAAAGAGAACCCATAGTCACGATCATACCAATAATCTACCCATCTTTACACTCAAGTCAAAGAGAAATTTCATCACCAGGATTATAAAAATGTTATATATGATAATAAAAATAATATGATCAACAACTGCATTTAATTTCAAGAGTAAGATTCATAAATCAACGATAATTTGGTCAGAAAAGAACCAATTTTGTCGTGAATAGTACTCATGAATAGTAACTCGTGAATAAGAACTCATGAATAGTAACTCGTGAATAAGAACTCATGAATAGTAACTCGTATTCGTATATAGTACCGTATACGTAAATAATATCATATACTTAAATAGTGACATATACATGAATAATGCCGTAAACGTGAATATTGTCATATACGTGAATAGTAACCCCGACATGAAAAAGGTAGAAATTCCATAATAATATTTCAGTATAATTATATTGAAAGAATAATATCATTAAGAAAAAAATAACATCCCTTACTATCCCTTACCTCAAAAAAACCGTACTTCCGGCTGAAATATTATGCATAAGGCTGAAGAAAACTTGCACTGCTGAATAACAACTCACAAAGTATCTAAATACTAACAAAATACGCTCGATAATATAGAGAGAAAACTTGTTTCTAGTGTGATTTTCAATTCTAACTAAGCACCCTATTTATAGGAAAATGTTAGAACGCCAAAGCAGACTTGACCTGCAACCTGATGGCTTTACCTGCTACTATTCTCACCCACCAAAAATTTCAGCACATTTCTTCTTCAACCAAAAGTGGGGCCCACCCATATTTTTAATAAAAATATTTTAATTTCTGAAACTTCAATAATTTATAATAAATAGCCATTTTATCAGAAAAATACGAATTTTATGTCCATTCTACACGAAATCGAATTCTCTACAACTTTGTAGCTTTAAGTTTTTCCAAATTCTAAACGCAAAATGACCAAAATTCACACACGGATGATTTTCAACATCTTTAAAAATTCATAACAAATCATACGTTAATTTTTAACGGTTCAAAATTTGTGGACATATACTCAACTTATATATGTATAACATATCCAAAAATCACAACGATCCAACGGTCGGATTAAAATTATATAATTCACGTAATAGAGATTTAAGAACACTATTTTGATTTTTAAAACCTCGATTCCGACAAAATACTGATAAAACACCTCAAAATTAAATCATTCATTTATATCCACATAAAAATAAATATTTCCTTATCATATAAATTAATAATTAATTATTCATAAATAATATTACAGAATCACAATTATGACAACCAGGTCGTTCCCAGGAAAGAGTGGGCTTTTCGATAAAGATTTCTCTTTACTGGCGCGTAATTAGGTGACCAAACCTCTCCTTAGACAAAACTTCCTTAGACATTGTCAATAATGCTATCTAATAATATTATTCAAATAATATAAATTATTGATCTGGTAATGGAGATACTGTGCAGTGATAATTATTGAAACAACAATAACATAAAATATCAACGCAACAATTATTGAACCAATAAAAAAAATATTAAACAGTAATTACTGTAACAATTATTGAGTAGTGCCTTCTTACGTAAGGATCAATAATTCATCAATACTGTTCAATACTGTGTGCTATTGTGCAACCACGCGTATTACTGTATTTTAACCATCGGGTATTCCAACAATATTAACGGTAACAACTACGCCGTTATTTATAAAAACTCAAACTTGTCGTTTTTTTTATCCGACAGTTATTCTGTTATGGGGCCCACAAATGGTTGCGCCGTCGTACGAATATTCCCCGACAACAAGAATATTCCACGACCAAACAAATATTTCCCGACAAAAATGACTATTTTATAACCACTTGCGTATTTTGAAAATTTTATATATATCACCCTTAACTTTAAATTTTTATCAATTTAACTATTTACTAAATAAAAAAATTGAATACTTTTATTTTATAAAATTCGGGGTCTTACAATCTCCCCTCTTTATGAAATTTCGTCCCCGAAATTTACGTACCTAGTATTTCGAAGAGTTGAGAATACCTTGCTTTCATTTCAGATTCCATCTTCCCTGTCCTCGTGATTTCTCCATTGCTCATCTCCTGTATTTCAGATATCATTCTAGAATACAGTTTCAAAATAAAGGTTAATTGACATATCACAATTTGTCAATTTGTCAATTTATCAAGTAAGAAATTTTAGCTTAGGTAGGACACACACTAGCGAAGGTTATTACTCGTCTATCCCTTCCTAGCTCTAATCTTGAATCTCCGCCAGAGATCGTATCCCTTAGCTCTGATACCAAATGTGACTTTGGACACCAACTTATGTCAGCACCTCACAATGATACCTATCAGTTTGCCACCGCAGAACGGCGTCTCCTACGGAGAGTCTGGATTCAGTGCATCCCCCATCAACAGGAAGCCACCAGATAGAGGCTCGGGGCTCTTTACTTATGGCTCTGATACCAACTGTGACGCCCCCAAAATAGGTCCAATCCATCCAACCTATTCTGAGTCGCCAAATACATGGTACAGAACACAACTACAACTTTATTGCTACAATTGTTGTGCAAAATACAATGACTCATATATTGAGAGTTTTGATACAAATATATACCGACTGTGACTCTCATCCCAACCTTGGATAGCACGTCACAATGGCACCTTACATAAAAGTACAGTCAATAACTGTTTTAGAAATTAAAATCTTCAAAAAGTGCTCAAGGAAACCTTCGTCCATGGGAGGCCATGCGTCTAGGTTATAATAGATGTCATATGTCCACAGAATTATCCTTGGTTGACCCAATAGACCCCAAAGAAAAACGAGAAGATTACTATCGTATTCTTTCAAATGATGAACCTTCTCTTGACATATCATTATATCCACTGTCTCTAATTGAGAATTATACTTCAACCAAACACCAAGATTATATAGGTAGTGCTCGTAAATATACTCAGCAAGTGGATGTGAACAACCCTGTCTTATGATGACACGAGGTTGTATGTCATTAGACATCTTGTATGATAGTGGCAAATCACCCTTCCAAAGTTGGGTTCGCCTCACCATATATGATTCACCAAATATAACTACTAAATAATGTATAAAATACAACACACTATTCCAAAGTTCTCAATAAAATTATTTCCATACTGTTCAGGGAGATCCTTCACAGCTAGAGACCACTGTTCTATTCCCCTGTTACCCCCACTCGACCCAGCTACACTCTTATTACCTGAAAGGAATTGTGAAGTAAAAGGGTGAGCACAAATAGCCTAGTAAAAAATATAATGAGTAAAGATAATTAAATTATCAATAACCTTAATCATTAATAAATCAGAGATTTAGAACATATGATAGATGATAAAACTTTTCAACCATAGTTGCAGCGGAACGAGCAATCCATTAGAAGAGTCAAATAGACCATAAAGTCTATTATCTTCTCCATGTTAAAAATCCACAAACAATATTTTATCCATGTAACATCAATCAACAATTCTGGTCCACAGTCATATGAATAACTCATAATCATAATTATGGTTCTAAATTCCTCTTCTCATCCAGGACGAAGATAATTTTCATAACCTGTCTTTACCTGAAACATCAAAGATCATGGTTATACCAAATCACAGTTCTGGTTCATAATCCTACTAATAAATTCATCTTTGCACTACATGCCAAAGATATTCAACAACAAATCATCTTTGCACTACAGGCCAAAGATATTCAACAACAGATTATCTTTGCACTACAGGCCAAAGATATTAATATCTCAAAGAAATATATAATCATTTTAGAATTTATATAAACAATAATTATAACCATGTTGATCAATTCACCTTTGCACTTAAGATAAAGATATTCAATTATAAATTTAATGGTCATGATCATACCAGTCAACAATTCAACTTTGCATTACTGGCCAAAGAGAACCCATAGTCACGATCATACCAATAATCTACCCATCTTTACACTCAAGTCAAAGAGAAATTTCATCACCAGGATTATAAAAATATTATATATGATAATAAAAATAATATAATCAACAACTGCATTTAATTTTAAGAGTAAGATTCATAAATCAACGATAATTTGGTCAGAAAAAAAACCAATTTTGTCGTGAATAGTACACGTAAATTGTGACGCCCCCAAAATTAGGTATACATCACCCATCTTGGGTCGTCAGATACATGGTACAGAATACAAATACAACTTACTAATACAACTGTCGTGTACAATACGACAAAACATAACTGTGAGTTTGAATACAATTATTGTCTACTAGAGACTAAACAAACTCAAAAGTAGTCCTCATTACAATTATTGTCACACTATTTAACAGAATAGTGAGGACTACTACTACTATCATCTGGTCCATCACTCCATTCCCCGACTCATCCCAGCTATATTCTCATTTCTTGAAGAGAACAGTGAAAGAAAGGGTGAGCTCAACTAGCCTAGTAAGAAATATTATGACTAAGATAATGGATAATAAATTATCATTAGCCTTCAGCAGTGTTAAACTGATAAAATATAACGAACATCAAGTTTAACTGCAGGGGAATAAGCAATCCATTAAAAGAGACAAGTAGAAAATAAAATCTACTATCTTCTATGATTTAAAAGGTTTTTCAACACTATTTTCGATGGGACTCAGCTTCATAAAATAATCTACATCATCGAATCACCCCTGCACTACGGCCAAGGATATTCGTCTATTCATTAATGGTCATGATCATGCCAACAACTATCCACCAATGCACTACGGGCCAATGAGGACTTTTACCAAATCATTTGTAATATTGCGGTCATGATTATACCGAATAATCCCTGGTCATAATCATACCAAGTCCATCTATGCACTACATGCCACATATGACTTTCAACATTTTATAAACATGAGGATGATGACAATGATATAAGAATTCAATAAAACAAGTTCAAGAATTAATTTATCCAAGAATTAACAACGTCCAAATTGTCAACATAATACTGCTTTGTGGAGTAAATTTCAAGAATGCTTAGAAGAATATTTTCATGAAAAGATACTAGATGAAACGCAATTATCAAGGATATTTCATAAATTTCATGGAGTATAGAAGTCAAAACTTAACCAACTGAGTATAATAAAGAATGGAATAACAAAAGAAATCACCATGCATGCGATAGACCGCACATACATGTTATTCCAACAGAATAATAAATAATGGAACCAGGTCCAGCGTAAAATGCACAGACAGGATATTCCAACAGAACAATAATAAAGAAAGAACCAGGTCCGATGTAAAACACATACAGGATGCTCCAACAGAATAATAATAAAGACGAAACCAGGTCCGGTGTAAAACACACACACAAGATGTTCCAACAGAATAATAATAAAGGCGGAACCAGGTCCGGTGTAAAACGCACAGACAGAATGTTCCAACAGAATAATAGAAGAATGTCATCAAGTATAGAGTAGACCGCGTATACAAGTTATTATGTTAATAATACGAATAAAATAAAACTTCATAGTCACTAAATAATTCATATTATTAACTGACAATAATTGAATCAAACTGAGTGACTTCTCATATAAGTATTAATAATCAATACCGTGTTCTACTATGCAACCACACGTATTACTGTACTTTTACTACCGAGTAGTTTAATAGTATCAATGGTAAAACTTTTGCCGTTATTTTTAATAAAATATTTTTGTCGTTTTCTCAATCCGACAATAATTCCGTTGTTGGGTCCACCAATGATTGTGCCGTTGTACGAATATTCTCTGTTAAAACGAATATTTCCCAACCAATTGAATATTATATAACAACTTGCGTACTTTGCAAAATTTATAAATATTACTCACAACTATAACATTATATCAAATTAACTCCATAATATTCAAAAATAATATTTATAGAAAATTTATCTTTATTTATAAAAGTTGGGGTCGTACAACCTCCCCTTCTTATGAAATTTCACCCTCAAAATTAGGGTACGTACCTGGTATGTCAAAGAGGTAAGGATACCTTGACTTCATTTCAGATTCTAACTACCAAGTCATTTCTTCAACATCGTGATTTCTCCACAAAGCTTTGACTTGAGGTATAACCTTAGAGCGTAGAATATGTTCCTTCTTATCCAAGATTTGAACAGGAACTTCTTCATACGTCAAATCCTCCGCTATTTCGTCCGATTCTAACTCAATATTGTGGTTCAAGTCTTCCACATATTTACGTAACATGGATATGTGAAAAACGTTATGAACACGAGACATACTTGGCGGTAAAGCGAGTCTATAAGCCACAATTCCTACTCGATCGAGGATTAAAAATGGATCGATGAATCGAGGATTGAGCTTTCCTCTCTTTCCAAATCTCGTAACTCCTTTCCATGGAGCAACACGTAAGAACACATGATCTCCTATATCACATTCCACGTCCTTTCGATGAAGATCGATATAACTCTTTTATCGATCTTGTGAGGTTTTTATACGTTGTCAGATCGTTTGAATCTTTTCTGTAGTCATACGTACCAACTCTGGTCCCAACAACGTTGCTTCACCCACCTCATCCCAGCATACTGAAGAACGACACTTTCTTCCATACAACTTGCTTGATAACTGTTGTTGTAGGAAAACTCCACTAATGATAAGAACTTGTCCCAACTTCCCTTGAAGTCAAGGACACAGAGTCTTAATAAATCTTCTAGAGTTTGAATAGTCCTCTCTGATTGTCCGTCCGTCTGAGGATGATATGCCGAACTAAATCGTAAATCCGTGCCCATAGCTTTTTGTAAGCTAACCCAAAATTGTGAAGTGAATCTTGGGTCTCGGTCAGAAACTATGGATACTGGCATACCATGCAGTCTTACAATATCGTTTATGTACATACGAGCAAGACGTTCAAGTGTATAAGTTTCTCGTATCGGTAAAAAATGAGCAGACTTGGTCAATCTATCAACAATGACCCAAATCGTATCAATACCTTAAGAAACCTTAGGAAGACCGGTAACGAAATCCATGGTAATGTGCTCCCACTTCCATTTTGGAATTTCAAGTGGTTGCAATGGACCTTTTGGTACTTGATGCTCCGCCTTGACTCGTTGACAAGTTAAACACCTTGAGATAAATAGCTCTATCTCTCGCTTCATATTGCTCCACCAAAATGTATGACGAAGATCATGATACATTTTGGTACTCCCAGGATGGATTGTAAACTGTGTGTTGTGCGCCTCCATCATGATTTCATACTTTAAATCAGGGTTGTTAGGAACACAAAGTCTGGAGTTGACTCGTAGTATTCCTTCTTCATCGATTCTTACTTCCAGCATAGCACCTTCTTGCACTTTCTTCCTCATACGCATCAGCTCCAGGTCTGTAGCTTGAGCAGCTTTAACTTTATCGATTAAAGTCGGTTCTACTTGTATATTCGCCATCATTACATGGGTCCCTGGAGTCTTTAACTCTATCTCCATCCTTTGCAAGTCACACAAAATGGGCCTTTGTGTTTACAATATCACACTCGTACTTGCATATGATCTTCTACTCAATGCGTCAGCTAGCACGTTCGCTTTTTCAGGATGGTATTGAATGGTATGATCATAATCTTTCAACAGTTCAAGCCAACGTCGTTGTCGCACGTTGAGTTCCTTTTGAGTGAAAAAATATTTGAGGCTTTTATGATCCGTAAAGATCTTCACCTTCTCCCCATACAAGTAATGCCTCCAAATTTTAAGTGCAAAGACAACAGCTGCCAACTCTAGATCATGAGTAGGATAATTCCTCTCGTACTCCTTGAGTTGTCTTGATGCATAGGCTATGACTTTTTCATGTTACATGAGAACGCATCCCAACCCTTTGCTCGAAGCATCACTGTAGATGACAAATCCCTCCGAGCCAGATGGTATTGTTAGAACATGTGCTGAAATGAGTCTCCTCTTGAGTTCTTGAAAACTCTTCTCACATTCTTCGCTCCGACCGAACTTTGTATCTTTCCGAGTCAGCTGAGTTAGTTGAATAGCGATTTGAGAAAATCCTTCCACGAATCTCCGATAATAACCAGCTAAACCGAGAAAGCTACGTACTTCGGTTACTGATTTAGATTGCTCCCAGCTTTGGATAGCTTCAATATTTGTCGGGTCAATAGATATTCCACGACTTCATACTACGTGCCCAAGAAATGCTACCTCCTCCAGCCAGAACTCGCATTTCTTCAACTTAGCATAAAGCTTGTATTCAAGAAGCTTTTGGAGTACCAGCGTCAAGTGTTGCTCATGATCTTCACGACTTTTAGAATAAATAAGGATGTCATCAATATAGACAACCACAAAGTGATCCAAATATTCCTTGAATACCCGGTTCATCATATACATGAATGCAGCAGGAGCATTCGTCAATCCAAAGGACATGACTAGGAATTCATAATGCCCGTACCGAGTTCTGAAAGCCGTCTTTGGAATATCCTCAGTTCTAACCTTCAGCTGATGATATCCAGAACGAAGATCGATCTTTGAAAAGAATTGTGCTCCTTGCAACTGGCCAAACAGGTCATCAATACGTGGCAATGGGTACCTGTTTTTGATGGTGACATGATTCAACTCCCGATAATCAATACAAAGTCACATACTTCCATCTTTCTTCTTCACGAATAGAATAGGAGCACCCCAAGGAGAAGTACTAGGACGAATAAAGCCAATGTCTAACAATTTCTGCAGTTGGATATTTAACTCCTGAAGTTCAATAGGAGCCATTCGATATGGGGCTTTGGAAATGGGTTTTGTACTGGGTTCAAGGTCGATACAAAATTTAATTTCACGCTCTGGGGGTAGGCCAGGAAGTTCTTCAGGGAATACGTCAGGGAATTTATTAACAATAGAAATATCATTCAAAATTGACGTATTTTTGTTTAGACCCGTGACATGAGCTAAGAAAGCTTGACATCCATTTTTCAATAAACGAATAGCATTATGGCTTGAGATGACAGCGATTGATTTTAATGGTTTGGTTGCATGAATTCGCATAATAGGTCGATTAGGAATATGAAAGCTAACAACCTTACGAAAATAATTAATTTTTGCATGATGAGTAGTTAACCAATCAATCCCTAGAATCACGTCAAATGCAAGTATTTTTAATGAAATCAGATCGACAGGTAATGTGTGGGTACCAACTTGAACCAAACAAGACTTATAAATCGTGGATGTAATGAAGGTTTCTCCCAATGGAGTTTCAACAGATAAGTCAAAGTCTAATTTCTCCGGAGTAAAATTTAATCGATGAGCGCAAGTAGGAGAAATAAAAGAATGGGTAGAACCGGTATCAAATAAAGTATAGACTTCGTTAGAGTTTATGGTAAGCTTACTTGTGATGACCTCATTCGGGTTCTTTGCTTTCTGGGAGGTCACAACAAACGTTCTCCCTTGCACTACCGGTTTTGACTTTTCTGGGACGGCCTTTGGTGCCTCCATCCTGGCTGAACTTGTTTTTGGTAAACGACAAAATCGAGCTAAATGACCTTCTCTTCCACAATTATAACATGCTTTAGACGACATCACTCAGTTTGGACTGATGTGGCTGTTGGGTAAAATCAATACGCACAACACGCAAGTATACGTGGTCAACAAGTAATAAAGTGAAAGTAGAGTATCGTTCCCACGAGGAATTATTAATATCAATCACCAAGTACTAACCCGTAACCAACTCAATCTTATTTAAACGAATGAATTTCAATTTATAAATAAATTAATTCTAATTACCACTAGTTAAATTAAGATTACGGAGATTTAAGATCACAACTTCACTTATTGCTTCATTTAAGTTAACACACTTCTCATCAATTATTTTCGATCCTGAATTGTTAATCAAGAATACTAAAGTAGATAAAACCACCTCTCGATGCATAATACCCTTACTCACTTAAATCCACAGATGATAGAATTAAGCAAGACACCCTAATTAACTAATCCACTATATCTCTATGTGAATTACAATTAAAAAGGATTTAAAGCACAAGTTCTCTATAAGATTACATATGATGTTAGGTATATCTCTATCCTAAACACGAATCATGAATTCCATCTATGTAGAAATCACAAACACATGCTATCATGATAAGATCTAAATCTATACTTCATCTCTCGAGTTCATATAGATTATCACGGTAATTGTTAGCTAGACAATTAAGCAATTCATTACAAATCATAGTAGACAATCCAAATATAGCTAATAAGACTAACAAAGAAGCATATCAAAGTAAACTACACAATAATATCCATAGTAATCTCAAAATAGAGTTTAATTCATAAATAAACTAGAATCCATCATCCACAATTGATTAAGCATTAAAAAGATACAAATAAATAAGAAAAGAAATTAGAATTGAGATAAACAAATCTGCATTCTCTTGCTTCCACTTTGATTCTCCAATGATAATCAATAGCTTCAATCTTCAATTCTAATCTAATCTAGGGTTCCTAATCTAAGAAAGAAAGTAAAGAATTTTTATAATAGAGATCTATCCCAAGAGGGATTTAATAAAATCTTAGAATTAGCCTCCCAATCCAAGTTAAACTCAAGTATTTAGAGTTCTAATCGACATCCTAGCAAGTTAGGCAACTAAGAATCCTATTCTAGCTCAATTTGGACATCAAATAACCTAATTTGACTCAATTCCCGCTGCCTAGCGCGCTCAGCGCCGCTGCTAAGCCTTTTTGGGCGCTGGCCGCGCTACTGAGTCAGAAAATCTGGCCGCCTAGCGCACCCTAGCGCGGTCCGCGCTACCCTGTTTTCTGCTACGACGTCCTTTGGTAAAACACGCATAACTTCTGATCCGCTTGGAGTTACGGGGCATGCCACCTATCAAATCGAAGATAACGACGGGATCTACAACTTCCATGCTTTGAGGATTGATAGATTCGGATCGAACCAAGGCGGAAATCGGGCTTGAACTAGATGCTGTGTAAATGGCAAGCATGACAACTCTTAGCTTTGATCTTTGTTGATATTTTGGCCATAACTCTCGCATCCGAACTCCGATTGGGATGATTCAAGATGTTTCGGAAAGTTAAGAAGTAGAGCTATCGTAAATTCCAATTTTCAAGCCAAGAACATGCATCCAACTTTATGTTCAAAGTCCTTCAAAATTCCCTAATAACATTTTCTTGCGTAGTTTAGTCCAAAAGATGTACGAATTCTTTCCCTTGCTTCTTCATGCCAATCTCGTGTCATCGCCTACAAAATAACATAAAACGTATGAAAAGTAACTAAGAAACATGAGATTAAGCAAATAATTAAAGTAATAAATACCGGATAAGTAGGTATAAAACCTACATATCAAATACCCCCAAACTTAAACCTTTGCTTGTCCTCGAGCAAAAACAAAAAATAATAATGCCATGTAATGCAACTAATCTACATGCCTACGAATCCAGCAGTAATGACAAAAATAAGTCTATTCAACCGGCCTTAGAGAAATCAAGTAAACACGATAATACATCATATCAAAACCAATCAATAACTTCTCAATCAATCATCAAATCTTAGACTGTTATCACTAATATAGTGCGTGTGTGCTCCATAACAAAGTTAACTGATATAAAACTAAATTTAACACATAATAAGTCTCTTCGAAGGCATCATACAATGTAA
This sequence comes from Panax notoginseng, assembly GCA_016801055.1. NCBI lineage: Eukaryota > Viridiplantae > Streptophyta > Magnoliopsida > Apiales > Araliaceae > Panax > Panax notoginseng. The sequence goes on along the minus strand of CM029016.1, from coordinate 155,187,760 downwards.
ACTCAAGAAATCCAAAAATAAGCTAGATCCAACAAAAATTAAACAATTACCAATATCGAGGGTCAACATGGGATACTTATGCTTCATTTTTCATCTACGGGGGCTTTTTGCTCTTATTTCCCGTTTTATTCTTCTTTTTTTGTTGATAGATAGTGAGTGCGTTTTACGCTCCATCTCACGCCTGTGTTTATGGGGAGTGCATTTCACGCTTCTTCTCGACCCACCACAGGACTCAATTTATTCAACTCTTTTTTTTCTTTTCCCTTTTTTTTCAGCTTATATACTCCAAATATTCCCCCAAACTTAGGTTCTTGTCTAACCTTAGCCATCACAACTTTTTCTTTTCATTCTTTCATTCAACTAGCATTATCCTTTAGAGTCTCATTATGTATCAATTTAAACTCAATCAATCAACAAGTTGTTCTTACAGTGCTATCCTTATTATACCAGTTTCAAACAACAAAAGACTCAATTCATAACAAGAAATCACATCAAAGCTCTAATAGTCAATACTATACCTGTCTACCCAATTCCATCTCATCATTGACCAAAATAAACTTAAACTATCAAACAGCTGGACTCATGCAAGATGAACATAGTAACTAACTATTAATTTTTCAATTTTTTATTCAAGAATGCAAAAATTAAATGTAACTATACGAACTACAATGTAAATAACTAACTATATGCAATATAACATTAAAATGCCCCCAAACTTAAAACAGACATTGTCCTCAATGGCTAAGATAGGAAAAATTAAAAGAGAGGACTTCCCTGAAAATACAGCATTTTATCTCCTTGTCTGCGAAGTTTGAAGAATAGGCCAGACACATTGGAATAAATTAGGAACCACCCTTGAGTTGGACTTGACTAACATTGTAATTAAACCACTTTTAACGTCTGGGCTTTCTGAGTGGCGCGGAAATTGAAAACCAACATGGATTGGAAGTTGGGGATGGAGGGGTTTAATTGGAATGGAAGTTGAAAAGGAGAAGGAGAGGTAAAGATGAATTAATGTGAGGTTATGGGGAATAGGAAGTGTAGTAGAATTTGGAGAAGTGGAGAGGTGGTATCATTGTTGTGGAGAGATGGAGAGGTGGGGCTTTTGGACTGAACACAGTTCTGTGTTGTGCAGCTGTCGTCACCGCGCGGTCCGCGCTTATGGTGGCGCGCTCCGCGCCTGGAAGACTAATGAGGGCTAAGCGCGCCTGCTGGAAGTAGAAGTGTCTGACCTGGTGGCGCGGTCCGCGCTGTTGGTGGCGCGCTCCGCGCTAGTAGGGCAGTGTGTGAGGGCTCCTGAGGGTGTGAATTGCTTTCCTTACTGACCTAGTGGCGCGGTCCGCGCTGTTTGTGGCGCGGTCCGCGCTATAAGGGCAGTAGCTACTTGACTGATTTTCCTTGAATTTTCTGTACATTTTCCATAGATGTAGTTAATCTCGGATAAAAAAAACACACATATTTAAACTAGATTATAAACTAAGATTTAAATAATAACTAAAAGAGAAAGAGTTTAGAGCTTGGGTTGCCTCCCAAGTAGCGCTAGTTTTAACGTCGTAAGCCCGACTTTATCTGGTCAGCCCTATCCAATTCCTCTTCGATAATTGAGGAACCCTCCATCCATTGGAAATAATGTAGCTTTTGGTAGGTTCCCAATTGTGATAGCCATTGCTTTAAAGTCACCTAGCATGCTCTGATTTGGTATGCTCTCAATCGAGAACGTCCCATTGCTAGGTGTTTTCTCCATTGTGTATGTGATCACTTTGGGGCATGGAAGCTTATCACACACAATGGGCTCTTCGTCTATTTTCTCTTTCTCGTCCCACCATGGATTGAAAATTGTACTCGCTCTTATGTCAACAAGAGCTTCGCCGACGACATGACTACCAAGTGGGCATGATTTTGCAAATCTAACCGGATTCTTGAACTTTGGCAGAGAAGGTACATGGGACACTAATGAAATCGGTTCATCTTCGTTGGTACTCAAAGTTAGATCTTCGCCGATCTCCTTTTCTTGGTCTCCAAGTCTTTCCTCTCCCCTTGGCTGAGTCATTCTTGCCATCCTTCGACTCCATATGGCTGCACAAACCTCAAACGTCTTCGAAGTTGACTCTATAGAAGATGTATTAAGTCCATCAATCCCTGTTTTCCATGGTTGAGCCAAGAACGTGTATGGCCATTGATACTCAAACTCATCCATGGTACATAAAAAGAGAGAAATATAGGAAGAGAATTAAAAATAAAAATAAAAATGTTTAAATTAAGACTAAATTAATTGAAATTAATATTGGTAAATAATTATTAAATTAATTCCCCGGCAACGGCGCTAAAAACTTGTTGGGTAAAATCAATACGCACAACACGCAAGTATACGTGGTCAATAAGTAATAAAGTGAAAGTAGAGTATCGTTCCCACGAGGAATTATTAATATCAATCACCAAGTACTAACCCGTAACCAACTCAATCTTATTTAAACGAATGAATTTCAATTTATAAATAAATTAATTCTAATTACCACTAGTTAAATTAAGATTACGGAGATTTAAGATCACAACTTCACTTATTACTTCGTTTAAGTTAACACACTTCTCATCAATTATTTTCGATCCTAAATTGTTAATCAAGAATACTAAAGTAGATAAAACCACCTCTCGATGCATAATACCCTTACTCACTTAAATCCACAGATGATAGAATCAAGCAAGACACCCTAATTAAGTAATCCACTATATCTCTATGTGAATTACAATTAAAAAGAATTTAAAGCACAAGTTCTCTATAAGATTACATATGATGTTAGGTATATCTCTATCCTAAATACGAATCATGAATTCCATCTATGTAGAAATCACAAACACATGCTATCATGGTAAGATCTAAATCTATACTTCATCTCTTGAGTTCATATAGATTATCACGGTAATTGTTAGCTAGACAATTAAGCAATTCATTACAAATCACAGTAGACAATCTAAATATATCTAATAAGACTAACAAGGAAGCATATCAAAGTAAACTACACAATAAGATCCATAGTAATCTCAAAATAGAGTTTAATTCATAAATAAACTAGAATCCATCATCCACAATTGATTAAGAATTAAAAATATACAAATAAATAAGAAAAGAAATTAGAATTGAGATAAACAAATCTGCATTCTCTTGCTTCCACTTTGATTCTCCAATGATAATCAATAGCTTCAATCTTCAATTCTAATCTAATCTAGGGTTCCTAATCTAAGAAAGAAAGTAAAGAATTTTTATAATAGAGATCTATCCCAAGAGGGATTTTATAAAATCTTAGAATTAGCCTCCCAATCCAAGTTAAACTCAAGTATTTAGAGTTCTAATGGACATCCTAGCAAGTTAGGCAACTAAGAATCCTATTCTAGCTCAATTTGGACATCAAATAACCTAATTTGACTCAATTCTCGCTGCCTAGCGCGCTCAGCGTCGCTGCTAAGCCTTTCTGGGCGCTGGCCGCGCTACTGAGTCAGAAAATCTGGCCGCCTAGCGCACCCTAGCGCGGTCCGCGCTACCCTATTTTCTGTTGTGATGTCCTTTGGTAAAACACGCATAACTTCTGATCCGCTTGGAGTTACGGGGCCTGCCACCTATCAAATCGAAGATAACGACGGGATCTACAACTTCCATGCTTTGAGGATTGACAGATTCGGGTTGGACCAAAGCGGAAATTGAGCTTCAACTAGATGCTGTGTAAATGGCAAGCATGCCAACTCTTAACTTTGATCTTTGTTGATATTTTGGCCATAACTCTCGCATCCGAACTCCGATTGGGATGATTCAAGATGTTTCGGAAAGTTAAGAAGTAGAGCTACCGTAAATTCTAATTTTCAAGCCAAGAACATGCATCCAACTTGATGTTCAAAGTCCTTCAAAATTCCCTAATAACATTTTCTTGCGTAGTTTAGTCCAAAAGATGTACGAAATCTTTCCCTTGCTTCTTCATGCCAATGCCGTGTCATCGCCTACAAAACAACATAAAACGTATGAAAAGTAACTAAGAAACATGAGATTAAGCAAATAATTGAAGTAATAAATACCGGATAAGTAGGTATAAAACCTACATATTAGTGGCCCTCCCCTCCGCATTTGAAACATATGATAGGTGGTCGTTCTCCTTCCTTAACAACGGGCGCTGGTGCTGACGTCTTTCCATCATTGTTGAATCTTCTCTTCTTGAAATGACCATTCTTATTGTTTTGGCCCTAATTACCACTGAAGTGGTTATCATTTCTGGCATGTTGATTTCCTCCACGCTTGTTGTCACCGCTTCGATGACTGCTCTCTTTTGGTTGCGTTGACTCATTATCGCGCTCCACTAACTGAGCCCTATTCACAACATCTGAATACAAACACAGTTTATGAGAAATAAGATGTTGACGTATCTCAGGTTTCAAACCTCGCAAAAATATTCGCGTCATTCGCTCTTCATTATCCACCAAGTGGGACACAAACCTGGACAACTCAGCAAATTTAGCCTCATACTGCGACACGGTCATATTATTCTGCTCCAATTTGATGAACTCCACCTCCTTCATGTGTCGAACACTTTCGGGAAAGTATTTGTCATTGAACAGTTCTTGGAACTTCTCCCAAGACATCTTCAGTGCGGCAGGTTGAGTACGCTTAATCGATTCCCACCAGTAATCTGCCTCTCCTCGAAACATAATGGCGACAAAGGGAACCTTTTGCTCTTCGGAGCATCCCAAGACATCAAATATCTTGGTGATCTGCTTTATCCATGTTTCTGCTATAAGTGGTTTTGGCTCTCCCTTAAACTCTGGTGGTCCCAGCTCCTTGAACTATTTAGCGGTGACCGTCCGAGAGTTTCCAGTGTTTCCACCTACATTTTGAACAAGAGCCACTCTCGCCTGTTGTTACATGAACTGCATAAAGCTTCTGAACATTCCATCATTCATCATTTGGTCAGTATTGTTATTTACATGAGGATTGTTGCATTCCTGATGCACATTATCCCGATTATTGATATGTGGTGAATCAACAGTCGCCTGTGCTCCATTGCTATTCTCAACATTCTCGGATACCATTTTCAGATACTACCACAAAACAAAAGTTAATTGATATGTCATATATTATCCTTATATTCTGACCGACCAATTAAATACCATGCAAATAAACTTAGGTAGGTCATACTAGCGAAGGAATTCCCCGTCTCTCCCCTCCTAGTTCTATTCTCACATCTTAGCCAGGGATCATATCCCTAAGCTTTGATACCAACTGTGACGCCCCCAAAATTAGGTATACATCACCCATCTTGGGTCGTCAGATACATGGTACAGAATACAAATATAACTTACTAATACAACCGTCGTGTACAATACGACAAAACATAATTGTGAGTTTGAATACAATTATTGTCTACTAGAGACTATAAAAACTCAAAAGGAGTCCTCATTATAATTATTGTCACACTATTTAACAGAATAGTGAGGACTACTACTACTATCATCTGGTCCATCACTCCATTCCCCGACTCATCCCAGCTATATTCTCATTTCTTGAAGAGAACAGTGAAAGAAAGGGTGAGCTCAACTAGCCCAGTAAGAAATATTATGACTAAGATAATGGATAATAAATTATCATTAGCCTTCAGCAGTGTTAAACTGATAAAATATAACGAACATCAAGTTTAACTGCAGCGGAACAAGCAATCCATTAAAAGGGTCAAGTAGAAAATAAAATCTACTATCTTCTATGATTTAAAGGTTTTTCAACACTGTTTTCGCTGGGACTCAGCTTAATAAAATAATCCACATCATCAAATCACCCCTGCACTACGGCCAAGGATATTCGTGTATTCATTAATGGTCATGATCATGCCAACAGCTGTCCACCAATGCACTACAAGCCAATGAAGACTTTTACCACATCATTTGTAATATTACGGTCATGATTATACCGAGTAATCCTTGGTCATAATCATACCAAGTCCATCTATGCACTACAGGCCACATATGACTTTCAACATTTTATAAACATGAGGATGATGACAATGATATAAGAATTCAATAAAACAAGTTCAAGAATTAATTTATCCGAGAATTAACAACGTCCAAATTGTCAACATGATACTGCTTTGTGGAGTAAAATTCAAGAATGCTTAGAAGAATATTTTCATGAAAAGATACTGGATGAAACGCATTTATCAAGGATATTCCACAAATTTTATAGAATATAGAAGTCAAAACTTAACCAACTGAGTATAATAAAGAATGGAATAACAAAAGAAATCACCATGCATGCGATAGACCGCACAGACAGGTTATTCCAACAGAATAATAAATAATGGAACCAGGTCCGGCGTAAAACGCACAGACAGGATATTCCAACAGAATAATAATAAAGACGGAACCAGGTCCAGTGTAAAATACACAGACAGGATGTTCTAACATAATAATAATAAAGACGGAACCAGGTCTGGTGTAAAACACACAGACAAGATGTTCCAACAGAATAATAATAAAGACGAAACCAGGTCCGATGTAAAACACAGACAGGATGTCCCAACAGAATAATAGAAGAATGTCACCAAGTATAGGGTAGACCGCGTATACAGGTTATTCCAACAGAATAATAAGAAATAAAATAACAACAGTTCTCTTTATGAATAAGAAAGAACAACACCCCTTACCGTTTTAAAGAAGAATTGAAATAAGGAAGTAGTTAAGTAGCAGAATATTTTTTTTTCTCTCTCTCTCTACTGTTTCTCTCTCTGGAGTTCAGTGAATTCGTAAGAAATAATGAAGGAATAAGCTGCTATTTATAGAAAAATAGAATGCATAGTAACTAATTCATGAACGGTCCAGATTGATTACTTTAATCTGACGGCCCATATTTAAAGAAAAATCTTTTAAATAAAATATAATATATTCTATTTATAGAATAACTTTAATAAAGTATTATGTTTTATATAAAAAGATATTTCTGTTTTATTACGTTAATAATACGAATAAAACAAAACTTCATTATCACTAAATAATTCATATTATTAAATTACAATAATTGAATCAAACTGAGTGACTTCTCACATAAGCATTATTAATCAATACCGTGTGCTACTATACAACCACACGTATTACTGTACTTTTACTACCGAGTAGTTCAACAGTATCAATGGTAAAACTTCCGCCGTTATTTTTAATAAAATATTTTTGTCGTTTTCTCAATCTGACAATATTTCTGTTGTGGGGTCCACCAATGATTGTGTCATTGTACGAATATTTACTGTTAAAACGAATATTCCCCGACCAATCGAATATTATATAATAACTTGCGTACTTTGCAAAATTTATAAATATTACCCACAACTATAACATTATATCAAATTAACTCTATAATATTCAAAAATGATATTTATAAAAAATTTATCTTTATTTATAAAAGTTGGGGTCTTACATAAATAGTAACTCGTGAATAGTAACTCATAAATAATAACTCGTGAATAGTAATTCATGAATAGTAACTCGTATTCGTATATAGTACCGTATACGTAAATAATGTCATATATGTAAATAGTGTCATATACATGAATAATGCCGTACACGTGAATAGTATCGTATACGTGAATCGTAACCCCGACATGAAAAAGGTAGACATTCCACAATAAAATTTATATCAATATTTCAGTATAATGGTATTGAAAGAATAACATCATTAAGAAGAAATTAACATCCCTTACTATCCCTTACCTCAAAAGAACCGTACTTCTGGCTGAAATATCAGGTATAAGACTGAAGGAAACTTGCACTGTTGAATAACAACTCACAAAGTATCTAAATACTAACAAAATACGCTCGATAATATAGAGAGAGAAAGAGAGAAAACTTGTTTCTGGTGTGATTTTCAATTCTAACTAAGCACCCTATTTATAGGAAAATGTTAGAACGCTAAAGCAGACTTGACCTGTAACCTGATGGCTTTACCTGCTACTATTCTCACCCACCAAAAATTTCAGCACTTTTCTTCACCAACCAAAAGTTGGGCCCACCCATATTTTTAATAAAAATACTTTGATTTTCGAAACGTCAATAATTCATAATAAATAGCCCTTTTATCAGAAATATACGAATTTTATGTCCATTCTACACGAAATCGAATTCTCTACAACTTTGTAGCTTTAAGTTTTTCCAAATTCCAAACGTAAAATGACTAAAATTCACATATGGATGAATTTCAACACCTTTTAAAATTCGTAACAAATCATACGTTAGTTTTTAACGGTTCAAAATTTTTGGACATATACTCAACTTATATATGTATAACATATCCAAAAATTACAATGATCCAACGGTCAGATTAAAATTATAACTCACGCAATATAGTTTTAGGAATACTGTTTTGATTTTTAAAACCTCCATTCCGACAAAATACTAATAAAACACCTCAAAATTAATTCCTTCATTTATATCCACATAGAAATAAATACTTCCTTATTATATAAATTAATAATTAATTATTCACAAATAATATTACAGAATCACAATTATGACAACTAGGTCGTTCCAAGGAAAGAGGGGGCTTTCCGATAAGGATTTCTCCTTACTGGCGCGCAATTAGATGACAAAACATCTCCTTAGACAGAACTTTCTTAGACATTATCAATAATGTTATCTAATAATATTATTTAAATAATTTGAATTATTGATCTGATAATGGAGATACTATGCAGTGACAATTATTGAAACAACAATAACATGAAATATCAACGCAGCAATTATTGAACCAATAAAAAAAATATTAAACAGTAATTACTGTTACAATTATTGAGTAGTGCCTTCTTACGTAAGGATCAATAATTCATCAATACTGTGCAATACCGTGTGCTACTGTGCAACCACGCGTATTACTGTATTTTAACAATCGTGTATTCCAACAGTGTTAACTGTAACAACTATGCCGTTATTTATAAAAACTCAAACTTGTCATTTTCTTCATCCGACATTTATTCTGTTATGGGGCCCACAAATGGTTGCGCCGTCGTACGAATATTCCCCGACAATAAGAATATTCCATAACTAAACAAATATTTCCCGACAAAAATGAGTATTTTATAACCACTTGCGTATTTTGAAAATTTTATATATATCATCCTTAACTTTAAATTTTTATCAATTTAACTATTTACTAAATAGAAAAATTGAATACTTTTATTTCATAAAATTTGGGCTCTTACACATCACATATCATTGCATTGCATTGCATATTAGTATGTTTTGTGCTCGAGGACGTTTTAAGTTTGGGAGATTTTGATAAGTGGATTTTATACCCGTGAATCGGTTCCTAATTCAAGCTTAATTGGTGTTAATTCTTTGTTTTCGAGTTTATTTTTACTTGTTTGTGATTGTTTAATGTGTAGGTTTGGTGGTGTGGCACATGATCAAAACAAGGGTGAAATTGTGGCAAGAAACGAAGAAAATGGAGCAAAACATGTTTAGTGGACAGGGAGCCTAGCCCGCCGGGGCGGGCCTATTTGAGCCTTATACCCCCGTCGGGGCAGGCGGTCTTCAACAACAACTAACAGAAGAGGAGCCCGCCGGGGCGGGCGTTTCTCATGCCAATACCCCCGACGGGGTGGGGGATGCCGAAACCTGACTGTCCTACTTTGTTTTAAACACAGCTAGAACGTAGGCTTTAGTACTCGGCATGGCTTTGGGACTCTAAATGATATGGGATTTCGACCAGAAGTCATGTATTGGATATATATTGAGCAACGAACGATAAGATCACTAACATGCAAGGCAATTAACAGAGATTAAGGATAGATTTTCATAGCGAGCATTGGAGTGAAGATTTTGAAGGAACGTTCATATTGATTGCAGATTAAGGCTAAAGTGAAGGGTGTTCTACATTATTCTTCTTCTTTAGTTTTATATTTGTAATGGAAAGGATGATATCTTTAATTTATTCAGTTATTATTTCATTTATGATGAACTAAATACTTTTTAGGCTTATGACGGAACTTTAAGAGGAACGATGGTTATGTAATCTTTGATTTAATTTTAATAAGCTATTATCCACTTTATCTATATTAATTTGAGCTTGAATTTATGAATTGCCTGCTCAACAATTTTGTGTGGACTTGTATGAATTCGAGAGATGAAATACAAGTTTAGACTTAGTTAGTATAACATGTGTTCTTAAATTTTGTGAATGAACATAATCTTGATGAATGTTAAGGTAGAGATATGCTTGATATCGCATGAAATCATATAAAGAGCTTGAACTTAAACTTTCTTTAATTATAATTCACATAGAGATATAGTGAGTTAGTTGATTAAGGTGTTTAACTTGTTTCTATCTAATTTGCGGATTTAAGTTAATACGGTATTAGTACATCGAGAGGTGGCTAGTTTTACTTTCGTGTTCTTGATTAATAAACTGGGATAATGAATTAAACTGGAATAAAGGTATAATAATCAGAGTGATGCTTAGAGTGAAGTCGAAAGCCTAATTCTCCATTATTTGTTTGAAATTTCAATTTTTAGGGTTGGTTGGTTGTTTGGTGATTTTAATATTTTTAATACTTTTAATTACAAACTGGAACGTGATTAGTTTAATAAAATTAGGATTAATAGAAAATTGGTAATTATGAGAGTTAATTTCTTATTAAAGTTTCCGTGGGAACGATACTCTACTTTCACTGTATTACTTGTTGACCACGTATACTTGCGTTGTGACGCCCCCAAAATAGGTATACATCACCCATCTTGAGTTTCAAAATACATGGTACAAAATTCAAATACAACTTAATAATATAACTGTCATGTAAAATATGACAAAACATAAACTGAGAGTTTTAAAATGAATATTGTCTTCTAGACAGTATTCAACTCAAATGGAGTCCTCAATACAATTATTATCACATTATTTTATAGAATAGTGATGACTACTAATGCTATCATCTGGACTGTCACTCTATTTCCCGACTAGTCCCGGCTACGTTCTCATTTCCTGAAGAGGACAATGAAAGCAAAAGGGTGAGCTCAACTAGCCCATTAAGAAATATTATGACTAAGATAATGCAAAATAATTTATCGTTAGCCTTCAACAGTGTTAAACTGATAAAATATAACAAACATCAAGTTTAACTGCAGCGGAACAAGCTATACATTAGAAGAGTCAAGTAGAGAATAAAATCTACTATCTTCTATGATTTAAAAGGTTTTTCATCACTTTTATCGTTGACACTCAACTTAATAAATAATCCACATCATCCCTACACTACAGCCAAGGATATTCATTAGTATCATGACGATAAATTATCCATGCACTACGGGCCAAGGATATTCCTGTATTCATCAATGGTCATGTTCATGCCAACAACTGTCCATCAATGCACTACGGGCTAATGAGGACTTTTACCACATCATTTGTAACATTACGGTCATGATTATACTGAATAATCCCTGGTCATAATCATACCAAGTCCATCTATGCACTACAGGCCACATATAACTTTCAACATAATATAAACATAAGGATGATGACAATGATATAAGAATTCAATAAAACAAGTTCAAGGATAAATTTTTAAAATTTTATAATTTAATTTATCCAGAAATTAATAACGTCCAAATTGTCAACATGATACTGCTTTGTGGAGTAAAATTCAAGAATAATATTGCACCAAAAATAATTTTGACCAAAAATAAATTAATTTTTATCATGAATAGTACCCCGAATGAATAGTACTGGAGTGAATAGTACCCCGTGAATAGTACTCCAGCATGAAAAAGTTAAAACTTATCAAGAATGCTCAACATAATATTTTCATGAAAAGATACTGGATGAAGCGCAAATATCAAGGATATTCTACTAATTTCATGGAATATAGAAGCCAAAATTTTAACAAACAAGTATAGAATTCAAAATCTGAAATGAAATAATATTACTTACATACTACAGAGTATGTAAGAAAATATTATTTCAAGCGAATATTGAACAAAAATAGCATCCCTTACCTTGAAAAAAAAGAGTATTACAACTGGTATAGCGGGGATATTCTTGAAAAAAACAGGTCATCAATATGTGGCGCCTTGCAACTAGTCAAACAGGTCATCAATATGTGGCAATAGGTACCTATTCTTGATGGTGACATGATTCAACTCCCGATAATCAATACAAAGTCGCATACTCCCATCTTTCTTCTTCAAGAACAGAATAGGAGCACCCCAAGGAGACGTACTAGGACGAATGAAACCGATGTCTAATAATTCCTGTAATTGGGTCTTTAGCTCCTGAAGTTCAATAGGAGACATTCGATATGGGGCTTTAGAAATGTGTTTTGTACCAGGTTCAAGGTCGATAAAAAATTCAATTTCTCGCTCTGGGGGTGGACCAGGAAGTTCTTCAGAAAATACGTCAGGAAATTTATTAACAATAGAAATACCATTCAAAACTGACGTATTTTTGTTTAAATTCGTGACATGAGCTAAGAAAGCTTGACATCCATTTTTTAATAAACGAATAGCTTTATGGCTTGTGATGACAGTGATTGATTTAATGGTTTGGTTGTTTGAATTCGCATAATAGGTTGGTTAGGAATATGAAAGCTAACAACCTTACGAAAATAATCAATTTTTGCATGATGAGTAGTTAACCAATCAATTCCTAGAATTACGTCAAATGCAAGTATTTTCAATAAAATAAGATCGACAGGTAATGTGAGGGTACCGATTTAAACCAAACAAGACTTATAAACAGTGGATGTAATGAAAGTTTCTCCCAATAGAGTTTTAACAGATAAGTCAAAGTCTAATTTCTCCGGAGTCAAATTTAAACGTTGAGCGCAAGTAGGAGAAATAAAATAATGGGTAGAACCGGTATCAAATATGATATAGACTTTCCTAGAGTTTATGATAAGCTTACCCGTGATGACCTCGTTCGGGTTCCTTGCTTTCTGGGAGGTCACGACAAACGCTCTCCCTTGAACTACCGGTTTTGACTTTTCTGGACGGCCTTTGGTGCCTCCATCCCAGCTGGACTTGTCTTTGGTGCACGACAAAACTGGACTAGGTGACCTTCTCTTCCATAATTATAACATGCCTTGGACTGCATTGCGTAGTTTGGACTGATGTGTCCCTCCCCTCCGCATTTGAAGCATATGATAGGTGGTCGTTCTCCTTCCTTAACAACGGGTGCTGGTGCTGACGTCTTTCCATCATTGTTGAATCTCCTCTTCTTGAAATGTCCACTCTTATTGTCTTGGCCATGATTACCACCGAAGTGGTTACAATTTTTGGCATGTTGATTCCCTCCACGTTTGTTGTCACCGCTTCGATGACTACTACCACTGGTATTATCATTTTATCGGCTGCTCTCTCTTGGTTGGGTTGACTCATTATCACGTTCCAATAACTGAGCCCTATTTACAACATCTGAATACAAACACAGTTTATGAGAAATTAAATATTGACGTATCTCAGGTTTCAAACCTCTTAGAAACATCTGTGTCATTCTCTCCACATTATCAACCAAGTGGGACACAAACCGGGATAACTCAGTAAACTTGGCTTCGTACTGTGACACGGTCATGTTGTTTTGCTCTAGTTTAATGAACTCTACCTCTTTCATGTGACGAATACTTTTGGGAAAGTACTTGTCATTGAACAATTTTTGGAACTTCTCCCAAGACATCTTCAGTGCGGCAGGTTGAGTATGCTTTACAGATTCCCACCAATAATCTGCTTCTTCCCGCAACATGAAGGTTGCAAAGGAAACTTTTTGCTCCTCGGAGAATCCCAAGACATCAAATATCTTATTGATCTGCTTTAAACACGTCTCCGCCTTAAGTGGTTTTGGCTCTCCAAAAAACTCCGGTGGTCCCAGCTCCTTGAACTGTTTAGTGGTGACCGTCTGAGAGTTTCCAGTGTTTCCACCTACATTTTGGACAGGAGTCGCTCTCGCCTGATGTTGTATGAAATACATAAAGCCTCTGTACATTTCATCGTTCATCATTTGATCGTTGTTGTTATTTGCATGAGTATTGTCGCCTTCTAAATGCACATTATCCTGATTATTGATCTGTGGAGACTCAACGTTCTCCTATGCACCATTGCTATTCTCAACAGTCTCAGATTTCATTTTCAAATACTGCCACAAAACAAGGGTTAATTGACATGTCACATATTATCCCTATACTCTGACCGACCAATTAAATACAAAATAAACTTAGGTAGGTCATAGTAGAGAAGGAATTCCTCGTCTCTCCCTTCCTAGTTCTTATCACACATCTCGGCCAAGGATCATATCCCTAAGCTTTGATACCAACTGTGACGCCCTCAAAATAAGTATACATCACCCATCTTGAGTCGCCAAATACATGGTATAAAATTCAAATACAATTTAATAATATAACTATCGTGTAAAATACGACAAAACATAAACTGAGAGTTTTAAAACGAATATTGTCTTCTAGACAGTTTTCAACTCAAACAGAGTCCTCAATACAATTATTATCACACTATTTCATAGAATAGTGAGGACTACTAATGCTATCATCTAGACCATCACTCCGTTCCCCGACTAGTACCGGCTACGTTCTCATTTCCTGAAGAGGACAATGAAAGCAAAAGGGTGAGCTCAACTAGCCCAGTAAGAAATATTATGACTAAGATAATGAAGAATAATTTATCGTTATCCTTCAACAATGTTAAACTGATAAAATATAACAAACATCAAGTTTAACTGCAGCGGAACAAGCAATCCATTAGAAGAGTCAAGTAGAGAATAAAATCTACTATCTTCTACGATTTAAAAGGTTTTTCATCACTTTTATCGCTGAGACTCGGGTTAATAAATAATCCACATCATCCCTGCACTACGGCCAAAGATATTCAATAGTATCACGACCACAAATTATCCATGCACTACGGGCCAAGGATATTCGCGTATTCATTAATGGTCATGATCATGCCAACAACTGTCCATCAATGCACTACGGGCCAATAAGGACTTTTACCACAATATTTGTAACATTACGGTCATGATTATACCGAATAATCCCTGGTCATAATCATACGAAGTCCATCTATGCACTACAGGCCACAGATGACTTTCAACATAATATAAACATGAGGATGATGACAATGATATAAGAATTCAATAAAACAAGTTCAAGGATAACTTTTTAAAAATTTATAATTTAATTTATCTAGAAATCAATAACGTCCAAATTGTCAACATGATACTGCTTTGTGGAGTAAAATTCAAGAATAATATTGTACCAAAAATAATTTGAACCAAAAACGAATCAATTTTTATCATGAATAGTACCCCGGATGAATAGTACTCGAGTGAATAGTATCCTGTGAATAGTACTACGAGAATAGTAAGCCCGTGAATAGTACTCCGGCATGAAAAAGTTAAAATTTACCAAGATTGCTTAGCATAATATTTACATGAAAAGATACTAGATGAAGCGCAAATATCAAGGATATCCTACTAATTTCATGGAGTATAGAAGCCAAAATTTTAACAAACGAGTATAAAATTCGAAATCTGAAACGAAATAATATTACTTACATACTACAGAGTATGGAAGAAAATATTATTTCAAGCGAATATTAAAAAAAATAACATCCCTTACCTTGAAAAGAAGAGTTTCCAACTGGTATAGCAGGGATATTCTTGAAGAAATTTTTTACTATTTTCTATGTTCAAAGCTTTCTAAAACTCAAAATAAATACACTCAAGATTATAGAAGAAGAATTCTCTGATTCTGGTGTGATTTTCAATTCTAACTTAAGCGTCTATTTATAGGAAAATACTAGAACGCCATAGGAGACTAAATAATAAAATAATATTTTTTTTCTTTCTACGTAGCCTACTTTGTTGAAAAAAACCAAGCATGCCATCTTGGAATATTTTTGCAGCCCACATGTTTCAAAAAAGTGGGTCCCACCCACAATTTTAATAGAAAATATTTAATTTTCGAAACTTCAACAATTCATATAAAATAGCTCTTTTATCAGAAAAATACGAATTTTATGTCTATTCCACACGAAATCGAATTCTGTACAACTTTGTAGCTTTAAGTTTTTCTAAATTCCAGACAGAAAATATCTGAAATCCACAAACGGATGATTTTTAACACCTTTTTAAATTCATAACAAATTATGCGTTAATTTTTAACGGTTCAAAATTTGTGGAAATATACTAAACTTATATATGTATAATATATCCAAAAATTACAACGATCCAACGGTCAGATTAAATTATAACTCACGCAATAGAGCTTTAAGAACAACGATTTGATTTTTTAATACATCCAATCCGACAAAATACTGATAAAATACCTCAACATTAATTCCTTCATTTATAACCACATAAAATAAATATTTTTCTATCCATCATTTATATCAATATAAAATAAATATTTCCTTATCATATAAATTAATAATTAATTATTCACAAATAATATTACAGAATCACAGTAATGACAACCAGACCGTTCCTATGAAAGAGGGGGCTTTTTGATAAGGATTTCTCCTTATTGGCGGGCAATTAGGTGACCAAACATCTTCTTAACAGAACTTTATAGACATTGCCAATAATGTTATCTAATAATATTATTCTAATAATATGAATTATTGATTTGATAATGGGAAATGATGTGCAGTGACAATTATTTAAACAACAATAATATAAAATATCAATGCAACAATTATTGAATCAATAAAATAAAATATTGAACAGTAATTACTGTAACAATTATTAAGTAGTGCCTTCTTACGTAAGATTCAATAATTCAAAAATACTGTGCAATACCGCGTGCTACTGTGCAACTCCACGTATTATTATATTTTAACCACTGGGTATTCTAACAGTTAACGGTAAAACTTTCGCCGTTATTTTATAAAAAGATATCTTTGTCATTTTCTTAATCCAACAATAATTCCGTTTTGGGGTCCACCAATAATTGTGTCGTCGTACGAATATTCCCTATTAAAACGAATATTCTTCGACCAATCGAATATTATATAACAACTTGCGTACTTTACAAAATTTATAAATATTACCCATAACTATAATATTATATCAAATTCACACTATAATATTCAAAAATGATATTTATAGAAAATTCATCTTTATTCATAAAAGTTGGGGTCTTATATGCGTGCTGTGCGTAATTATATTTTACCCAACACAAGCTCATCCATATATCGTGGCATGTATATGTACGCCACTATGCACATCATGAGTACATCTACTCTGGCCACATGCCACTGATCCTCTGGTGTGGTGAAATCCGCGAAGTGCCGCGCATAGCTGTCCAATGAGTCAAATTTGTCTATCAAAAAACGCTAGGACAATATATGGTCAAATGTAATCTCATCCTCTACTACTTTACGCAGCAACCCGGTGAGGGTCATGAACTGCCGGCACATATCTCTGACAGTCATCCAAGCGCAAGGTCTGTCTAAGGGCAAAGCCATCAATCGCTCATACTCTTCCATGGTGGGAGTAAACTCATGGGTCCCAAATTAGAAAACATGCCTCTTCGATACCCAGTGCTCTAGCATGCCATCTATGAAATGGAATGCTGCAATAGCTGATCTACAATCATCCTATCTAAAAGGGATACACTATCATACTAAGATCTTATACGGGAGGCCACAAATACTGGTGGGGTGTGATCAATACGGCTGACTGTCGAAGAAGACATTTGTGTGGGCCGTATCATAAGACCATCCAAGGGTCAATGCTGAATATCTCTAGACATATATATGCATGACACAATGCGAGCATAACATATAATAGATGGCAATAAGATTCAGGGAATGGACAACAGTACATACATTCCTAAGTACATCATCATCTAAATACATCATCTCTGTGTACAGCTGAAAATACAGGGAAATGGGGCACAGCCGCCCAACAAATAACAGAGGCTATCCAGGTGGTTCCTACCCCTCCAGCTGGGTCCAGTTCGAGTTGTAAAGGTGTTCTCACAAGCTGAAAAGGCGAAATCAGGAAAAAAGATGCTACGCGATTGAGCAGAAAAGCCTGAAATCCTGGTTTTCGTGGACCAAATTACAGGTCTACATGTCATTCTTTGGTATTCACCCGGACACATGTTTACTATACAAATGATCACAACTGTTACAAACTACATTCGGTAATACCTCACGAAGGTCTGATGCCATCGATTTGGGGTCGCAACTCCTAAAACACTTCTCCCCATAGGGAATTTCATCCGTTGATGCACATATCGACGAAGGTCAAGCAATCTTGGCAACACTCGGCTGATGGCAAGAAAACCCATCAAAGCATCGAAAGGCATTCAATGATTACAGCCGTTAATGCATATGTCGACGAAGGTCAAGCAATGTTGGGTAAAATTGAATTACGCACAACACGCAAGTATACGTGGTCAACAAGTAATATAATAGTAAGTAAAACATCGTTCCCTCAGAGACTGTAATAACAATTTAAAACTCACAAGTACCAATTTCCTATTAATCCTAATTTTATTAAACTAATCAATTTCAAGTTTGTAACTAAAATAATAAAAAGATTAAAATCACCAAACAATCAATAAATTCTAAAAACTGAATTTTCAAACAAATAATGGAGAATTAGGCTTCCGACTTCACTGTAAGCATAACTCTGATTATTATACATTTATTCCAGTTTAATTCACTATCCCAGTTTATTAATCAAGAACACGTATGTAGTACTACCCACCTCTCGATGTACTAATACCGTATTAACTTCAATCCACAATTAAGATAGAATCAAGTTAAAAACCTTAATTAACTAACTCACTACATCTCTATGTGAATTATAATTAAAGAAGGTTTAAGTTCAAGTTCTTTATCCGATTACATGTGATGTCAAACATATATCTACCCTAACATTCATCAAGATTCTGTTCAATCACATAAATCAAGAACACATGTTATACTAACTAAGTCTAGACCCGTATTTCATCTCTCGAGTTCATACAAGTCCACAAAGAATCGTTGATTAGGCAATTCATAAATTCACGCTCAAATTAGTATAGATAAATCGGATAATAGCTTATTAAACTGAAATCAAAGATTACATAACCATCATTCCACTTAAAGATCCGTCTTCAGCCTAAAAAGAAATTAGTTCATCATAAATGAAATAATCACTGAATAAATTAAAGATGACATCTCTCAATTACAGATATAAAACAAAAGTAGAAGAATAACGCATAACACCCTTCACTTTAGCCTTAATCCGTAATCGATATGAATGTTCTTCAAAATCTTCACTCCGATGCTCGCTATCCAATTCTGTCATTAATGTAAGACCCCAATTTTTTATAAATAAAATTAAATTTCCTCTATTTATTATTTTGAAATAGTAAGGGTTGATTTGATTAATGTTGTAAGTTATGGGTAAAATGTGTAAATATTTTAAATAAGGAAGTGGTTATAAAATATTCATAGTTGTCGGGGAATATTCGTTTAGTTGTGGAATATTCTTACTGTCGGGGAATATTCGTACGACGGCGCAGCCTTTTGTGGGCCCCATAACGGAAAGCGATTGGATGAAAAAAATGACAAGTATGAGTTTTTTATAAATAACGGCGTAGTTGTTACCGTTAACACTGGTGGAATATCCGATTGTTAAAACACAGTAATACGCGGTGTTGCACAGTAGCACATGTTATTGCACCAATTATTGATTCTTACGTAAGAAGGCACTACTCAATAATTGTTACAGTAATTACTGTTCAATATTTTATTTTATTGATTCAATAATTGATACGTTGATATTTTATATTATTGTTGTTTCAATAATTGTCACTACACAGTATTTTCTATTATCAGATCAATAATTCATATTATTTTAATAATATTACTAGATAATATTATTGGCAATGTCTAGAAAGTTCTGTATAAGGAGAGGTTTGGTCACCTAATTGCGCGCCAATAAGGAGAAATCCTTATTGGAAAACCCCCTGTTTCTTGGGAGCAGCCTGGTTGTCAGTATTGTGATTCTGTAATATTATTTATGAATAATTAATTATTGATTTATATGATAAGAAAAATATTTATTTATGTGGATATAAATGGAGGAATTTTTAGAAAAGTGACAATTATTGAAAAATGATATTTTATCTTTTCTGATAAAATAGTTCATTTAAATATATTATTATGTTTTAGTAATATAATAATGGTGATATTTTTAAGATGAATGCGTGATATATGAATAAATGAGGAGGAAGAGTATTTTTATCGTAATAAATGATAAAAACATGTTAAACATATCGGTGGACCCAATTTTTTATTGAAATTTGATTATAGCTTGTAAAATCGTCCGTATGTGAATTTCGGTCAATTTCTATTTGAAATTTGGAAAAACTTAAACTTACAAAGTTGTAGAGAATTAAATTTCCTATGGAATAAATATAAGATTCAAATTTTTCTAATAAAAGGGCTATTTATTATGAATTATTGAAGTTCCAGAATAATTAATTTTTGAAGTTTTAATTATTTTTTTTATGAAAAACGTTTTTGTTATGATTGGTGGGCCCCACTTATTGTTAAGCATGCTGAATTCAGAATTTCAAAGTGGACGTAGGAATTTTAAAAATAATAATAATATTTTATTAAATTTTCTGCTTTGGCGTTCTAAGCATTTTCCTACAAATAGGGTGCTTAAGTTAGAATTGAAAATCACACCAGAAACTTAAGTTTTCTCTCTCTATATTATCGAGTGTATTCTTGTGAGTATTTTGATACTTTGAGTGTTGCTATATAGTGCAAGTTCCTTCAGCACTATATCCAGTATTCCAGTCCGAAGTACTGTATTTTTGAGGTAAGGGATGTTATTTTCTTTTATAAATGATATTATTCCTACAATATTGTTATGCCAAGATATTGGTAAGATTTTTCTTGTGAAATTCTTGTCTTTTTCTGTTGAGATTACTATTCACGTATACGACACTATTCACAGAAAAATTAAATTTTCGTTCTTTGTCCAAATTGTTATTATGATTATTAGCTTTGATTGCATCCATATTTTGATCTTCATTCTTGAATTTTGCTTCACAATAGTTTATTATGGAGTATTTTTGAACATGGACGAACTAAGATACGAATCCTTAATCCTTGTCCTTTTATCTCACTGGATTCATTTTCTTAAAATTATTTTTCATCATCCTCAGTCCTAAATGATGATATTACTAAATTTCTTTGGACTGTAGTGCAAAGATGAATGATTTTTTGATGAATATCTTTGGCCCGTAGTGCAAAGATGAACAGATATTGAGATGAACATGACCAACTTATAAATATATTTGGCCTGTAGTGAAAAGATAAATATTTGATGATGTTACAGGGATAAAATATTGATGATGGACTTTTAAATCATAGAAGATTGTTGATTTCATTCTCTACTTAACTCTTGTAACGCCCCGAAATCCGGTCTATCTTCACACCCGGATTCTGTATGTCACGAGTACATCATTCATCCAACATACATCATTATATACTGAAATATAACAACATACACTTTCAAATCCCAGGTTCTAAAAACCTTATAGCTTTTCTCATTACAAATAATGATAATTACATTATTCTTTACATCTTGCACGAGTGACTTTTATCCGCCACCAAGGATACATAATCATTCATTAAACTATTCTATAGTTTAATTTTCATCTTTCTACATTACAAGTCTTCACTTGATCTTCTCGCTCATTCACATTCTGAATGGCACTTCATCTGAATACCGTCAGCTTGATCCTTATGGGATCCTTAAGTTCTTCTAACATCGTTCGCTGAAAATATTTTTCATTTAAAGCAAGTGTGAGCATTCAATTGCCCAGCAAGTCATAAGAGTTGAACATACAACTTCAAGAGTTTAACATTCCTTTGGAACTTCGATAACCGAACAAAGGTTATGAAGCAGCTTGAACAGTAGGAATAACCTCGATTCCTATCATTTTAAAACATTAGTCGCATTCACTTTGAAATACTTTAGTTCTGTACTCTTTTTCATACATATTCTGTCTGGCTAGAATCAATAGCACAGACTTAACAATAATGGTTCATGTATAAACATAGCATTCTTTTATTAAACAGTTCAATCATAGAACAGTTCATCTCACAGAAACACCGAAGTGTTCAAATTGTGGCACAAGGCCTCATACATTCTACCACCTTGTACAAATATCGCACATTTGCACATAGACATAACTTCTCAAGTTCAACATCTGAGAAGTTTTAAGAAACTAGCATTCATTTAATATATGAATGAAGTTAGGAAACTTTCCTTACGCACAGCTACAGTTTACGCTGAACTGCTCATTCCCATTCCTATGTAGAACATAAGAAAAATAACACATAGACCAATAATATATATATATATATATATATATATATATATATATATATATATATATATATATATATAAATATATTTGACTTATGCATTGGTTTACTTAACTTTACTTCTTAAGATTCGCGTTCTTGTAATATAATTTTACGCGACTAACTTTCATTACCGGTTTACAGTTTCATGACATACGGAGATGTCTTACTCAAAACGTTCATCATCTTTGATGATTCACATTCTTATCTTCTTCGTATACTTCTCTAGGACTCAGCACAAATCGCTTCTCTGCTAGTAGTCCATATGGTACTCTGAGTGGTTTCCCAAAAATAACCAACAAACAAGTTTCCGTCTCATCTACACTGCCATCACAGTGAGTTAGATCGGTTGCCAGTTTCGTATATACCTTCGCTCTTTGAAGGAATTGTTTAGCCCAGCTCCCATATGTCAACCATCAAAGGTTACGATTGTACAACAACCTAACTTATCTTAAATTATACGAACTATTAACTATAATGTTCGTTAAGTTAATTTCTTATTCCTTTTGGCTTTCTGGCAAGTAATTACCATACCTCAAGATTCATTCTTATCCGAATCACATTCGACTTTCATTAATCTCATTACCATTCAATACAGCTTTCTTGATACCATTCGTATCTTACTTACTACATTCATTAACGTCTAAGTCATACAACCTGGGTATACTTAGCACGTTCGTCAAACGCGAATACAATTCACTACGATCGTTTACGTATTCAACGTTCACGTTGCTCGTCTCTTAATCTATCATTCAACCTTTACTCAAGGTTTTAATTGCATTCATCGTTATCCATTCCATGAACCACATGTTCATTATTTTTTTCTTAATGTCGAAGCCATACAGTCTGTTGTATGCTAAGACCGATCGTTCATCGAAACAACGTTGAATTCATATCGTCTATACGCTTTACACTTATCTCTTATTACCATGACACAACATCGGAATATTATTCATTACCTTCGTCACTCAACGTCTAAGGAATCACAATCACAATAATCCCTCAAGTTCGTTAATCGTGACTACGGTCCCCGGATATCAGTTCCGTAACCCGCACCTACATTCTTTGTCTTTTAATCTCGTTTAATCTTTTCGTTCAACCTTTATTAAAGGTTTAAAATACTTGATTAAGTGTTACATTAGTTGAACATTATGTTCATATTTCTTTCTTGCACATCCACCAGTAACTGAGAACTAAAAATCTCATTTCTGGGCATTACTCTGCACCGGCACTGTGGCGCCGTGCCCTTCCTTTTCTCTCACGCTGCGGCGCGACCTACTTCTATCTCCTCTCTTCCCGGACTGGCGCTGCGGTGCGAGTCCTTACTTAGTGGGCCGCGCTGCGGCGCCACACTCCAGAAGATTTTTGTACTGTACGTGGCGCTGCGGCGCCCCAAATTGTACTACGGTTCGCGCTGCGGCGAACTCTTGTAGTGTACTCAAACACTATTACGCGCTGCGGCATCGGTCTCCAAGGCACAACTCGCGCTGCGGCGCCGAGTATGAAACCTAGAAAATTTTCTAAGTCTTTTACAAGCTTGAGACGCCGATTTCGAAATCTCGTAACTTCTTCGTTATAATTCGGAACGAGGTCGTTCCAAAGCCATTCTCATCCTTATCTTACATACTTTAATATGCCTTGGATAGAACTTCGTTTTGAATCCGTTAACATGCCATTCAATTGGCTTAATCTTAACCCTTTATTCATTTTTACGCTTTTAACGTTCTTTGTTCGTTCGTCCGTAATTCGGTCATCCGAACTCGGAATTCGTTCGTTCTTGAGTCCACAACTCACATTTTATACTTTCTCTTACTTTTTTTTGTGAAACCCTACACTATTAGGTTCATTTACTAACTTTCAAATTTTCGTTCTTCTTTTACGAAATTTTCGCCATAACTTCGTTATAGCTTAGTTTTAATCCGTTCTTTATGAACGTTTCTAACATTCCTAACAAAGCAATAAGCATCTAACTTATACGCGATGGCTTTAAACTTGTCCATCAACAACAATTATACTACGATGGTTTTAAATTTTTCCATCAACAACGTTCTTCGTGTTCTTCGTTTGTTCTTCATTTTTAATCAATATTTTGGATTACGATTTGACTGTTTCTTGGAATTTGATGTTATAGAACACCATTCTTTACTTATTTGACCTACTCATTCATAAAATTCATTCGGATCGCTCAAAATCCTTACTAATCTTATACTTCCTTAAGAAATTTATAAATTAAATTCTTATTCTTATTTTTTCATTTTCTTACGATTTCAACCATATGAAATCTTTTATAACTTAATCTACTTCTTATCTTCATTAAGTTATGTTTTTGAACATAAAAACTTAAAGAAAATTTAGAAGAAACTAGTGTTCGGATTTCTTCTTTATTTCTCTTCCGTTATACAAAGTCGGCGATTCGCTAGCTTTTCTATTTCACGATCACTTTTGATCCGAGCATTCATGCTCACGCTCTTCCTCTTCCTCTCCCAACCGAGCTCTCTCTATCCCTCTCAAGTGTAGGATTTTCAAACATCCTAGAAAATGAAATTCTAGGTTTCTATTTATAGAAAACCAAAGCTAGGGGCAAAATAGTCATTTTGCCCCTAAAGTTACTATTCCTACCTCCTCTTCAACTTAGCCACCAAGTTAACTTGGCCACCATCCCTTACTTGGTGGCCAAGTGGCCGGCCCATATGCCCATGGGTCACCACATGGGTTGCCCCAATGGTTCTTACCCATCCGTTTACCCATCGATTCGACCTGCGGTTTCTTTTCTTGGTTTGGGCCGTAACCCTAATTCTTATTGGGCCTATCTTGGGCTTGATTTCACAAATCATTGGGCTTGACATAATCCAAGTCCAATTGATTTTAACAAAGTCCATCAACACAAAGTTCATTAAGACTAATTGTATTCTACGCATTTCGTTCTCGTATTCTCGTAATCTCTTCGTATTTAGCTCGTACGATATTCGTATTATATGTTGTACTATTCTTCTTTCTATACTCGTATAACAACTCGTATCATACTTATATTTCTCACGCATAATAACCCTAGTTATTTTACGTACTCATTACATTCTCGGAACTCACTTTTCTAAACACTTAGGTTTTGAGTCCGCAGGCGAAAACTTCGTTTTTGCCATAACTGAAATATTATTGAATATTCCATCACGTCTCAAGATTTTATGTAATCAATAACTTCTCGGAATTTCAAAAAAAATATCTGAGCCCAAACGGATGAATAGTGCCAATTTCGTGTTTTTCCCCGAAAATATTTTATTCCCGGAAAACTTTTATTTTCGTCTGGAAAATTCTTACTCGTTAAATATAGCTCGTAGCCAGAATCCTCCCGACTTATAATCATTCTAGGTTATAAAACAATTAATAAACACATAGCATAGAATAGTATTAATAAAAATTCATTTTATTAATAACTAATTCTTTAAATCTTAATTTCTGGACAATCCGGATTTTCGGGTTGTCACATCCTTCCCCCCTTATAAAAATTCCGTCCTCGGAATTTCTTAAAACCAAACCCTTACCTGGGTCCTCACATTCTCCCCTTCTTCAAAGAATTTCGTCCTCGAAATTTTAGCTTACCCTTCTTCTCAACTTATCTTCAAAGAAATTCTTATATTTCATACATTCCCTACCCTTCATAACTTATCAAGAATCATGAAACGATAGGAATAACTAGGAATATAAGGATTCCTTTAAAACATTTCATTCTTTTGCTGAGGGGTCAAATCGACCATGAACTCTTACTAGGTTAAACAACCTCTGCCGTAAACCTTTCTTACACGGTAAGTTTACAATCACAAAGAAGGTAAACTACCTTTTCCATACGTAGGTGATCAACCCATCGTATAACCCCATTTCGGAGTATGTTCACCTCAAACTTAATCATTAGAATCCGCACCAAAACAATTTAGTTCGGCATAGTTCTTCAAAGAAAGCTCGATTTTCTTTTAATCTTGACATACCATTCGTCTTAGCCAAATCAAGTAGCTTAGACCATACCAATAAATTGGACATCAACTTGAAACATTCGTCTAGTCAACTCGCTTGACATCGACTAATTCTTTAAATTCGTTTGCAATACATCAAAACGTTTCATAACGTCATGATACCGCACTTTTCACAGTACGTTGAGGACTTCGTCAATTTATGACTTCATCATTATGCATCATACCATAGTTATTGATCCTCTGATCAAATTCCACACTAGGTTTAATTGCATTAATATCTCCATCCTTTTACCATCCTTGCATCAAATGCACTGATGATATAAAATTCATTTTGATATTTCAAATCAATTTCCGTCTAGTCGAAACAATTAGCATAGACATACCAAGAATAATTCTTTTAAAATCCATTGGTTCCAAAAGTCGAACCAATTCTTTCATTTTCCAAACGCGCACATCAACACGATTTCAAGAAAATTCAAAATCTAGCATAGCTAGATGACTTGGAATATCCTATTCTCCATCTTCCTTCATTGTCTTACTTACGGCAACACTTAATCTTCTCTAGCACCTCCAATGCTAAGTCTACTGAAAATACTTACTTTCAGCCTAAACATTCCTACACCTCAGTATAGTTCATCAACTTACCACACTTTATGTGTTTAGGAACTTTCCACAACCATATGTGTTTAAGAACTTATCTTCGCAATATGTAATCCAAGAACAAATCAAGGACTATCCATATACTTTGGGCTCAGAAACATAGCATATAACTATGAGTCACAAACTTTTCATAAGTATGAGTTTCAAGAACCCGCACCTATCTTATCATTTTCTACCTATCAAGTATACACATGAGAAAAGATTCACCTTCTCGACATATACATCTTGATAACGCGGCCAATTTCAATGATTATCACTGTAATAAACTGAATGGTTGTTACACCAAGCACAATCCTCTGCCCGTACAAAGATTCATACAACTCAGCCATCATATGAGTCCTCAATTGAAATCTTACAACTTCTAACTTTCTCTTTACTTAATACGAATTTTTTTTAATTCGTATACTATCCTTTACAACTCAATTTGAGTTCTTTTTCCCGTACTACTTTGTAGTACCATTCATTCATAGCATTAGCTATAAATCATTCATCGTTTAACAGCTCATCTGTTACTACAATTTACTATGATCACGTGGTGATCTTCTTATCCTTCTCTTTAAGGTTATAGTCTTAGGTACTCATACCTAAGGTTTATAACCTATCAGCTCTACATTACAAGTCTTCACTTGATCTTCTCATTCATTCACATTCTAAATGGCACTTCATCTGGATATCGTCAGCTTGATCCTTATGGGACCCTTAAGTTCTTCTAACATTGTTCGCTGAAAATGTTTTTCATTTAAAGCAAGTGTGAGCATTCAATTACCCAACAAGTCATAACAGTTGAACATACAACTTCAAGAGTTTAACATTCCTTTGGAACTTTGATAATCGAACAAAGGTTATGAAGCAGCTTGAACAATAGGAATAACCTCGATTCCTATCATTTTAAAACATTAGTCACATTCACTTTGAAATTCTTTAATTCTCTACTCTTTTTCATACATATTATGTCTGGCTACAATCAATAGCACAAACTTAACAATAACGGTTCGTGTATAAATAGAGCATTCTTTTATTAAACAGTTCAATCATAGAACAGTTCATCTCACAGAAACACCGAAGTGTTCAAATTGTGGCACAAGGCCTCATACATTCTACCACCTTGTACAAATATCGCACATTTGCACATAGACATAACTTCTCAAGTTCAACATCTGAGAAGTTTTAAGAAACTAGCTGTAAGACCCCAACTTTTATAAATAAAGATGAATTTTCTATAAATATCATTTTTGAATATTATGGAGTTAATTTGATATAATGTTATAGTTGTGGGTAATATTTATAAATTTTGTAAAGTACGCAAGTTGTTATATAATATTCGGTTGGTCGGGGAATATTCGTTTTAACAGGAAATATTCGTACAACGGCACAATCATTGGTGGACCCCACAACGGAATTATTGTCGGATTGAGAAAACGACAAAAATATTTTATTAAAAATAACGGTGGAAGTTTTACCATTGTTACTGTTGAACTACTCGGTAGTAAAAGTACAGTAATACGTGTGGTTGCATAGTAGCACACGGTATTGATTATTAATGCTTATGTGAGAAGTCACTCAGTTTGATTCAATTATTGTCAGTTAATAATATGAATTATTTAGCGATAATGACATTTTGTTTTATTCGTATTATAAACGTAATAAAATAGAAATATCTTTTTATATAAAACAGAATACTTTATTAAAGTTATTCTATAAATAGAATATATTTTATTTTTTTTTAAAGATTTTTCTTTAAATATGGACCGTCAGATTAAAGTAATCAATTTGGACCGTTCATGGATTAATTACTATGCATTCCATTTTTCTATAAATAGAAGCTCATTCCTTCATTATTTCTTACGAATTCACTGAACTCTAGAGAAAGAAACTATAGAGAGAAACTATAGAGAGAGAGAAGAAAAGTATTCTGCTACTTAACTACTTCCTTATTTCAGCTCTTCTTTAAAACGGTAAGGGGTGTTATTCTTTCTTATTCATGAAGAGAACTGTTGTTATTCCATTTCTTATTATTCTGTTGGAATAACCTGTATACGCGGTCTACCCTATACTTTGTGTCATTCTTCTATTATTCTGTTGGAACATCCTGTCTGTGTGTTTTACACTAGACCTGGTTCCGTCTTTGTTATTATTCTGTTGGAACATCCTATCTGTGTGTTTTACACCAGACCTGGTTCCGTCTTTATTATTGTTCTGTTGGAACATCCTGTCTGTGTGTTTTACACCGGACCTGGTTCCGTCTTTATTATTATTCTGTTGGAACATCCTGTCTGTGTGTTTTACACCGGACCTGGTTCCGTCTTTATTATTATTCTGTTGGAACATCCTGTCTGTGTGTTTTACACCGGACCTAGTTCCGTCTTTATTATTATTCTGTTGGAATATCCTGTCTGTGCGTTTTACGCCGGACCTGGTTCCATTATTTATTATTATATTAGAATAACCTCTCTGTGCGGTCTATCGCATGCATGGTGATTTCTTTTGTTATTCCATTCTTTGTTATACTCAGTTGGTTAAGTTTTGACTTCTATACTCCATGAAATTTGTGGAATATCCTTGATAATTGCGGTTCATCCAGTATCTTTTCATGAAAATATTCTTCTATGCATTCTTGAATTTTACTCCACAAAGCAGTATCATGTTGACAATTTGGACGTTGTTAATTCTTGGATAAATTAATTCTTGAACTTGTTTTATTGAATTCTTATATCATTGTCATCATCCTCATGTTTATAAAATGTTGAAAGTCATCTGTGGCCTGTAGTGCATAGATGGACTTGGTATGATTATGACCAGGGATTATTCGGTATAATCATGACCGTAATGTTACAAATGATGTGGTAAAAGTCCCCATTGGCCCGTAGTGCATTGATGGACAGTTGTTGGCATGATCATGACCATTAATGAATACACGAATATCCTTGGCCGTAGTGCAGGGGTGATTCGATGATGTGAATTATTTTATTAAGCTGAGTCTCAGCGATAACAGTGTTGAAAAACCTTTTAAATCATAGAAAATAGTAGATTTTATTTTCTACTTGACTCTTTTAATGGATTGTTTGTTCCGCTACAGTTAAACTTGATGTTCATTATATTTTATCAGTTTAACACTGTTGAAGGCTACTGATAATTTATTATGCATTATCTTAGTCATAATATTTCTTACTGGGCTAGTTGAGCTCACCCTTTCTTTCACTGTTCTCTTCAGGACATGAGAATACAGATGGGACGAGTCGGGAAACGGAGTGATGAACCAGATGATAATATTAGTAGTCCTTACTATTCTATGTAATAGTGTGATAATAATTGTATTGAGGACTCCTTTTGAGTATGGATACTCTCTAGAATATAATATTTGTATTCAAACTCACAATATATATTTTGTCGTATTGTACACGACAGTTGTATTAGTAAGTTGTATTTGAATTCTGTACCATGTATCTGGCGACCCAAGATGGGTAATGTATACCTATTTTTGGGGCGTCACAGTTGGTATCAGAGCTTAGGGATATGATCCCTGGCTAAGATGTGAGAATAGAACTAGGAAGGGAGAGACGGGGAATTCCTTCGCTAGTATGACCTACCTAAGTTTATTTGTATGGTATTTAATTGGTCGGTCATAATATAAGGATAATATATGACATATCAATTAACTTTTATTTTGTGGCAGTATCTAAAAATGGCATATGAGAATGTTGAGAATAGCAATGGAGCACAGGTGATTGTTGATTCACCACATATCAATAATCAGGATAATGTGCATCAGGAAGGTGACAATCCTCATGCAAACAACAACACTGACCAGATGATGAATGATGGAATGTTCAGAAACTTTATGCAGTTCATGCAACAGCAGGCGAGAGCGGCTCCTGTCCAAAGTATGGGTGGAAACACTGAAAACTCTCGGACGGTCACTGCTAAACAGTTCAAGGAGCTGGGACCACCAGAGTTTAAGGGAGAGCCAAAACCACTTATAGCGGAAACATAGATAAAGTAGATTACCAAGATATTTGATGTCTTGGGATGCTCCGAGGAGCAAAAGGTTCCCTTTGTCGCCTTTATGTTGCGAGGAGAGGCAGATTACTGGTGGGAATCGATTAAGCGTACTCAACCTGCCGCACTGAAGATGTCTTGGGAGAAGTTCCAAGAGCTGTTCAATGACAAATACTTTCCCAAAGTGTTCGTCACATGAAGGAGGTGGAGTTCATCAAATTGGAGCAGAATAATATGACCGTGTCGCAGTATGAGGCTAAATTTGCTGAGTTGTCCCGGTTTGCGTCCCACTTGGTGGATAATGAAGAGCGAATGACGCGAATGTTTTTACGAGGTTTGAAACCTGAGATACGTCAACATCTTATTTCTCATAAACTGTGTTTGTATTCAGATGTTGTGAATAGGGCTCAATTAGTGGAGCGCGATAACGAGTCAACGCAACCAAAAGAGAGCAGTCGGCAAAATGATAATACCAGTGAGAGCAGTCATCGAAGCGGTGACAACAAGCGTGGAGGGAATCAACAGGCCAGAAATGGTAACCACTTCGGTGGTAATCAGGGCCAAAACAATAAGAATGGACATTTCAAGAAGAGGAGATTCAACAATGATGGAAAGACGTCAGCACCAGCACCCGTTGTTAAGGAAGGAGAACGACCACCTATAATATGTTTCAAATGCGGAGGGGAGGGGCACATCAGTCCAAACTGCGCGATGCCGTCTAAAGCATGTTATAATTGTGGAAGAGAAGGTCATTTAGCTCGATTTTGTCGTTTACCAAAAATAAGTTCAGCCAAGATGGAGACACCAAAGGCCGTCCCAGAAAAGTCAAAACCGGTAGTGCAAGGGAGAGCGTTTGTTGTGACCTCCCAGAAAGCAAGGAACCCGAATGATGTCATCACGGATAAGCTTATCATAAACTCTAACAAAGTCTATACTTTATTTGATACCGGTTCTACCCATTCTTTTATTTCTCCTACTTGCGCTCATCGATTAAATTTGATTCCGGAGAAATTAGACTTTGACTTATCTGTTGAAACTCCATTGGGAGAAACCTTCATTACATCCACGGTTTATAAGTCTTGTTTGGTTCAAGTTGGTACCCACACATTACCTGTCGATCATTTTCATTAAAAATACTTGCATTTGACGTGGTTCTAGGGATTGATTGGTTAACTACTCATCATGCAAAAATTGATTGTTTTCGTAAGGTTGTTAGCTTTCATATTCCTAATCGACCTATTATGCGAATTCAAGCAACCAAACCATTAAAATCAATCGCTGTCATCTCAAGCCATAAAGCTATTCGTTTATTGAAAAATGGATGTCAAGCTTTCTTAGCTCATGTCACGGATCTAAACAAAAATACGTCAGTTTTGAATGATATTTCTATTGTTAAAAAATTCCCTGACGTATTCCCTGAAAAACTTCCTGGCCTACCCCCAGAGCGTGAAATTGAATTTTGTATCGACCTTGAACCCGGTACAAAACCCATTTCCAAAGCCCCATATCGAATGGCTCCTATTGAACTTCAGGAGTTAAAGATCCAACTGCAGGAATTGTTAGACATTGGCTTTATTCGTCCTAGTACTTCTCCTTGGGGTGCTCCTGTGCTATTCGTGAAGAAGAAAGATGGAAGTATGCGACTTTGTATTGATTATCGGGAGTTGAATCATGTCACCATCAAAAACAGGTACCCATTGCCACGTATTGATGACCTGTTTGACCAGTTGCAAGGAGCACAATTCTTTTCAAAGATCGATCTTCGTTCTGGATATCATCAGCTGAAGGTTAGAACTGAGGATATTCCAAAGACGGCTTTCAGAACTCGGTACGGGCATTATGAATTCCTAGTCATGTCCTTTGGATTGACTAATGCTCCTGCTGCCTTCATGGATATGATGAACCGGGTATTCAAGGAATATTTGGATCACTTTGTGGTCGTCTTTATTGATGACATCCTTATTTATTCCAAAAGCCGTGAAGATCATGAGCAACACTTGAGGCTGGTACTCCAAAAGCTTCGTGAATACAAGCTTTATGCCAAGTTGAAGAAATGCGAGTTCTGGCTGGAGGAGGTAGCATTCCTTGGGCACGTAGTATCAAGTCGTGGAATATCTGTTGACCCGGCAAAGATTGAAGCTATTCAAAGCTGGGAGCAACCTAAATCAGTGACCGAAGTACGTAGCTTTCTTGGTTTAGCTGGTTATTATCGGAGATTCGTGGAAGGATTTTCTCGAATCGCTACTCCATTAACTCAGCTGACTCGGAAAGATACAAAGTTCGGTTGGAGCGAAGAATGTGAAAAGAGTTTTCAAGAACTCAAGAGGAGACTCATTTCAGCACCTGTTCTAACAATACCATCTGGCTCGGAGGGATTTGTCATCTACAGTGATGCTTCGAGCAAAGGGTTGGGATGCGTTCTCATGCAACATGGAAAAGTCATAGCCTATGCATCAAGACAACTCAAGGAATATGAGAGGAATTATCCTACTCATGATCTAGAGTTGGCAGCTGTTGTCTTTGCACTTAAAATTTGGAGGCATTACTTGTATGGGGAGAAGGTGGAGATCTTTACGGATCATAAAAGCCTCAAATATTTCTTCACTCAAAAGGAACTCAACATGCGACAACGACGTTGGCTTGAACTGTTGAAAGATTATGATCATACCATTCAATACCATCCTGGAAAAGCGAACGTGGTAGCTGACGCATTGAGTAGAAGATCATATGCAAGTACGAGTGCGATATTGTCAACACAAAGGCCCATTTTGTGTGACTTGCAAAGGATGGAGATAGAGTTAAAGACTCCAGGGACCCATGTGATGATGGCGAATATACGAGTAGAACCAACTTTAATCGATAAAGTTAAAGCTGCTCAAGCTACAGACCTGGAGCTGATGCGTATGAGGAAGAAAGTGCAAGAAGGTGCTATGCCGGAAGCAAGAATCGATGAAGAAGGAATACTTCGAGTCAACTCCAGACTTTGTGTTCCTAACAACCCTGATTTAAAGTATGAAATCATGATGGAGGCGCACAACACACCGTTTGCAATCCATCCTGGAAGTACCAAAATGTATCATGATCTTC
Source organism: Panax notoginseng (assembly GCA_016801055.1). Lineage (NCBI taxonomy): Eukaryota > Viridiplantae > Streptophyta > Magnoliopsida > Apiales > Araliaceae > Panax > Panax notoginseng. The sequence goes on along the minus strand of CM029016.1, from coordinate 155,153,657 downwards.
GTCATACATTTTGGTGGAGCAATATGAAGAGAGAGATAGCGTTGTTTATCTCAAGGTGTCTAACTTGTCAACGAGTCAAAGCGGAGCATCAAGTACCAAAAGGTCCATTGCAACCACTTGAAATTCCAAAATGGAAGTGGGAGCACATTACCATGGATTTCGTTACCGGTCTTCCTAGGGTTTCTCAAGGTATTGATGCGATTTGGGTCATTGTTGATAGATTGACCAAGTCTGCTCATTTCTTACCGATACGAGAAACTTATACACTTGAACGTCTTGCTCGTATGTACATAAACGAGATTGTAAGACTGCATGGTATGCCAGTATCCATAGTTTCTGATCGAGACCCAAGATTCACTTCACGATTTTGGGTTAGTTTACAAAAAGCTATGGGCACGGATTTACGATTTAGTTCAGCATATCATCCTCAGACGGACGACAATCAGAGAGGACTATTCAAACTCTTGAAGATCTATTAAGACTCTGTGTCCTTGACTTCAAGGGAAGTTGGGACAAGTTCTTACCATTGGTGGAGTTTTCCTACAACAACAGTTATCAAGCAAGTATTGGCATGGCTCCATTCGAAGCATTGTATGGAAGAAAATGTCGTTCTCCAGTATGCTGGGATGAGGTGGGTGAAGCAACGTTGTTGGGACCGGAGTTGGTACGTATGACTACAGAAAAGATTCAAACGATCCGACAACGTATAAAAACCTCACAAGATCGACAAAAGAGTTATGCTGATCTTCATCGAAAGGACGTGGAATTTGATATAGGAGATCATGTGTTCTTACGTGTTGCTCCATGGAAAGGAGTTACGAGATTTGAAAAGAGAGGAAAGCTCAATCCTCGATTCATCGGTCCATTTTTAATCCTCGATCGAGTAGGAACTGTGGCTTATAGACTCGCTTTACCGCCAAGTATGTCTCGTGTTCATAACGTTTTTCACATATCCATGTTACGTAAATATGTGGAAGACCCGAACCACATTATTGAGTTAGAACCGGACGAAATAGCAGAAGATTTGACGTATGAAGAAGTTCCTGTTCAAATCTTGGATAAGAAGGAACATATTCTACGCTCCAAGGTTATACCTCAAGTCAAAGTTTTGTGGAGAAACCACGATGTTGAGGAAATGACTTGGGAGTTAGAATCTGAAATGAAATCAAGGTATCCTTACCTCTTCGACATACCAGGTACGTACCCTAATTTCGAGGGCGAAATTTCATAAGAAGGGGAGGTTGTAAGACCCCAACTTTTATAAATAAAGATGAATTTTCTATAAATATCATTTTTGAATATTATGGAGTTAATTTGATATAATGTTATAGTTGTGGGTAATATTTATAAATTTTGCAAAGTACGCAAGTTGTTATATAATATTCGATTGGTCGGGGAATATTCGTTTTAACAGGAAATATTCGTACAACGGCACAATCATTGGTGGACCCCACAACGGAATTATTGTCGGATTGAGAAAACGACAAAAATATTTTATTAAAAATAACGGCGGAAGTTTTACCATTGTTACTGTTGAACTACTCGGTAGTAAAAGTACAGTAATACGTGTGGTTGCATAGTAGCACACGGTATTGATTATTAATGCTTATGTGAGAAGTCACTCAGTTTGATTCAATTATTGTCAGTTAATAATATGAATTATTTAGCGATAATGACGTTTTGTTTTATTCGTATTATTAACGTAATAAAACAGAAATATCTTTTTATATAAAACAGAATACTTTATTAAAGTTATTCTATAAATAGAATATATTTTATTTTTTTTTAAAGATTTTTCTTTAAATATGGACCGTCAGATTAAAGTAATCAATCTGGACCGTTCATGGATTAGTTACTATGCATTCCATTTTTCTATAAATAGAAGCTCATTCCTTCATTATTTCTTACGAATTCACTGAACTCTAGAGAAAGAAACTATAGAGAGAAACTATAGAGAGAGAGAAGAAAAGTATTCTGCTACTTAACTACTTCCTTATTTCAGCTCTTCTTTAAAACGGTAAGGGGTGTTATTCTTTTTTATTCATGAAGAGAACTGTTGTTATTCTATTTCTTATTATTCTGTTGGAATAACCTGTATACGCGGTCTACCCTATACTTGGTGACATTCTTCTATTATTCTGTTGGAACATCCTGTCTGTGTGTTTTAAACTGGACCTGGTTCCGTCTTTATTATTATTCTGTTGGAACATCATGTCTGTGTGTTTGACACCGGACCTGGTTCCGTCTTTATTATTATTCTGTTGGAACATCCTGTCTGTGTGTTTTACACTGGACCTGGTTCCGTCTTTATTATTATTCTGTTGGAACTTACACCGGACCTGGTTTCGTCTTTATTATTATTCTGTTGGAATATCCTGTCTGTGCGTTTTACGCCGGACCTGGTTCCATTATTTATTATTCTATTGGAATAACCTGTCTGTGCGGTCTATCGCATGCATGGTGATTTCTTTTGTTATTCCATTCTTTATTATACTCAGTTGGTTAAGTTCTGACTTCTATACTCCATGAAATTTGTGGAATATCCTTGATAATTGCGGTTCATCCAGTATCTTTTCATGAAAATATTCTTCTAAGCATTCTTGAATTTTAATCCACAAAGAAGTATCATGTTGACAATTTGGACGTTGTTAATTCTTGGATAAATTAATTCTTGAACTTGTTTTATTGAATTCTTATATCATTGTCATCATCCTCATGTTTATAATATGTTGAAAGTCATCTGTGGCCTATAGTGCATAGATGGACTTGGTATGATTATGACCAGGGATTATTCGGTATAATCATGACCGTAATGTTACAAATGATGTGGTAAAAGTCCCCATTGGCCCGTAATGCATTAATGGACAGTTGTTGGCATGATCATGACCATTAATGGATACACGAATATCCTTGGCCGTAGTGCAGGGGTGATTCGATGATGTGGATTATTTTATTAAGCTGAGTCTCAGCGATAACAGTGTTGAAAAATCTTTTAAATCATAGAAGATAATAGATTTTATTTTCTACTTGACTCTTTTAATGGATTACTTGTTCCGCTGCAGTTTAACTTGAAGTTCTTTATATTTTATCAGTTTAACAGTGTTGAAGGCTAATGATAATTTATTTTGCATTATCTTAGTCATAATATTTCTTACTGGGCTAGTTGAGCTCACCCTTTCTTTCACTGTTCTCTTCAGGACATGAGAATATAGCTGGGACGAGTCGGGGAACGGAGTGATGAATCAGATGATAGTATTAGTAGTCCTCACTATTCTATGTAATAGTGTGATAATAATTGTAATGAGGACACCTTTTGAGTATGGATACTCTCTAGAAGATAATATTTGTATTCAAACTCACAGTTTATATTTTGTCGTATTGTGCACGACAGTTGTATTAGTAAGTTGTATTTGAATTCTGTACCATGTATCTGGCAACCCAAGATGGGTGATGTATACCTATTTTTGGGGCGTCACACTAGCATTCATTTTAAATATGAATGAAGTTAGGAAAATTGCCTTACGCACAGCTCCAGTTTATGCTGAACTGCTCATTCCCATTCCTATGTAGCACATAAGAAAATTAACACATACACCAATTAGTGATATATATATTTGACTTATGCATTGGTTTACTTAACTTTACTTCTTAAGGTTCGCGTTCTTGCAATATAATTTTATGCGACTAACTTTCATTATCGGTTTACGGTTTCATGACATACGGAGATGTCTTACTCAAAACGTTCATCATCTTTGATGATTCACATTCTTATCTTCTTCGTATACTTCTCTAGGACTCAGTACACATCGCTTCTTTGCTAGTAGTCCATATGGTACTCTGAGTGGTTTCCCACAAACAACCAACAAATAAGTTCCTGTCTCATCTACACTGCCATCACAGTGAGTTAGATCGGTTGCCAGTTTCGTATATACCTTCGCTCTTTGAAGGAATTGTTTAGCCCAGCTCCCATATGTTAACCATGAAAGGTTACGATTGTACAACAACCTAACTTATCTTAACTTATTCGAACTATTAACTATAATGTTCGTTAAGTTAATTTCTTATTCCTTTTGGCTTTCTGGCAAGTAATTGCCATACCTCAGGACTCATTCTTATCCGACTCACATTCGGCTTTCATTAATCTCATTACCGTTCGATACGGCTTTCTTGATACCATTCGTATCTTACTTACTACATTCATCAACGTCTAAGTCATACAACTAGGGTATACTTAGCACGTTCGTCAAACGCGAATACGATTCACGAGGATCGTTTACTTATTCAACGTTCACGTTGCTCGTCTCTTAATCTATCATTCAACCTTTACTCAAGGTTTCAATTGCATTCATTGTTATCCATTCCATGAACCCCATGTTCATTATTTTTTCTTAATGTCGAAGCCATACAGTCCGTTGTATGCTAAGACTGATCGTTCATCGCAACATCGTTGAGTTCATAGCGTCTATACGCTTTACACTTATCTCTTATTACCATGACATAACATCGGAATGTTATTCATTACATTCGTCACTCAACGTCTAAGGAATCACAATCACAGTAATCCCTCAAGTTCGTTAATCGTGACTACGGTCCCCGGATATCAGTTCCGTAACCCGCACCTACATTCTTTGTCTTTTAATCTCGTTTAATCTTTTCGTTCAACCTTTATTAAAGGTTTAAAACACTTGATTAAGTGTTACATTAGTTGAACATTACGTTCATATTTCGTTCTTGCACATCCTCCAGTAACTGAGAACTAAAAATCTCATTTCTGGGCATTACTCTGCACCGGCGCTGCGGCGCCGTGCCCTTCCTTTCCTCTCGTGCAGCGGCACGACCTACTTCTATCTCCTCTCTTCCCGGACTGGCGCTGCGGCGCGAGTCCTTACTTAGTGGGCTGCGCTGCGGCGCCACACTCCAGAAGATTTTTGTACTATACATGGCGCTGCGGCGCCATAAATTGTACTACAGTTCACGCTGCGACGAACTCTTGAAGTGTACTCGAACACTATTATGCGTTGTGGTGTCGGCCCCCAAGCACAACTCGCGCTGCGGCGCCGAGTATAAAACCTAGAAAATTTTCTAAGTCTTTTGCAAGCTTGAGACGCCGATTTCAAAATCTCATAACTTCTTTGTTATAATTCGGAACGAGGTCATTCCAAAGCCATTCTCTTCCTTATCTTACGTACTTTAATATGCCTCAGACAGAACTTCATTCTGAATCTGTTAACATGCCATTCAATTGGCTTAATCTTAACCCTTCATTCATTTTTACGCTTTTAACGTTCTTTGTTCGTTCGTCCGTAATTCGGTCATTCGGACTCGGAATTTGTTCGTTCTTGAGTCCACGACTCACGTTTTATACGTTCTCTTACTTTTTTTTATGAAACCCTACACTATTGGGTTCATTTACTAACTTTCAAATTTTCGTTCTTTTACGAAATTTTCGCCATAACTTCGTTATAGCTTAGTTTTAATCCGTTCTTCATGAACGTTTCTAACATTCCCAACCAAGAAATAAACATCTAACTTATACGCGATGGTTTTAAACTTGTCCATCAACAACAATTATACTACAATGGTTTTAAATTTATCCATCAACAATGTTCTTCGTGTTCTTCGTTCGTTCTTCATTTTTAATCAATATTTTGGATTACGATTTGACTTTTTCTTGGAATTTGATGTTATAGAACACCATTCCTTACTTATTTGACCTACTCATTCATAAAATTCATTCGGATCGCTTAAAATCCTTACGAATCTTATACTTCCTTAAGAAATTTATAAATTAAATCTCTTATTCTTATTTATTCATTTCCTTACGATTTCAACCATATGAAATCTTTTATAACTTAATCTACTTCTTATCTTCATTAAGTTATATTTTTGAACATAAAAACTTAAAGAAAATTTAGAAGAAACTAGTGTTCGGATTACCGTTCTTATTTATTACTCTTCCATTATACAAAGCCGGCGATTCGCTAGCTTTTCTATTTTAGGATCACTTTTGATCCGAGCATTCATGCTCATGCTCTTTCTCTTCCTCTCCCAACCGAGCTCTCTCTATCTCTCTCAAGTGTAGGATTTTCAAAAATCCTAGAAAATGAAATTCTAGGTTTCTGTTTATAGAAAACCAAAGCTAGGGGTAAAATAGTCATTTTGCCCCTAAAGTTACTATTCCCACCTCCTCTTCAACTTAGCCACCAAGTTAACTTGGCCACCACCCTTACTTGGTGGCCAAGTGGCCGGCCCACATGCCCATGGGTCACCCCATGGGTTGCCCCAATGGTTCTTACCCATCTGTTTACCCATCGGTTCGATCCGCAGTTTTTTTTCTTGGTTTAGGCCTTAACCCTAATTCTTATTGGGCATATCTTGGGCTTGATTTCACAAATCATTGGGCTTGACATAATCCAAGTCCAATTGGTTTCAACAAAGTCCATGAACACAAAGTTCATTAAGACTAATTATATTCTACGCATTTCATTCTCGTATTCTCGTAATCTCTTCGTATTTAGCTCGTACGATATTCATATTATACGTTGTACTATTCTTCTTTCTATACACATACTTGTATTTTTCACGCATAATAACCCTAGTTATTATACGTACTCATTACATTCTCGAAACTCACTTTTCTAAACCATTAGGTTTTGAGTCCGCAGGCAAAAACTTCGTTTTTGCCATAACTGAAATATTATTGAATATTCCATCACGTCTCAAGATTTTATATAATCAATAAATTCTCGGAATTTCAAAATAAATCTCTGAGCAGAAACGGATGAATAGTGCCAATTTCTTCTTTTTCCCCGAAAATATTTTGTTCCCGGAAAACTTTTAATTTCGTCTTGAAAATTCTTACTCGTTAAATATAGCTCGTAGCCAGAATCCTCCCGACTTATAATCATTCTAGGTTATAAAATGATTAATAAACACATAGCACATAATAGTATTAATAAAAATTCATTTTATTAATAACTAATTCTTTAAATCTTAATTTCTAGACAATCCGGATTTTCGGGTTGTCACATCCTTCCCCCCTTATAAAAATTCCGTCCTCGAAATTTCTTAAAACCAAACCCTTACCCGGGTCCTCATATTCTCCCCTTCTTCAAAGAATTTTGTCCTCGAAATTTTAGCTTACCCTTCTTCTCAACTTCTCTTCAAAGAAGTTCTTATCTTTCATACATTCCATACCCTTCATAACTTATCAAGAATCATGAAGCGAAAGGAATAACTAGGAATATAAGGATTCCTTTAAAATATTTCATTCTTTTGCTGAGGGGTCAAATCGACCATGAACTCTTACTAGGTTAAACAACCTCTGCCGTAAACCTTTCTTACACGGTAAGTTTATAATCACAAAGAAGGTAAACTACCTTTTCCATACGTAGGTGGTCAACCCATCATATAACCCCATTTCGGAGTATGTTCACCTCAGACTTAATCATTAGAATCAGCACCAAAACAATTTGGTTCGGCATAGTTCTTCAAAGAAAGCTCGATTTTCTTTTAATCTTGACATACCATTCGTCTTAGCTAAATCAAGTAGCTTAGACCATACCAATAAATTGGACATCAACTTGAAACAATCGTCTAGTCAACTCGCTTGACATCGACTAATTCTTTAAATTCGTTTGCAATACATCAAAACGTTTCATGACGTCATGATACCGCACTTTTCACAGTACGTTGAGGACTTCATCAATTTGTGACTTCATCATTATGCATCATACTATAGCGGGTTATTGATCCTCTGATCAAATTCTACACTAGGTTTAATTGCATTAATAACTACATCCTTTTACCATCCTTGCATCAAATGCACTGATGATATAAAATTCATTTTGACATTTCAAATTAATTTCCGTCTAGCCGAAACAATTAGCATATACATACCCAGAATAATTCTTTTAAAATCCATTGGTTCCAAAAGTCGAACTAATTCTTTCATTTTCCAAGCGCACACATCAACACGATTTCAAGAAATTTCGAAATCTAGCATAGCTAGATGACTTGGAATATCCTATTCTACATCTTCCTTCATTGTCTTACTTATGACAACACTTAATCTTCTCTAGCACCTCCAATGCTAAGTGTAGCATCCCCAGATCCCGGTCCTAATCACCAAGGATCTGGTATACTATTTCTATAACTATTGCGGAAGATATAAACATAAATTGTTTATACATTAAATTTTTACACATCATTCCCAAGGTCTACAACCTTAACTTAATACATACCTTCAATAACTTAAAGGTTTACAATGCTATGTTCGTTAGAAAATTTAATAGATCTAACTGCAACATAAAATAATCTTGCACTTTGCCCTTGTCTCTGTCTTTATTCGAGCTTTCATCTAAATCTGAAAATTTTATCATGATATAGCAAGGGTGAGCATCAAATTTGCCCAGCAAGTTTAAATTCAATAAAGATATATCATGATTGAAAAGAATGAATAAGCTTTCAAGTTTTCAACAATATAATAATTGTGAAATAACATGAATCAAGTTTCAATAATTTCATGACTGAATCAATAATGTTTGAAGGTCAACAATGACCATAAACAATTTAACTGAACCTTATGGTAATGAAGGTGATCAGCCTTTCATACCTGATGAACATATGCAACATGCACTAAGTGCGAATCAATAACCAGTATGGACATGAATAATCATCAATAATTATTCACTAACATGCTTTGAACATACAACTCAAGTTTGAGTTAGGAAACTTGCCTGATTCGTTGACTACTGCTACGCAGTTTAAGTTAACTTCTTTTGGTAAGACCTATCAGTAATAATAAGATTGGTCTTTCAATCAGCATATTCTACTTTGTATCATAATACAATTACTTTGTCAATAGATTATCTAACACTTAATCAAATATTAGATAACATCCTAACACATCGGTATTATTATCATTCTTGGATAATTCTTCAATCACTGTATCATACTCATTATGATTAAACACTTAATCTTTCATATTATAAACTCTTTTCTATAATCCAGCAAAATGTTTATAATTCAGCAAACTGTTTTCTCTAATACTTCAATCCAGCTAGCTGGATTCATAATCCTTCAACCTAATGACCAATCCAGCAGACTGGATACATAATTCCTTTAATCCAGCAAGTCAAACTGCAATCCAGCAAACTAGATTACAAATCCAGCAATTAGATTGCAATCCAGCAAGTTGGATTCAACATATTTTCAATTCAGTAAACTTCTTTTCAATCCAGCAAGCTGGATTCATCAGATTTTCTAATCCAGCAAGCTGGATTCCATATCCGATTACGAAAATACCAAATAAACTTATTATTTTTCTATCCTTTGTACAAACATGTATACACATATTTCATACACAAAAAGTATTTTTCCAAAATTTTCCAACTTCCTTTGGTATTTTTTTAAAATCATTTTTAGTTAATTCCTTAAGAAATTAGCTACCTCGTGCTTAACTCCAGAAATTCCCATCTCCTGGCACAATCTTATACGTCTTAACGTGACACTCCAGTTTAAATTTCGTAGCCATCGGAGTTATAGAACTCCGGTTATAGCAATTTTCGTCAGAAAATCACAGAAATTGAAATGGTCATAACTTGCTCATTTTAACTCGGAATGAGCTCATTTTTGGACACAAGGTACTTGATACCATATATTTTCATGTCCCAAAAGGCCAGAATTTTTCTCACAAATTAAGTGGCCGAAACTGCCATTTTAAATTTTTGGGCAGAAGCAAAATGGCCTTTTTGCAGTTTTTCGTGCTTTGTTAAACATTTTCCATACGGAAATCTACAACTCCTTTTTCAATGATTCCACTTGGAGATGTTAGATAACTTATCATAGTATACTCCCAAATTTTTCCAGAATTTTTACATGTCCAAAAAATGACTAAACTACCCCTACTCTTTGACTGTCCAAAACAGTCCATTTTTCCTTTAAAACACAAAACTGTTTTTGGTAAAACAGTCACTACGACTTGTGTACTCAACATTTTGGAGTGCTACCACTTGGGTTTAGTAGTTAACTTACATATCTAGCACATCCCTTTGACGGATCGCAAAAATAAGGTTTAGATCAAAAACGGTGGAAATCCAAAGTACATAGAAATTTTAGAGCTTATAAAACTAGAAAAATCACTTTTCTTTATTTATGATTTCCAACTAAATCAACACCCAATATGGGTAGATCTAAACATTAAACACTCATAAACACATAGATCTAAGGTTTTTGAGTTTAGAAACATAGATTCAAAGTTTGATTTACAATAATCAAAAATTATATAACAAATGGGGTTTATACCTTTAATTTGTGGCTACCCTTCCTTATTCTTCCAAAGTAGGAGATGAACTTATGGAGCATCAATGGTGTAGGTCCTTCCTCTCTCTCTCCTCCTCTCCACCGAATCTCTCTCCCTCTCTCTCTCTCTCTTATGCTTTTGTTTTGTTAGTCTAAGAGAAAGTAAGAGGAAGTAAAATAAAAGATGAAAGAGAATGATGTTAGATTTTGTTGGAGGATTTTGTATAGATATAAGATATGTATATAATAGATATTTCCCCAACATCTTCTTATCTCTTTCTCTCACTTAATCATCACATGGTTGCTTGCACTCTTTGCTTAATGTGTTGGTTAAATAAACAAGTGACACATGGAATGAGTTATCACCAACTAAAGTGAAATAATCATCACATTCATCTCCCCTCCTTTTCCTTCTTTCTCTTTCTTCTCTTCTCTTTCTTCTCTCCCTTATCCGGCCATGTGGCCTTATCTTCCAAGTCTTGCTTCCTTAATGTAATATCTAATGTACATAATGTCCAAAGTGCCCTTTCTTCAATTGGGCTCCAAGTTTGGCTCCTATACTTTTAATTCCTTTGGGCTTCTAAATTAATTTCTTGGGCCATTGAAACATTATCATATTCCAATGTCTTTCCATTTTACCCACTCTAAATATTTAATTAGGGTCCATTCCAAATATAGAATTTAAGTTATCACCCTTGCACACTAAATTTTATAACCAAATTAAACTTACTTTAATTAAGTCATAAAATTAATAAACTTGAGATAATAAAAGTATATCTCTCCCACATGTTCCTTAACAATTGGCTCGCTTGAGTTTAAAACTTAATTTCTTTGGCTTTTCCAAATAAAATATTTGGACTTCCTAGCTAAAATGTTTGGGCCATAAAATTAATATGATCCATTACACTAAATTTCATCTTACCCTACTCATTTCATTAGGGTTTCTATGTACTCAATTTAAATACAAATTCTTACCCCGAGTACATTTAATTTCTTAACCCAATTAAACTTACATGCCCTTAATTTCTTAACCCAATTAGACTTGCTATAATTAGGTTATAAAATTAATTAATTGAGATGTATAAAATAAATCTCTTAAAATTAGTATATATTTTATATACCATAATTCTCTCATCCCATAACTCTTAAGTTATTTAATTCTTCATTCCTAATATATAATTAGGATTACACTAATTTCTTTTATTTGCCATCACATAATATTCGTATTCAATTACTCACATAATCATTAAATAAATTATGACATGCTCCACAAATCTCTCAGATTAGGTCACTAGTATATATTTAAATACTAGAACCACTAAATAACAATAACCATTTAGGTTATTTAATTCTCATACTTAATAACTTATTCAAGTTATACAATTCATATTGTATACTTAAATTTAATTTTCTCCTCCTCTCCATAAATTATTTTCAAACAATTTATTTATATACTAAATATATATTTTAATATATTCAATCATTTATTCAAATATGAATTTAATTTACTAACTACTTTGATACCAATATTTATATCTACATATTGGATCTCATCTCATATTTTAGCTTTACATCATTTGGTATAATATTAAATATTATATCATTATCCATATAACATCTTTCACTTCTCACACTGATTTTGACTTTTTTCCATAAAAAGTCAACTGTTGACTTTGAACAAAAGTCAACCTTTACACACTTTGTGTTTACTGCCCATTTTGACTAATCTTGACGTTGCGGACGCAACCGAGCAGTCCATGCTTCAAAATTCTATCTCTAACTCAAATTTTGAGTTTTAAACTACTCCTTTCTTATTGTTAATCGTATTAACTAACGACTTTATACTTATTCAAATTCTTATTTGCCAGTCAAGGCCAACGTTCAAGCTATGTTAATTACTAACATAGTTTTATCTTGGTCCTTATATCAATAACTTAATTCATCATTCCTCTTGCTAAAATATATATTGCACCTTACTAAGTATATATATTTCTATACATATACTCATCTTCGTTTAACCTTACAACATCTCTTCATGTGAAATCTTATCTCCTTAATAAAATTTCCATATGTACTTATATAATATTTCTTAGACTATTCAGTTCATATGGAATTTACAGGTATCGTAATACCTTATTCTCGATATTTCTCCAAGTACATATTAATTCATTTCTAGGGTTTTAAAATCTTGTAACCCATATTTTTTTATTCTCATTCAATTAAGAAACCATATAGGTTCTTCTTAAAAATTTTGAAATCTTTAAAATTTCTTCACAGAAACGGCAATTCCATACTCTTATTTTCTGTCTAGGTTAATGTTATAACCTTTAATCCATCATTTTAGGATTTTAATAATTATCTAAATTCTCGGGTTGTCACATTCACCCCTTCTTCTAAGAATTTCGTCCCCGAAATTAAAGCATACTAATCTCTGCTTATTCTCTTGATCAAAACTAGGTTTTTAACTTAACCTTTACAATTTTCTCCTTTGAGGATTTCTCATCTATTATCACATTTCACCATAACTACTCACTAGGAGTTTACATCTTCTAAACATTCAGCAAAACTAGGTTGTCATAATAACCTTTACTCAATCATCTCAGATGCTACTCGTACTCAACGAGTTCACACTATTCATATCCATAATCACATACTACCCCAACATTACTCTGAGGAGTTTAAAATATTTTTATATCTGTCTGAGGGATCATAAAATCATGAACTTTGAGGTTTAGGGTATTTCTACCTGCTACCTCTTTTAATTAAGAAAGAAAGGTACTCTACCTCTGAAATATTTTATATTTGGTATGTTTACAATCACAAAGAAGGTAAACTACCGATGCGGGTACTATAGAGGATCAGTCTGTTGTACCTTAGTAATCGGAACGACTATATGCGTTATTAGATTGGAATATTTTATCCCATTAGTATATCCCCATTTTTAGGGTTATTCACCTCAGACTCATCATAAGATTCCGCACCAAAATAATTTGGTTTGGCATAAGCTTTCAAAGAATACTTTGAATTTCATAAACATTTGTCTAGCTGAATCAAATAGCTTAGACGCATATCAATCATTCGAATTTTAATCGAAACATTGCTGGCCAAATTCAGTTGGCAATAAATTATCTTTAAAATACTTAAAATCATTTTATGACGACATGATACCGCACTGCATTTATAGTCCGTTTGAGGATTCCGTCATTGTGTGACTTTGTCATACTACGTCATTCCATAGTGGGCTGACAATCTTTAGATCACATCCGACACTAAGTAATTCTGCATTGATAACTCCATCATTTTTATCATCTTGCATCAGGTTCCATGATACATTGATGATATATAAAATACATTTTGACATCTCAAATCATTTTTGTCTAGCCGAATCAATTAGCATAAACTCTTCTTTAAACCGTTTAAAAATCATTACAAATCTGTTTTATCGTCTCAACAGGTAACGAGGTGTAGATGGCCCAAAGTCCATGCATACACAAGGGTCACCAGGAGTTGAGAATAAAAATTCATTTTCAAAAAGGCACATAGTGCGTATTTAGCTTGATGTCAAAAACTTTGAAGTCTAGCATAGCTAGAAGATTTGGAATACCTATGCTTCCACCATCAACTTCAATTTCTCTACTGATCCATTTCTTAATAAGTCTATCTATTTCTATCATCTTCAATGCTCCAATCTCAACATAACTATACCAGTTCGTCAAACTTACCATACATTATGAGTTCAGGAACTTTCCACAATCATATGAGTTTAAGAACTTGTCCTAGTCAGACCTTTGGCGTCCATTCGCTGAGGGGTTCATAAATATTTCATATAATTATGAGTCACGAACGTACCATAAGTATGAGTTTTAAGAACTCGTACTTAACCTTATATTCTCTACCTATTCGTTATACACATGAGAAAAGAATCACCTTATCCACATGCATATAGCAAATAGCGCGACATTAGGTTTCAATGATTATCAATACCAGAAACTAAGTGGTTGTCAAATCAAACTCGGCCACTAATCAATATAGGAAGCTAAGCGGACAATTCTCCGCCCATACAAAGAATTGGTCAACCTAACCACTATATCGACCAGGAAGCTAAGTGATTCTAAAACCAAGTACAAATTCCCTGCCCATACAAGGAATCATACAACTCAGCTGCTGACTTGAGTCCTCAATTGAAATCCCTCACCATTCTAACTTTCTCTTTTCTTAATACGAATTTTCTTTAATTCGTATCTTAATATTTGCCACTCTTTTCTGAGTTTACATCGTACCATTTCATAGTACCTTCTCTTTATAGCGTCAGGCTATATCATACCAATCACTTAACATATCTTATGTTATTCAATGATTTAATCTGATCACGTCGTGATCTTATTTGGTAATCATTTCTCCTTATACTTATGATCGTTTTATTTTACGATCTTCTTATTCTTCTCTTTAATCATAGTATATTATGATTTTATTAACACTTCTCATCTTATAGACATAGTCTATTTATTATCACTTTTCATCTCTATTACTGGAGTCAGGTAACTCCGGATTCTTATCCTTATAGCTCTTCAAGATTCTTCTTTGAATCTTATTTATCTTAATCTTTACTTAATAATGAATTTCTAAAAATTCATCTCTTATCGCTTAAACTCGATCTGAGTTTATTACTTATCATCATCTCCGCGGTTATAGCCTAAGGTACACCTACCTAAGGTTTCTAACCTACAGCTCTGATACCAACTGTAGCATCCCCAGATCCCGGTCCTAATCACCAAGGATCTGGTATACTATTTCTATAACTATTGCGGAAGATATAAACATAAATTGTTTATACATTAAATTTTTACACATCATTCCCAAGGTTTACAACCTTAACTTAATACATACCTTCAATAACTTAAAGGTTTACAATGCTATGTTCATTAGAAAATTTAATAGATCTAACTGCAACATAAAATAATCTTGCACTTTGCCCTTGTCTCTGTCTTTATTCGAGCTTTCATCTAAATCTGAAAATTTTATCATGATATAGCAAGGGTGAGCATCAAATTTGCCCAGCAAGTTTAAATTCAATAAAGATATATCATGATTGAAAAGAATGAATAAGCTTTCAAGTTTTCAACAATATAATAATTGTGAAATAACATGAATCAAGTTTCAATAATTTCATGACTGAATCAATAATGTTTGAAGGTCAACAATGACCATAAACAATTTAACTGAACCTTATGGTAATGAAGGTGATCAGCCTTTCACACCTGATGAACATATGCAACATGCACTAAGTGCGAATCAATAACCAGTATGGACATGAATAATCATCAATAATTATTCACTAACATGCTTTGAACATACAACTCAAGTTTGAGTTAGGAAACTTGCCTGATTCGTTGACTACTGCTACGCAGTTTAAGTTAACTTCTTTTGGTAAGACCTATCAGTAATAATAAGATTGGTCTTTCAATCAGCATATTCTACTTTGTATCATAATACAATTACTTTGTCAATAGATTATCTAACACTTAATCAAATATTAGATAACATCCTAACACATCGGTATTATTATCATTCTTGGATAATTCTTCAATCACTGTATCATACTCATTATGATTAAACACTTAATCTTTCATATTATAAACTCTTTTCTATAATCCAGCAAAATGTTTATAATTCAGCAAACTGTTTTCTCTAATACTTCAATCCAGCTAGCTGGATTCATAATCCTTCAACCTAATGACCAATCCAGCAGACTGGATACATAATTCCTTTAATCCAGCAAGTCAAACTGCAATCCAGCAAACTAGATTACAAATCCAGCAATTAGATTGCAATCCAGCAAGTTGGATTCAACATATTTTCAATTCAGTAAACTTCTTTTCAATCCAGCAAGCTGGATTCATCAGATTTTCTAATCCAGCAAGCTGGATTCCATATCCGATTACGAAAATACCAAATAAACTTATTATTTTTCTATCCTTTGTACAAACATGTATACACATATTTCATACACAAAAAGTATTTTTCCAAAATTTTCCAACTTCCTTTGGTATTTTTTTAAAATCATTTTTAGTTAATTCCTTAAGAAATTAGCTACCTCGTGCTTAACACCAGAAATTCCCATCTCTTGGCACAATCTTATACGTCTTAACGTGACACTCCAGTTTAAATTTCGTAGCCATCGGAGTTATAGAACTCCGGTTATAGCAATTTTCGTCGGAAAATCACAGAAATTGAAATGGTCATAACTTGCTCATTTTAACTCGGAATGAGCTCATTTTTGGACACAAGGTACTTGATACCATATATTTTCATGTCCCAAAAGGCCAGAATTTTTCTCACAAATTAAGTGGCCGAAACTGCCATTTTAAATTTTTGGGCAGAAGCAAAATGGCCTTTTTGCAGTTTTTCGTGCTTTGTTAAACATTTTCCATACGGAAATCTACAACTCCTTTTTCAATGATTCCACTTGGAGATGTTAGATAACTTATCATAGTATACTCCCAAATTTTTCCAGAATTTTTACATGTCCAAAAAATGACTAAACTACCCCTACTCTTTGACTGTCCAAAACAGTCCATTTTTCCTTTAAAACACAAAACTGTTTTTGGTAAAACAGTTACTACGACTTGTGTACTCAACATTTTGGAGTGCTACCACTTGGTTTTAGTAGTTAACTTACATATCTAGCACATCCCTTTGACGGATCGCAAAAATAAGGTTTAGATCAAAAACGGTGGAAATCCAAAGTACATAGAAATTTTAGAGCTTATAAAACTAGAAAAATCACTTTTCTTTATTTATGATTTCCAACTAAATCAACACCCAATATGGGTAGATCTAAACATTAAACACTCATAAACACATAGATCTAAGGTTTTTGAGTTTAGAAATATAGATTCAAAGTTTGATTTACAATAATCAAAAATTATATAACAAATGGGGTTTATACCTTTAATTTGTGGCTACCCTTCCTTATTCTTCCAAAGTAGGAGATGAACTTATGGAGCATCAATGGTGTAGGTCCTTCCTCTCTCTCTCCTCCTCTCCACCGAATCTCTCTCCCTCTCTCTCTCTCTCTTATGCTTTTGTTTTGTTAGTCTAAGAGAAAGTAAGAGGAAGTAAAATAAAAGATGAAAGAGAATGATGTTAGATTTTGTTGGAGGATTTTGTATAGATATAAGATATGTATATAATAGATATTTCCCCAACATCTTCTTATCTCTTTCTCTCACTTAATCATCACATGGTTGCTTGCACTCTTTGCTTAATGTGTTGGTTAAATAAACAAGTGACACATGGAATGAGTTGTCACCAACTAAAGTGAAATAATCATCACATTCATCTCCCCTCCTTTTCCTTCTTTCTCTTTCTTCTCTTCTCTTTCTTCTCTCCCTTATCCGGCCATGTGGCCTTATCTTCCAAGTCTTGCTTCCTTAATGTAATATCTAATGTACATAATGTCCAAAGTGCCCTTTCTTCAATTGGGCTCCAAGTTTGGCTCCTATACTTTTAATTCCTTTGGGCTTCTAAATTAATTTCTTGGGCCATTGAAACATTATCATATTCCAATGTCTTTCCATTTTACCCACTCTAAATATTTAATTAGGGTCCATTCCAAATATAGAATTTAAGTTATCACCCTTGCACACTAAATTTTATAACCAAATTAAACTTACTTTAATTAAGTCATAAAATTAATAAACTTGAGATAATAAAAGTATATCTCTCCCACATGTTCCTTAACAATTGGCTCGCTTGAGCTTAAAACTTAATTCCTTTGGCTTTTCCAAATAAAATATTTGGACTTCCTAGCTAAAATGTTTGGGCCATAAAATTAATATGATCCATTACACTAAATTTCATCTTACCCTACTCATTTCATTAGGGTTTCTATGTACTCAATTTAAATACAAATTCTTACCCCGAGTACATTTAATTTCTTAACCCAATTAAACTTACATGCCCTTAATTTCTTAACCCAATTAGACTTGCTATAATTAGGTTATAAAATTAATTAATTGAGATGTATAAAATAAATCTCTTAAAATTAGTATATATTTTATATACCATAATTCTCTCATCCCATAACCCTTAAGTTATTTAATTCTTCATTCCTATTATATAATTAGGATTACACTAATTTCTTTTATTTGTCATCACATAATATTCGTATTCAATTACTCACATAATCATTAAATAAATTATGACATGCTCCACAAATCTCTTAGATTAGGTCACTAGTATATATTTAAATACTAGAACCACTAAATAACAATAACCATTTAGGTTATTTAATTCTCATACTTAATAACTTATTCAAGTTATACAATTCATATTGTATACTTAAATTTAATTTTCTCCTCCTCTCCATAAATTATTTTCAAACAATTTATTTATATACTAAATATATATTTTAATATATTCAATCATTTATTCAAATATGAATTTAATTTACTAACTACTTTGATACCAATATTTATATCTACATATTGGATCTCATCTCATATTTTAGCTTTACATCATTTGGTATAATATTAAATATTATATCATTATCCATATAACATCTTTCACTTCTCACACTGATTTTGACTTTTTTCCATAAAAAGTCAACTGTTGACTTTGAACAAAAGTCAACCTTTACACACTTTGTGTTTACTGCCCATTTTGACTAATCTTGACGTTGCGGACGCAACCGAGCAGTCCATGCTTCAAAATTCTATCTCTAACTCAAATTTTGAGTTTTAAACTACTCATTTCTTATTGTTAATCGAATTAACTAACGACTTTATACTTATTCAAATTCTTATTTGCCAGTCAAGGCCAACGTTCAAGCTATGTTAATTACTAACATAGTTTTATCTTGGTCCTTATATCAATAACTTAATTCATCATTCCTCTTGCTAAAATATATATAGCACCTTACTAAGTATATATATTTCTATACATATACTCATCTTCGTTTAACCTTACAACATCTCTTCATGTGAAATCTTATCTCCTTAATAAAATTTCCATATGTACTTATATAATATTTCTTAGACTATTCAGTTCATATGGAATTTACAGGTATCGTAATACCTTATTCTCGATATTTCTCCAAGTACATATTAATTCATTTCTAGGGTTTTAAAATCTTGTAACCCATATTTTTTTATTCTCATTCAATTAAGAAACCACATAGGTTCTTCTTAAAAATTTTGAAATCTTTAAAATTTCTTCACAGAAACGGCAATTCCATACACTTATTTTCTGTCTAGGTTAATGTTATAACCTTTAATCCATCATTTTAGGATTTTAATGATTATCTAAATTCTCAGGTTGTCACACTAAGTCTACTGAAAATACTTGCTTTCAGCCTAAACATTCCTATACCTCAGTATAGTTCATCAACTTACCACACTTTATGTGTTTATGAACTTTCCACAACCATATGTGTTTAAGAACTTATCTTTGCAATATGTAATCCAAGAACAAATCAAGGACTATCCATATGATTAGGGCTCAGAAACATAGCATATAACTATGAGTCACAGACTTTTCATAAGTATGAGTTTCAAGAACCCGCACCTATCTTATCATTTTCTACCTATCAAGTATATACATGAGAAAAGATTCACCTTCTCGACATATGCATCTTGATAACGCGACCAATTTCAATGATTATCGCTGTAATAAAATGAGTGGTTGTTACACGAAGCACAAACCTCTGCCCGTACAAAGATTCATACAACTCAGCCATCACATGAGTCCTCAATTGAAATCCTACAACCTCTAACTTTCTCTTTACTTAATACGATTTTTTTTAATTCGTATATTATCCTTTACAACTCAATTTGAGTTCTTTTTCCCGCACTACTTCGTAGTACCATTCATTCATAGCATTAGCTATAAATAATTCATCGTTTAACAGCTCATCTGTTTCTACAATTTACTATGATCACGTGGTGATCTTCTTATCCTTCTCTTTACGGTTATAGTCTTAGGTGCTTATACCTAAGGTTTATAACCTATAAGCTCTACATTACGAGTCTTTACTTGATATTCTCATTCATTCACATTCTGAATGGCACTTCATCTGGATACCGTCAGCTTGATCCTTATGGGATCCTTAAGTTCTTCTAACATCGTTCGCTGAAAATATTTTTCATTTAAAGCAAGTGTGAGCATTCAATTGCCCAGCAAGTCATAATAGTTGAACATACAACTTCAAGAGTTTAACATTCCTTTGGAACTTCGATAACCGAACAAAGGTTATGAAGCAACTTGAACAATAGGAATAACCTCGATTCCTATCATTTTAAAACATTAGTCACATTCACTTTGAAATACTTTAATTCTCTACTCTTTTTCATACATATTCTGTTTGGCTAGAATCAATAACACAGACTTAACAATAACGGTTCATGTATAAACGTAGCATTCTTTTATTAAACAGTTCAATCATAGAACAGTTCATCTCACAGAAACACCGAAGTGTTCAAATTGTGGCACAAGGCCTCATACATTCTACCACCTTGTACAAATATCGCACATTTGCACATAGACATAACTTCTGAAGTTCAACATTTGAGAAGTTTTAAGAAACTAGTATTCATTTAAAATATGAATGAAGTTAGGAAAGTTGCCTTACGCACAGCTTCAGTTTACGCTGAACTGCTCATTCCCATTCCTATGTAGCACACAAGAAAAATAACACATACACCAATTAGTCATATATATATATTTGACTTATGCATTGGTTTACTTAACTTTACTTCTTAAGGTTCAAGTTCTTGCAATATAATTTTACGTGACTAACTTTCATTACCGGTTTATGGTTTCATGACATACGTAGATGTCTTACTCAAAACGTTCATCATCTTTGATGATTCACATTCTTATCTTCTTCGTATACTTCTATAGGACTCAGCACACATCGCTTCTCTACTAGTAGTCCATATGGTACTCTGAGTGGTTTCCCACAAACAACCAACAAACAAGTTCCCGTCTCATCTACACTACCATCACAGTGAGTTAGATTGGTTGCCAGTTTGGTATATACCTTCGCTCTTTAAAGTAATTGTTTAGCAAAGCTCACATATGTCAACCATCAAAGGTTACGATTGTACAACAACCTAACTTATACGAACTATTAACTATAATGTTCGTTAAGTTAATTTCTTATTCCTTTTGGCTTGCTGGCAAGTAATTGCCATACCTCAGGATTCATTCTTATCCGACTCACATTCGGCTTTCATTAATCTCATTACCGTTCGATACGGCTTTCTTGATACCATTCATATCTTACTTACTACATTCATCGACGTCTAAGTCATATAACCAGGGTATACTTAGCACGTTCGTCAAACGCGAATACAATTCACGAGGATCGTTTACGTATTCAACATTCACGTTGCTCGTCTCTTAATCTATCATTCAACCTTTACTCAAGGTTTCAATTGCATTCATCGTTATCCATTCCATGAACCCCATGTTCATTATTTTTTTTTAATGTCGAAGCCATACAGTCCGTTGTATGATAAGACCAATCGTTCATCACAACAACGTTGAGTTCATAGCGTCTATACGCTTTACACGTATCTCTTATTTCCATGACATAACATCAGAATGTTATTCATTACCTTCGTCACTCAACGTCTAAGGAATCACAATCACAGTAATCCCTCACGTTCGTTAATCGTGACTACGGTCCCCGGATATCGGTTCCGTAACCCATACCTACATTTTTTGTCTTTTAATCTCAATTAATCTTTTCGTTTAACCTTTATTAAAGGTTTAAAACACTTGATTAAGTGTTACATTAGTTGAACATTATGTTCATATTTCTTTCTTGCACATCCACCAGTAACTGAGAACTAAAAATCTCATTTCTGGGCATTACTCTGCACCGGCGCTGCGGGGCCGTGCCCTTCCTTTCCTCTCGCACTGCGGCGCGACCTACTTCTCTCTCCTTTCTTCCCGAACTGGTGCTGCGGCGTGAGTCCTTACTTAGTGGGCCGCGCTACGGCGCCATACTCCAGAAGATTTTTATACTATACATGGCGCTGCGGCGCCACAAATTATACTACGGTTCGCGCTGCGGCCACCTCTTGCACTGTACTCGAACACTATTACGCGCTACGGCGTCGGCCTCCAAGGCACAACTCGCGCTGCGGCGCCGAGTATAAAACCTAGAAATTTTTTTAAGTCATTTACAAGCTTGAGATGCCGATTTTGAAATCTCATAACTTCTTCGTTATAATTCGGAACGAGGTCGTTCCAAAGCCATTCTCTTCCTTATCTTACGTACTTTAATATGCCTCACACAGAACTTCATTTTGAATCCGTTAACATGCAATTCAATTGGTTTAATCTTACGCTTTTAACGTTCTTTGTTCGTTCGTCCGTAATTCGGTCATCCGAACTCGAAATTCGTTCGTTCTTGAGTCCACGACTCACGTTTTATACGTTCTCTTACTTTTTTTATGCAACCCTACAATATTGGGTTCATTTACTAACTTTAAAATTTTCGTTCTTCTTTTACGAAATTTTCGCCACAACTACGTTATAGCTTAGTTTTAATCCGTTCCTCATGAACGTTTCTAACATTCCTAACCCAGCAATAAGCATCTAACTTATACGTGATGGTTTTAAACTTGTCCATCAATAACAATTATACTACGATGGATTTAAATTTGTCCATCAATAACGTTCTTCGTGTTCTTCGTGTTCTTCGTTCGTTCTTCATTTTTAATCAATATTTTGGATTACGATTTCATTTTTTCTTGGAATTTGATGTTATAGAACACCATTCCTTACTTATTTGAGCTAGTCATTCATAAAATTCATTCGGATCGCTCAAAATCCTTACGAATCTTATACTTCCTTAAGAAATTTATAAATTAAATTTCTTATTCTTATTTCTTCATTTTCTTACAATTTCAACCATATGAAATCTTTTATAACTTAATCTACTTCTTATCTTCATTAATTTATGTTTTTGAACATAAAAACTTAAAGAAAATTTAGATGAAACTACTGTTCGGATTACCGTTCTTCTTTATTTCTCTTCCGTTATACAAAGCCGGCGATTCGCTAGTTTTTCTATTTCACGATAACTTTTGATCCGAGCATTCATGCTCACGCTCTTCCTCTTCCTCTTCCTCTCCTAACCGAGCTCTCTCTATCTCTCTCAAGTGTAGGATTTTCAAAAATCTTAGAAAATGAAATTCTAGGTTTCTATTTATAGAAAACCAAAGCTAGGGGCAAAATAGTCATTTCGCCCCTGAAGTTACTATTCCCACCTCCTCTTCAACTTAGCCACCAAGTTAACTTGGCCACCACCCTTACTTGGTGGCCAAGTGGCCGGCCCACATGCCCATGGGTCACCCCATGGGTTGCCCCAATGGTTCATACCCATCCGTTTACCCATCGGTTCGATCCGCGGTTTCTTTTCTTGGTTTAGGCCTTAACCCTAATTCTTATTGGGCCTATCTTGGACTTGATTTTACAAATCATTGGGCTTGACATAATCCAAGTCCAATTGGTTTCAACAAAGTCCATGTACACAAAGTTCATTAAGACTAATCGTATTCTACGCATTTCGTTCTCGTATTCTCGTAATCTCTTCGTATTTAGCTCGTACGATATTCGTATTATACGTTGACTATTCTTCTTTATATACTCGTATAATAACTCTTATCATACTTGTATTTCTCATGCATAATAACCCTAGTTATTATACGTACTCATTACATTCTCGGAACTCACTTTTCTAAACCCTTAGGTTTTGAGTCCGCAGGCGAAAACTTCGTTTTTGCCATAACTGAAATATTATTGAATATTCCATCACGTCTCAAGATTTTATGTAATCAATAACTTCTCGGAATTTCAAAATAAATCTCCGAGCAGAAACGGATGAATAATGCCTATTTCGTCTTTTTCCCCAAAAATATTTTGTTCTCGAAAAACATTTATTTTTGTCTTGAAAATTCTTAATCGTTAAATATAGCTCGTAGCCAGAATCCTCCCGACTTATAATCATTCTAGTTTATAAAACGATTAATAAACACATAGCACAGAATAGTATTAATAAAAATTTATTTTATTAATAACTAATTTTTTAAATCTTAATGTCTAGACAATCCGAAATTTCGGGTTGTCACAACTCTTCTAATGAATTATTATTTTCGCTGCGAATATTGATCTAAAAATTGTTGTCTATTATATTCTATCATATTTTTCCCTGTTAAGGACTAACAATAATTTGTTCTATATTATCTTAGTAATAATGCTCTTTACTGGCCTAGTTGAGCTCACCTTTTTCCTTTTGTTCTATTTTTCTTCTTAGGAAGCGAGAATGTAACGGGGAGTAGTCGGGGTGTGGAATGATGGTTCTAGACAATTATTTAGCAGTCTTTACTATTTTGTAAAATAGTGTATCAATAATTGTAATGAGGACTTATTTGAGTTTGAATACTGTCTAAAATACATTATTTGTATTTAAACTCACAATTTATGTGTTGTCGTATTTTGCACGACAATTGTATTAATAAGTTGTAGATATTTCTGTATCATGTATTTGGCGACTCAGAATGGGCGATGTATACCTATTTTGGGGGCGTCACAGTTGGTATCAAAGCTTAGGGATATGGTCTCTGGTGGAGATCGGTGAATAGAACTAGGAGGGGAGAGACGAGTAAATCCTTCGCTAGTGTGTCCTACCTAAGCTTATTTATTGGTCGGTCATAATATAGGGGTATTATGTGGTATGTCAATTTCTTTAATTAACCCTTATTTTATGACAGTATTTGAGAAAGGCAACCGAGAATGTTAATAGTGGAGTAAATGAGACCGTGGAGATACCTTTACCCACCAATCAGGAGAACGTGCAACAGGAAGACAATGTTCCTCCTGTAAATAACACCACTAAGCAGACGATTAACGATGGGATGTTTAAAAGCTTTTTGCAGTTCATGCAAAATCAAACGAGGGAGACTCGTGTACAAAATACAGGTGGAAATGATAGCAACGCGCGGTTTGTCATGGCCAAGAAGTTCAAAGAGTTGGGACCACCAGAATTCTGGGGAAAGCCGGACCCGATTAAGGCAGAAACGTGGGTCAAGCAAATTACCAAGATATTCGATGTCTTGGGATGCACGGAGGAGCAGAAGGTTCCATTCGCCACCTTTATGTTCTGTAATGAAGTGGATTACTGGTGAGAATCTGTGAAGAGTACCCAGCCAGCCACACTCAATATGTCTTGGGAAGCGTTTCAAAAACTGTTCAATGACAAGTACTTTCCTGAAAGTATCCGTCATATGAATGAGGTACAGTTTATCAGACTGGAACAAAACAACATGACTATGTCCTAGTATGAGGCTAAGTTCGCGGAGTTATCAAGGTTTGCCCCTCATTTGGTGGAGAATGAGGAACGTATGGCGCGGATGTTTCTGAGAGGTTTGAAACCCGACATACGTTAATATCTCATTTCTCATAAATTTTCTCTATATTCAGATGTTGTCAACAGGGCTCAATTATTAGAGCGAGATAATGAGTATGTTCAACCGAGGGACCACAACCAGGGTCATACCGGTGACAACAATCATCGGAGCAATGATAACCAACGGGGAGGAAAAAATTCTGACAAAAGCGGTAACCACTCTGGTGGTAATCGTGGCCATGATAATAGGAGAGGCGAGTCAAGTAGAAATTTCAAAAAGAGGAGATTCAACAATGATAATGCTAAGATGTCAGCACCAGTATCAACTATTTCTAAGGGAGGAGAACGACCACCAATCGTATGCTATAAATGTGGAAAAGAGTGACACATCAGCCCAAACTGTCCACAACAGTTTAAGGTATGTTATAATTGTGGAAAGGAATGATATATTGCTCGAGATTGTACTGTAGCTAAACCAAGTCCAGCGGGGATGGTGACTTAAAAGGCTGTCCCAAGAAAGTCAAAGTCAGCGGTTCTTGGAAGAGCGTTTGTCGTGGTTGGTCAAAATGTGAGGAACCCAAACGAGGTTATCACGGGTAAGTTTATTATAAATTATTGCGAAGATTAGACATTACTAGATACCGGTTCTACCCAATCATTTATCTCTCATGCTTGTGCTCTACGTTTAAACTTGACTTCATAGAAATTAGACTTTGACTTATATGTGGAGACTCCGTTGGGAGAAACCTTCATTACATCGACTTTTTATAAATCTTGTTTGATTCAAGTAGGCACTATCACATTACCTATTGATCTTATCTCTTTAAAGATACTTGCTTTTTATGTGATTTTAGGGATTGATTGGTTAACTACTCATCATGCCAAAATTGATTATTTTCATAAGATTGTTAGTTTTCATATTCCTAACCAACTTGTTATGCGAATTCAAGCAACTAAACCACTAAAATCAATCACTGTCATATCAAGCCATAAAGCCATTTGTTTATTGAAAAACGGATTTGAACAAAAATACGTCAGATTTGAATAATATTTCTGTTGTTAGTGAATTTCCTGACGTATTTTCTGAAGAACTTCTCGGTCTACCCCCATAACGTGAAGTTGAATTCTTTATTGATCTTGAACCTTGTACAGAGCCCATTTCTAAAATCCTATATCGAATGGCTCCTATTGAACTTTAGGATTTAAAGGTCCAACTACAGGAGTTATTGGACATCGGTTTCATTCGCCCTAGTATATCTCTTTGGGGTGCTCCTATTTTATTCGTAAAGAAGAAAGATGGGAGTATGCGACTTTGTACTGACTACCGGGAATTAAACCATGCCACCATAAAGAATAGGTATCCGCTACCTCGTATTGATTACCTATTTGACCAATTACAAGGAGCACAATTCTTTTCAAAGATCGATCTTTGTTCTGGATATCATCAGCTGAAGATTAAAACTGAGAATATTCCGAAGACTGCTTTTAGAACTCGGTATGGGCATTATGAATTCCTAGTCATGTCTTTTGGATTTACTAATGCTCCTGCGGCTTTCATGGATATGATGAATCGTGTATTCAAGGAATATTAGAATCAGTTCGTTATTGTGTTTATTGATGACATCCTTATCTATTCCAAAAGCCGTGAAGATCATGAGCACCATTTGAAGCTGGTACTTCAAAGGCTTCGTGAAAACAAGCTATATGCCAAGATGAAGAAATGCGAGTTCTGGCTTGAGGAAGTAGCATTCCTTGGGCACGTGGTGTCAAAACATGGAGTATCTGTTGACCCAACGAAGATTGAAACAATACAAACGTGGGAGCAACCGAAGTCGGTGACTAAAGTACGTAGCTTTCTGGGCTTAACTAGTTATTATCAGAGATTTGTGGAAGGATTTTCTCGAATCACTACTTTGTTAACTCAACTGACTCAAAAAGATACAAAATTCGTATGGAGCGAGGAATGCGAGAAGAGTTTCCAACTGCTTAAGAGGAGACTCATTTCGGCACCTATTTTGACAATACCATCTGGTTCGGATGGATTTGTTATCTACAACGATGCTTCGGGTAAAGGGTTATGATGTGTTCTCATGTAACATGGGAAGGTCATAGCCTGTGCCTCGCGACAACTCAAACAATATGAGAGAAATTACCCTACTCATGATCTAGAGTTGGCAGTAGTCGTTTACGAGTTAAAAATCTAGAGGCACTATCTATATGGGGAGAAAGTGGAGATATAGTCAGATCATAAAAGCCTCAAATATTTTTCACCCAAAAAGAACTCAACATGCGGCAACGACGTTGGCTCGAGCTGTTGAAAGATTATGACCATACCATTCAGTATCATCCTGGAAAAGAGAATGTGGTAGCTGACGCATTAAGTAGATGATCATATGCGGGAACGAGTGCAATGTTATCAACACAAAGGCCGATTTTGTGTGATTTACAAAAGATGAATATAGAATTCAAGACTCCGGGGACACATGTGATGATGTCAAGTATACGCATAGAACCAACTTTAATCAATAAAGTTAAAGTTGCTCAAGCCACAGACCTAGAGCTGATGCGTATAACGAAGAATTTACAAGAAGGTGTTATCCCAGAAGCCAGAATCGATGAAGAAGGAATACTTCGAGTCAACTCCAGACTTTGTGTTCCTAACAATTCTGATTTGAAGAACAAGATCATGATGGAGGCACATAATACACCATTTGTAATCCATCCTGGAAGTACCAAAATATATCGTGATCTTCGACATACATTTTGGTGGAACAATATGAAGAGAGAGATCACGAAGTTTAACTTGAGGTGTTTAACTTGTCAACGTGTAAAGGCAGAGCATCAAGTGATAAAGGGTCCATTGCAATCAATTGAGATTCTAAAATGGAAGTGGGAACACATTACCATGGATTTCGTTACGGGTCTTCCCAAGGTTTCTCAAGGCATAGATACAATTTGGGTTATTGTTGATAGATTAACAAAGTCTGCTCATTTCTTACTAATACGGGAGACTTATTCCCTTGAACGTCTTGGTCGTATATACGTGAATGAGATTGTGAGGTTGCATGGCTTGCCAGTATCCATAGTTTCAGATCGTGACCCAAGATTCACTTCACGATTTTGGATTAGTTTGCCAAAAGCTATGGGCATGAATTTACGATTCAGTTCGGCATACCATCCTCAAACGAACGGACAATCAGAGAGGACTATTAAAACTCTTGAAGATCTATTAAGACTGAATGTCCTAGACTTCAAAAGGAGTTGGGATAAATATTTACCATTGGTGGAGTTCTCTTACAATAACAGTTATCCGGTAAGTATAGGTGTGGCTCCATTCGAAGCATTGTATGGACGAAAGTGTCGCTCTCCAGTATGTTAGGATGAGGTGGGTGAAGCAACATTGTTGGGACCAGAGTTGGTACGTATGATTATAGAAAATATCCAAATGATTCGATAACGTATACAAACCGCACATGATCGACAAAAGAGTTATGTGAATCTTCATCGAAAGGACGTGGAATTTAGTATTGGGGATCATGTATTGTTGTTAGTTGCTCAATGGAAGGGAGTTACCAGATTTGGGAAGAGATGAAAGCTCAATCTACAATTTATTGGTCCATTTCAAATTCTTGACCGAGTAGAAAATGTGGCCTACAGACTCGCGTCACCTCCAAGCATGTCTCGTGTTCATAATATTTTTCACATATCTGTGCTTCGTAAATATGTGAAAGACCCAAACCATATTATTGAGTTAGAACAAGACGAGATAGCCGAAGACTTAACGTACGAGGAGGTATCTGTCATGATCTTGGATAGGAATGAGCATGTCCTATGCACCAAGGTTATACCTGTGACGAACGAGAATTTTGTAATTTAATTTTAATATTTACTAAATTAAATAAATATTTTCGATGATTTAATTATTAGATTTAATAATTAATTGATGCAATTGTGGTAGATTAATTTAATTATATATGTTGCAATTATTAAATTAATGTTGAGAATTTTTATTATTCAAGTATGTGATTATGTGAGCTTATTGAATTAAATGAAATATTTAATTAAGCATGATATTATTTAATTAATGTAATTATTAATTAGAGATTTAATAAATTGTCATTATTTATTAATGAGATATTTAATTATGTGACTATGTGAATTTATGAGAAATTATTATATGTTATTTAAAGTAAAATAAATAAAATATTGGATTTATTTTATAAGGAGTGTGACATTTTCAAACTATGTTATAAATATTTTATTAAAATAATGAGAAGACTTATTCAGGTTTCTAACCAAACGAGGCCTTATGAGGAGTTGGATGTACTTACCCACTATTGGGGTAACTGACCTCCATCATGCGCATCAGTTCCTTGAATTATATTACGTATTATTTACTCCTTCATTATTACTAAGTCTAAGATATAATCAGAGAGAAAGTCATAGTGATTTTTAGAGATTTTGTGAGAAACTCAGTAAGTGAAGAAATCATCTAAGTCTACAAATATATACCTTATACTCTGGGTAATCTCTCTTTCCCAAATTTATAATTTACGTCTTTTAGTTTTCATAGAACATGGCTTTCAAAACCTCTGTTATGCCTCTGTAATTGAGAAATTATGATGTTATATGATATATGTAATAATACGAGTAGCATAACATATTTTATCATATCCTAAGTGTCGTTAATCTGATGATTTGCTATTTCAAAAATATACAGAGTTTGGGTTTTTGGCCATATGGCCTTATACGTGATTTTAGTATGTCAAACATAAATGTTTTCATAAATTTTACACTCGTATATTATTGTGCATGTTAATACGAAGAGACCAAACTTTAAATGAATGGATTTGGCCTTATAACGAATTCGTGGCGTTGAATTTTAGGAATTCATGTTAAAAACTTCAAGAACATCAAGAACAGTCCAATTTTACATGATTTAATTCTGTTATTGGATGTTTTAAATGGTTAAAATCACTTTACAAAGGTTGGGTTATGTTTATGTATAAATTATAACATGTGGGTATGTGTAATTTGGTGAAATTAGTGTTAAAAATATGTTGATTTCGCTGAACTCTGTGTTCTTCGCGAACTGGGAAACAGATTATGGGGTCTCGCGCCGCGGCGCCAACTCCAGAACTGAAGTCCCGCGCCGCAGCGCCACCGCGCCACAGCGCCAAGACTCGAGCCGCAGCGCCACGGCGCCACATCGCCAGGTGTCAGGCCGTAGCGCCACGGCGCCGCATCGCCAAGAGCCAGTACAAACGTGGCGCCGCAGCGCCACTCCCCAAAAAATTCAGAAATGAGATATTAAAAATGTTTAAGCCTAACAATGTGTTAGTGAATTAATGTAATGAACATGTAAAAATGTTAGAGGTATAATGTGATGATAAAAATAGTTGTTTAAACATGTAAATAACATAATTACATGTGATTTAAATTATTGAATACATAATTAGATTATTATTTATGAAGTGCAAATTATGTGATAATGAGATATATTGACTAAGTATCGTCGATAATTAAAGTAGACAACGAGAATGAGTTTATGTTGATTAGTTAAATTATAATTAACTGGTATTGTGTATATGAATGGTATATAGGATTTAATTCAAAGAACATGCTTAGTTAAAGTGTAATCTACGCACGAGGCAAGTTTCCTAAACTTAAACTCTTAAATTTGAGCAAGTTCCCTAACCCTACTTGTCATTATTGTTCAAGTTTATTATTTACCTTGAATAAGTTATCGTTACTATTATTCAAGTTCAAATGTTATATTAAAAATTGATTATCTTTTCGAAGTATGATTTAGTTATACAATAATTGTTCTATTGTATACTTCTTGAGATTATTATTCAAATTGAATATCATTATTGTTGAACCTTATTAGACTAGTGAAACCTTAATGATTCAAGTAGTCCATAGTTGATGTGCATTCTAAATTTCAGAACCCTTGATGAATTATCCAAACCAAACTTCCTTTGGTGCGGACTCGAATGTCAAACTGAGATGAACAACCCTGTATAGGGTATTATTTACGCTTTAGCGTTAAGATATTGTGCACAGTATGGTACTAAGGGCTGATCCCCCTAAGTACGAGAAGAAGGTCCATAGTCTTATGACTATTAAAGGTTTCAAGTATAACTCTTGTTAACCTAGGACATAGTTCAAGGTCTTATGTCCCTCAGAATTCTTTTGATTCTTGTTATTTATTCTTGATTCAAAAGTTGAGCTTTAATTCAGATGTCTTTGATTTATTCGCATGTTATTATACTGTTATTTCATTATTATACTTGTGGGCATTTGTGCTCACTCTTGCCTAATAATAACATTGCAGTTAAGAACGAAAGAACTGATAAACCTTCCACTAATAAAGGCAAGGGCAAAGTTAGCAAGTGACGAAGACCTGTTGTTTTATATTATGATGTATTTGTTTAAGACTTGAGTTAATGTTATTGTTTAAGACTTATATGTTTATGATTCCGCACAGATGTTTAAGGTTAGTTTAAACTGTGATTGTATTATTATTATTAAGATGTTGTAACCCTTAAGGGGAAGATTTTATTTCTATCTATTGCATGGTTTGTATTTATTATGGGTAGATAGATAAATGATATTTGTATCGTGAACACTAAATCCTGTGAAAATAGAAGTACCAGATTTGGGGGTGTCACAATACCACAAAGTTAAGGTTTTGTGAAGGAACCATGCTATTGAGGAAATGACTTGGGGGTTGGAAACGGAAATGAAAGTGAGGTATCCTTACCTTTTCGAAACACCAGCTACGTTTGTCAATTTCGAGAAAGAAATTTCATGAGGAGTGGAGGTTGTAGGACCCCAACTTTTTATAAATAAAATTAAATTTCCTCTATTTATTATTTTAAAATAGTAAGGGTTGATATGATTAATGTGGTAAGCTATGGGTAAAATGTGCAAATATTTTAAATAAGTAAGTGGTTATAAAATATTCATTGTTATCGGAGAATATTCATTTGGTCGTGGAATATTCTTGCTGTCGGGAAATATTCATACGACGGCGCAGCCTTTTGTGGTCCCTATAACGGAAAGCGATGGGATGAAGAAAACGACAAGCATGAGTTTTTTATAAATAACGACGTAGTTGTTACCGTTAACACTGTTAGAATACCCAGTGGTTAAAACACAGTAATACGCGGTGTTGCACAGTAGCACACGTTATTGCACTAATTATTAATTCTTACATAAGAAGGCACTACTCAATAATTGTTACAGTAATTACTGTTTAATATTTTATTTTATTGATTCAATAATTGCTACGTTGATATTGTATATTATTGTTGTTTCAATAATTGTTACTACACAGTATTTTCCATTATCAAATCAATAATTCATATTATTTTAATAATATTACTAGATAACATTATTGGCAATGTCAAGAAAGTTCTGTCTAAGGAGAGGTTTGGTCACCTAATTGCGCGCCAGTAAGGAGAAATCCTTATTGGAAAGCCCCCTTTTTCCTGGGAACAATCTGGTTGTCAGTATTGTGATTCTGTAATATTATTTATGAATAATTAATTATTGATTTATATGATAATGAAAATATTTATTTATGTGGATATAAATAGAAGAATTTTTTAAAAAGTGACAATTGTTGAAAATTGATATTTTATCTTTTCTAATAAAATAATTCATTTAAATATATTATTATATTTTAATAATATAATAATGGTGATATTTTTAAGATGAATGTGTGATGTATGAATTAATGAGGAGGAAGAGTATTTTTAATGCAATAAATGATAAAAATATGTAAAACATGTCGGTGAGCCCAATATTTGATTGAAATTTGATTATAGCCTGTAAAATCGTCCGTTTGTGGATTTTGGTCAATTTCTATTTGGAAAAACATAAACTTACAAAGTTGTAGAGAATTGAATTTCCTATGGAATAGACATAAGATTCGAATTTTTCTGATAAAAATGGCTATTTATTATGAATTATTGAAGTTCCAGAATAATTAATTTTTGAAGTTTTAATTATTTTTTTATGAAAAACATTTTTGTTATGATTGGTGGGCCCCACTTGTTGTTAAGCATGCTGAATTCAGAATTTCAAAGTGCGCGTAGGAATTTAAAAAAATAATAATAATATTTTATTAAATTTTCTACTTTGGTGTTCTAAGTATTTTCCTTTAAATAGGGTGCTTAGGTTAGAATTGAAAATCACACCAAAAACTGAAGTTTTCTCTCTCTATATTATCGAGCGTATTCTTGTGATTATTTTGATACTTTGAGTGTTGCTATACGGTGCAAGTTCCTTAAGCACTATATCCAGTATTCCAGTCAGAAGTACTGTCTTTTTGAGGTAAGGGATGTTATTTTCTTTTATAAATAATATTATTCTTTCAATATCATTATGCCAGAATATTGGTAAGATTTTTCTTGTGAAATTCTTGTATTTTTGTGTCGAGGTTACTATTCACGTATACGACACTATTCACAAAAAAAATTAAATTTTCGTTATTTGTCCAAATTGTTATTATGATTATTAGCTTTGATTGTATCTATGTTTTGATCTTCATTCTTGAATTTTGCTTCACAATAGTTTATTATGGAGTATTTTTGAACATGGATGAACTAAAATACGAATCCTTAATCCTTGTCCTTTTATCTCACTGGATTCGTTTTTTTAAAATTATGTTTCATCATCCTTAGTCCTAAATGATGATATTACTAACTTTCTTTGGCCCGCAGTGCAAAGATGAATGATTTTCTGATGAATATCTTTGGCCCGTAGTGCAAAGATGAACAAATGTTGAGATGAACATGACCAACTTATAAATATCTTTGGCCTGTAGTGAAAAGATGAATATTTGATGATGTTACATAGATAAAATATTGATGATGGACTTTTAAATAATAGAAGATAGTTGATTTCATTCTCTACTTAACTCTTCTAATGAATTGTTATTTCCGCTGCGAATATTGATCTAAAAATTGTTGTCTATTATATTCTATCATATTTTTCCCTATTAAGGACTACCGATAATTTGTTCTATATTATCTTAGTCATAATGTTCTTTACTGGAAAAGTTGAGCTCACCCTTTTCCTTTTTGTTCTATTTTTCTTCTCAGAAAGCGAGAATATAACAGGGAGTAGTCGGGGTGTGGAATGATGGTTCTAGATAGTTGTTTAGCAGTCTTCACTATTTTGTAAAATAGTGTATCAATAATTGTAATGAGGACTTATTTGAGTTTGAATACTGTCTAGAATACATTATTTGTATTTAAACTCACAGTTTATGTGTTGTCGTATTTTGCACGATAATTGTATTAATAAAGTTGTAGTTATTTCTGTATCATGTATTTGGTGACTCAGAATGGGTGATGTATACCTATTTTGGGGACGTCACAGTTGGTATCAAAGCTTAGGGATATGGTCTTTGGCGGAGATCGGTGAATAGAATTAGGAGGGGAGAGACGAGTAAATCATTCGCTAGTGTGTCCTACCTAAGCTTATTTGTTGGTTGGTCATAATATAAGGGTATTATGTGGTATGTCAATTTATTTAATTAACCCTTGTTTTATGGCAGTATTTGAGAATGGCAACCGAGAATGTTAATAGTAGAGTAAATGAGACCGTGGAGACACCTTTACCCACTAATCAGGAGAACGTGAAACATGAAGACAATGTTCCTCCTGTAAACAATACCACTGAGCAGACGATTAACGATGGGATGTTTAGAAACTTTTTGAAGTTCATGCAAAATCAGACGAGGGAGACTCATGTTCAAAATACAGGTGGAAATGATAGTAACGCGCAGTTTATCATGGCCAAGTAGTTCAAAGAGTTGGGACCACAAGAATTCTGGGAAAAGCCGGACCCAATTAAGGTAGAAACGTGGGTCAAGAAAATTACCAAGATATTCGATGTCTTGGGATGCACGGAGGAACAGAAGGTTACATTCGCCACCTTTATCTTCCGTAATGAAGCAGATTACTGGTGAGAATCTGTGAAGCGTACCCAGCCAGCCACACTCAATATGTCTTGGGAAATGTTTCAGAAACTGTTCAATGACAAGTGCTTTCCTAAAAGTATCCGTCATATGAAGGAGGTAGAGTTTATCATACTGGAACAGAACAACATGCACGTGTCCCAGTATGAGGAACGTATAACGCGGATGTTTCTAAGAGGTTTAAAACCCGACATATGTCAATATCTCATTTCTCATAAATTTTCTCTATATTCAGATGTTGTCAACAGGGCTCAATTATTAGAGCGAGATAATGAGTATATTCAACCAAGGGACCATAACTAGGGTCATACCGGTGACAGTAGTCATCGGACCAATGATAACCAATAGGGGGAAAAATGCAGACAAAAGAGGTAACCACTCTGATGATAATCGTGGCCATGATAATAGGAGAGGCGAGTCAAGTAGAAATTTCAAAAATAGGAGATTCAATAATGACAATGCGAAGACGTCAGCACCAGTATCAACTGTTTTTAAGGGAGGAGAATGACCACCGGTCGTATGCTATAAATGTGGAGAAGAGGGACACATCAGCCCAAACTGTCCACAACAGTTCAAGGTATGTTATAATTATGGAAAGGAAGGACATATCTCTCGATATTGTACTGTAGCAAAAACAAGTCCAGCGGGGATGGTGACTCAAAAGGCTATCCAAAAAAAATTAAAGTCAGCGGTTCCTCGAAGAGCGTTTGTCGTGACTGGTCAAAATGCGAGGAACCCAAACGAGGTGATCACGGGTAAGCTAGTCATAAATTCTTGTGAAGTTTATACAATACTAAATACCGGTTCTACCCATTTATTTATCTCTCCTGCTTGTGCTAACGTTTAAACTTGACTCCGGAGAAATTAGACTTTGACTTATCTGTGGAGACTCCATTAGGAAAAACTTTCATTACATCCACTGTTTATAAATCTTGTTTGATTCAAGTTGGCACCATCACATTACATTTTGATCTTATCTTATTAAAGATACTTGCTTTTGATGCAATTTTAGGGATTGATTGGTTAACTACTCATCATGCCAAAATTGATTGTTTTCGTAAGGTTATTAGTTTTAATATTCCTAACCAACCTGTTATATGAATTCAAGCAACTAAACCACTAAAATCAATTACTGTCATATCAAGCCATAAAGTCATTCGTTTATTGAAAAACGGATGTCAAGCTTTTTTAGCCCATGTTATGGATTTGAACAAAAACACGTCAAGTTTGAATAATATTTTTGTTGTTAGTGAATTTTCTGACGTATTTCCTGAAGAACTTCCCAGTCTACCCCCAGAACGTGAAGTTGAATTCTTTATTGATCTTGAACCTAGTACGAAGCCCATTTTCTAAAACCCTATATCGAATGACTCCTATTGAACTTCAGGAGTTAAAGTTCCAACTACAGGAGTTGTTGGACATCGATTTCATTCGTCTTAGTACATCTCTTTGGGGTGCTCCTCTTTTAATCGTAAAGAAGAAAGACGGGAATATGCGACTTTGTATTGACTACCAGGAATTGAACCATATCACCATCAAGAATAGATATCTGCTACCTCGTATTGATGACCTATTTGACCAGTTGCAAGGAGCACAATTCTTTTCAAAGATCAATCTTCGTTCTGGATATCATCAGCTGAAGATTAAAACTGAGAATATTCTGAAGACTGCTTTTAGAACTCGGTATGGGCATTATGAATTCGTAGTCATGTCTTTTAGATTGACTAATGCTCCTGCGGCTTTCATGGATATGATGAACCGTGTATTCAAGGAATATTTAGATCAGTTCGTTGTTATCTTTATTGATGACATCCTTATCTATACCAAAAGCCGTGAAGATCATGAGCACCATTTGAAGCTGGTACTTTAAAGGCTTCGTGAAAACAAGCTATATGCCAAGCTGAAGAAATGCGAGTTCTGGCTTGAGGAAGCAGCATTCCTTAGGCACGTGGTGTCAAAACATGGAGTATCTGTTGACCCAGCGAAGATTGAAGCAATACAAACTTGGGAGCAACTGAGGTCGGTGACCGAAGTACGTAGCTTTTTGGGTTTAACTAGTTATTATCGGAGATTCGTGGAAGGATTTTCTCGAATCACTACTCTGTTAACTCAACTGACTCAAAAAGATAAAAAATTCGTATGGAACGAGAAATGTGATAAGAGTTTCCAAGAGCTTAAGAGGAGACTAATTTCGACACCTGTTCTGAAAATACCATCTAGTTCGGATGGATTTGTTATCTACAGTGATGCTTCGGGCAAAGGGTTCGGATGTGTTCTCATGTAACATGAGAAGGTCATAGCATATGCCTCGCGACAACTCAAAGAATATGAGAGGAATTATCCTACTCATGATCTAGAGTTGGCAGTAGTCGTTTTCGCGTTAAAAATCTGGAGGCACTATCTATATGGGGAGAAAGTGGAGATATTTTCGGATCATAAAAGCCTCAAATATTTTTTCATCCAAAAAGAGCTCAACATGTGGCAGCGACGTTGGCTCGAGCTATTGAAAGATTATGACCATGCCATTCAATACCATCCTAGAAAAGCGAACATGGTAGCTGACGTATTAGGTAGAAGATCATATGCGGGAACGAGTGATTTACAAAATATGAATATAGAATTCAAGACTTCGGGGACACATGCGATGATGTCAAGTATACGCATAGAACCAACTATAATCGATAAAGTTAAAGTTTCTTAAGCCACATACCTAGAGCTAATGCGTATGAAGAAGAAAGTACAAGAAGGTGTTATCCCAGAAGCCAGAATCGATGAAGAAGGAATACTTCGAGTCATCTCTAGACTTTGTGTTCCTAGCGATTCTTATTTGAAGAACAAGATCATGATGGAGGCACATAATACACCATTTGCAATCCATCGTGGAAGTACCAAAATGTATCATGATCTTCAACATACATTTTGGTGGAACAATATGAAGAGAGAGATCGCGAAGTTTATCTCGAAGTGTTTAACTTGTCAACGTGTAAAGGTAGAGCATCAAGTGACAAAGGGTCCATTGTAACCTCTTGAGATTTTGAAATGGAAGTTGGAACACGTTACCATGGATTTCATTACGGGTCTACCTAAGGTTTCTCAAGGCATAGATGTTATTTGGGTTATTGTTGATAGATTAACTAAGTATGCTCATTTGTTGTCAATACGGGAGTTTTATTCCCTTGAATGTCTTGCTCGTATGTATGTGAATGAGATTATGAGGTTGCATGGCATGCCAGTATCCATAATTTCGGATCTTGACCCAAGATTCACTTCACGATTTTGGGTTAGTTTGCAGAAAACTATGGGCACAGATTTATGATTCAGTTCGGTATACCATCCTCAAACGGACGGACAATCTAAGAGGACTATTCAAACTCTTGAAGATCTATTAAGACTCAGTGTCCTAGACTTCAAAGGGAGTTAGGATAAGTATTTACCATTGGTGGAGTTCTCTTACAATAACAGTTATCAGACAAGTATAGGCGTGGCTCCATTCGAAGCATTGTATGGACAAAAGTGTCGCTCTCCAGTATGTTAGGATGAGGTGGGTGAAGCAACATTGTTGGGACCAGAGTTGGTACGTATGACTATAGAAAATATCCAAATGATTCGATAACGTATACAAACCGCACAGGATCGACAAAAGAGTTATGTGAATCTTCATCGAAAGGACGTGGAATTTAGTATTGGGGATCATGTATTGTTGTGAGTTGCTCCATGGAAGGGAGTTACAAGATTTGGGAAGAGATGAAAGCTCAATCTACAATTTATTGGTCCATTTCAAATTCTTGACCAAGTAGAAAATGTGGCCTACAGACTCGCGTCACCTCCAAGCATGTATCGTGTTCATAATATTTTTCAAATATCTGTGCTTCGTAAATATGTGAAAGACCCAAACTACATTATTGAGTTAGAATAAGACGAGATAGTCGAAGACTTAACGTACGAGGAGGCACCTGTCAAGATCTTGGATAGGAAGGAGCATGTCCTACGCACCAAGGTTATACCACAAGTTAAGATTTTATGGAGGAACCATGCTATTGAGGAAATGACTTGGGAGTTGGAAACAGAAATGAAAGTGAGGTATCCTTACCTATTCGAAACACCAGGTACGTACGTCAATTTTGTGGACGAAATTTCATAAGGAGAGGAGGTTCTAAGACCCCAAGTTTTTATAAATGAAATTTAATTTCATCTATTTATTATTTTGAAATAGTAAGGGTTGATTTGATTAATGTGGTAAGTTATGGGTAAAATATATAAATATTTTAAATAAACAAGTGGTTATAAAATATTCATTGTTGTCGGGGAATATTCGTTTGGTCGTGGAATATTCTTACTATCGGGGAATATTCGTACGACGGCGCAGCCTTTTGTGGGCCTCATAATGAAAAGCGATTGGATGAAGAAAACGACAAGTATGAGTTTTTTATAAATAACGGCGTAGTTGTTACTATTAACACTATTGGAATACCCGGTGGTTAAAACACAGTAATAAGCGGTGTTGCACAGTAGCACACGGTATTGCACCAATTATTGATTTTTACATAAGAAGGCACTACTCAATAATTGTTACAGTAATTACTGTTCAATATTTTATTTTATTGATTCAATAATTGCTACGTTGATATTTTATATTATTGTTGTTTCAATAATTGTCACTACACAATATTTCCCATTATCAGATCAATAATTCATATTATTTTAATAATATTACTAGATAACATTATTGGCAATGTATAGAAAGTTCTGTCTAAGGAGAGATTTGGTCACCTAATTGCGCGCCAGTAAGTAGAAATCCTTATTGAAAAGCCCCCTCTTTCTTGGGAACAACCTGGTTGTCAGTATTGAGATTCTGTAATATTATTTATGAATAATTAATTATTAATTTATATGATAAGAAAAATAATCATTTATGTGGATATAAATGGAGGAATTTTTAGAAAAGTGACAATTGTTGAAAATTGATATTTTATCTTTTCTGATAAAATAATTTATTTAAATATATTATTATATTTTAATAATATAATAATGGTGATATTTTTAAGATAAATGTATGATATATGAATAAATGAGGATGAAGAGTATTTTTGTTGCAATAAATGATAAAAACATGTTAAACATGTCGGTGGGCCCAAATTTTGACTGAAATTTGATTATAGCTTGTAAAATCGTCTATATGTGGATTTCGGTCAATTTCTGTTTAGAATTTGGAAAAACTTAAACTTACAAAGTTGTAGAGAATTGAATTTCCTATGAAATAGACATAAGATTCGAATTTTTTTGATCAAAGGCCTATTTATTATGAATTATTGAAATTCTAGAATAATTAATTTTTAAAGTTTTAATTATTTTTTTTATGAAAAACGTTTTTGTTATGATTGGTGGGCCCCAATTGTTGTTAAGCATTGTGACACCCCCAAATCCTGGTACTCTATTTCCTCAAGATTTGTTGTTCACGTAATCAAAACAGTCATTTCTAACTACCCAATTATAATAAAATTGAATAAATAAAACCTGCCCATACAGGATTAAATTTAAATAAATCTCCCAGGTTATCTAACCTTTACAAACATTCATTCATTCATGCGGAATAATTAAAATAACATTCATTACAATCTTTAAACAAGTCTGAAAATAAACTATTCAATCTATTACAGGTCTTCAGCATTGTTTCATCTTTCCTTTCCCTTTACTAGTGCTAGGTACATCACCAGTTTCAACCTTAGCTGTAAGAAAGTTTACAGGCAAGAGTGAGCAAACAAAGCCCACTTGAAATAATAATAGATAAATCATTTAACTTTACATCATTTGCCAATATTAGGTTTAATAGAACTGAAGAATAAATTCTATTACTTTCTGAAAACTTTAATCAATTACTGAGGGTCTAATGACCACGAATCATGTCCACAGTTATAAGTAATCTTTCAACCTAAACTTTAACAGTCATAAGACTGTAAGGACTTCATGTACTTAGGGGGATCAACCCTTCGTACAATGTATTGTGCACAACCATTTCAACGCTAAGCGTAAACCTCTATTAAAAGAGTTGTTCATCTCAGTATTTAGAATACAAGTCCGCACCAAAATAAGTTTGGTTTGGATAAGCTTTCAAGGAAATTTGGAATTTAACGAACATCAACTAAGG
This sequence comes from Panax notoginseng, assembly GCA_016801055.1. NCBI lineage: Eukaryota > Viridiplantae > Streptophyta > Magnoliopsida > Apiales > Araliaceae > Panax > Panax notoginseng. The sequence goes on along the minus strand of CM029016.1, from coordinate 155,111,795 downwards.
AGTAGTTGAATAAGACCAATAACACTATACTATAGAATAATAGTGATTGAATCAATCATAGTAAACTAAAGTCATGCATTAGGAATAATCTAATAGCATACAATTTGAATAACTATAGCATACCTTGCTTGAATAATACAAAGCCAAGGTTAATTAGAATTGAATACTAAACATGCATAGCAATTTATTTATGCATGCTAAACAACAAGTGTAATACAAGAATAATTTGTTCAACATCAAACCAAAGTTTAGACAGCTTGCATCATTATAAGGTAATCGAATTGAAAACAATAATTAGTTCAATAAGATAACGGATTAGAAATCTTTCATCGTCATAAGTAACTAAATACAATGACCTACTCAATAATAGACAATCTCGCTCTACGAAAATGTAGAGGTAGCAACTTGCAACAATTGTAATTGAATTTGAAAACAATAATGTACCAAATGAATTTAAACTCGCACAATGAAGTTTTGAGTTAGAGAACTTGCCTTGTTCGTAGGCTAAACCGAATCAATTTGAACCACAATATCCTATATACATATGTCATCATGACATAGTTAGTCATTAACACATAACTAATACATTCATCGTGTAGGTTAAACAATCACTACTCACGTTCACCAAAGGTCCTACACATATCATATGTATTGACAATACACATTAGTTATACTAACATTAGATTCATATAGCTTACTAACAAAATCGCATCTTTTTATGAACATCACTATTTAGCTTTATTACAACTACTTAAGTGATCATGCCATTGCACTATATACACATTAACAACTTGATACAGTATCCTATTACATGTCTAACATGTTATCATTAGGTTATACTAATACACAAAGGATTGCACTTGCATCTGTGCATTCCGACGCCTTCCGATGGCCTCCAAATACACAACACTCCTAAAGATAGCCGTTTTGACCCTTCATAACGATTTCAAATTGAAAAACTTAAAGAATAAAAGTTATAGGCCTATTCGTCCTCGTTCCGAATCATCTTGAATCGCATCAATCAGAGTTCGTATGAAAATGTTATACTCATTTTAGTAAACTACGTCCGGTCAGTTTTTTTTTTCAAAATTTTGGCTTGACAGAATAACCACCCGCCGGGGCGGGGTTTTTTGCACTAGGGGGCCCGCCGGGGCGGGGGTCACTGCTGCGATTATGCGATTTTAGCTCTAGAACACTACGAAAAGCTAAATTAGGCCTCCAAACTCCTTTCTAACAACCATACCAAACTACCCATTGAGTAAATAGGTTTACATAAACATAATCTAATACTTTCTAACGCGTTTCTAGTCATCTAAACAATATAAACATCAAATTTACAACACCCGATTTCAATGTTTTTGGCAAAACTCCATTGTTGACAATTTTTAATGAAAATCAACACTGTGATTTTGTTTTTCAATAAAAACAGAAATTTCAAAACATCATAGTTATGATTATACATACTTTATCAATTTTCATAATCAATTTATCAATTGAACAACTACTTAAACCTTAATTTCTATTGTAAACTAAGCCATGCTCATATATATTCATATAAACTCAATGTAATATGGGTTTCTTCACAAATTACATACATACATGAATTAATTGACTATTCCTATATATAACTTATGAAAAACAATTTTTATAACAAATAATTTAACATACAAAACCATATACCACACACAATTTATCCTTCACAAAAATTTTTCAGAGAATTTTTGGAAGAGAAGACAACTAAAACTTTTGAAAAATAAAAGGGTTTAGATGATACCTTGTATCCTAGAAGATGATAATTTTGTTTAAGAAGATGATAACAAGACTTCTTTTCCCTCAATTCTTGTCACAATTTCTCTAGGATTATCTCAATTTTTCTCTGTATTCTTCTTCTTCTCCTCGCTTCTTCTTCTGAGTCTTTCTCCTAACTCTATTCTAACTTACGTACTAACAAAAAGATATAACGCATACTAATAATAATATAGGTATTAAGTATATAATATTAATATATGTATAACTGACATCAGTTTTCTAATTTTTTGTAAAAATCAAAAGCCCTAAGGCTTATTTGGCTAACATAATAAAAATAACTCATTAACTCTTACACCTTGTTTGGTAAACCTAATTAAAATAAATCAATTAATCCTTATACCTTGATTGGTAAAACACCATTAAATTAAAGACTTAATATGCATTAAAACTTGTTTGGCCAAAACTAAATTAAAATCCTTTAATTTATTTTATTAACTCATTTATAGCAAGGTTATTAGTCACACTTTATTTAATTAAATAAATAAAATATTAATCCATTAAATTACTTTAATCACATAAATAATTATAATTTCTTTTACAATTATAACTTCATTTAATCAACTAATATTTTAAACTACAATTTCTCATTTAAAATATTATTATTTATTTAAAATCATTATAAGCTCTCTAGCTTATTAAATTAATAATTATTATAAAATCTCATAACAACTACTTTATTTAGCACCTTAATTAATTGCACAACAAATACTTAATTAAATCACATCAATTCAAATTGCCATATAATTAAATAAATATTTAATATTGCCAATAAATATTTAATATTTACTATTTAATTATTTATCTGATTATTTATTCAACAAATAATTAAATACACCACATCACTCAAATTGAACAATTAATTATTCAATCAAATAAACATATCCATTAAATATTTATATAAATCAATAAATATTTATTATAACACTTTAAATTTATAGAATGTTACAAGCATGCTGAATTCAGAATTTCAAAGTGGGCGTAGGAATTTTAAAAATAATAATAATATTTTATTAAATTTTCTGCTTTGGTGTTCTAAGCATTTTCCTATAAATAGGGTGCTTAGGTTAGAATTGAAAATCACACCAGAAACTGAAGTTTTCTTTCTCTATATTATCGAGCGTATTCTTGTGAGTATTTTGATACTTTGAGTGTTGCTATACAGTGCAAGTTCCTTCATCACTATATCTAGTATTCCAGTTCGAAGTACTATCTTTTTGAGGTAAGGGATGTTATTTTCTTTTATAAATGATATTATTCTTTCAATATCATTATGTCGAAATATTGGTAAGATTTTTCTTGTGAAATTATTGTCTTTTTATGTCGAGGTTAATATTCACGTATACGACACTATTCACAAAAAAAAAATTAAATTTTCCTTCTTTGTCCAAATTGTTATTATAATTACTAGCTTCGATTGTATCCAAGTTTTGATCTTCATTCTTGAATTTCGCTTCACAATAGTTTATTATGGAGTATTTTTGAACATGGATGAACTAAAATACGAATCCTTAATCCTTGTCCTTTTATCTCATTGGATTTTTTTTCTTAAAATTATTTTTCATCATCCTCAGTCCTAAATGATGATATTACTGAATATTTTGGCCTGTAGTGCAAAGATGAATGATTTTCTGATGAATAACTTCGGGCCATAGTGCAAAGATAAGCATGTGTTGAGATGAACACGACCAACTGATAAATATCTTTGGCCTGTAGTGAAAAGATGAATATTTGATGATGTTACATGGATAAAATATTGATGATGGACTTTTAAATCGTAGAAGATAGTAGATTTCATTCTCTACTTAACTCTTCTAATGAATTGTTATTTTCGCTGCGAATATCGATCTAAAAATTGTTGTCTATTATATTCTATCATATTTTTCCTTGTTAAGGACTAACGATAATTTGTTCTATATTATCTTAGTCATAATGTTCTTTACTGGGCTAGTTGAGCTCACCCTTTTTCTTTTTATTCTATTTTTCTTATTAGGAAGCCAGAATATAGCGGGGAGTAGTCGGGGTGTGGAATGATGGTTCTAGACAGTTGTTTAACAGTCTTCACTATTTTGTAAAATAGTGTATCAATAATTATAATGAGGACTTATTTGAGTTTGAATATTTTCTAGAAGACATTATTTGTATTTAAACTCACAATTTATGTGTTATTGTATTCTGCACGACAATTATATTAATAAATTTGTAGTTGTTTCTGTATCATGTATTTGGCTTCTTAGAATGGGTGATGTATACCTATTTTGGGGGCGTCACAATTAATCTCTGTTAATTGCTTTGTATGATGATTATTTCGTTGTTTGTTGAGCAATATATATCCAACACACGAGTTTTGGTCGAAGTCCCATGTAAATTAGAGTCCAAACGCAATCCACGTTCCAAAGCATCAAGTCCCAGTAGTGTTTGACTCAACAATGGACTGCTGAGTATCGGGACCCCCCGCTCCGGTGGGGGTGTATGCTTGTAAATGTTCTGCCCCGGCGGGCTAGGCTCCTGTCTCCTGAATGTTGGACCCCCCGCCCCGACGGGGGTGTAAGGGTTAAATAAGCCCGCCCCGGCGGGGGTGCCTTCTGCAAACTGACTTTAGTTTTCTTCTTAGTTGCTACAATAATACTCCAATTGCCTCCTTTTTCACTCATTTCCCACACCAACCTTCCTACACATAAAATAATAAGAAACAAGTAAAAATGAACATAAAATCAAGGAGTTAACAACAAATAAGATTGAACTAGAAATCAATTCGTGGATATAAAATTCACTTATCAAAATTCCCCTAACTTAAACCGTGCTTGTCCTCGAACACAAAACAAATTGACATGCTATCCAATGCAATGCAATGATATGTAATGTATCTAACTATATGTCTTTGAATCCAACAGCGTCATAAACTCAAAAGTATTCCACCGGCCTCAGGCATATCAAGCAAACATTTCAACACCTCATATCAAAACCACTCAATAGTTTCTTATCAATCCTCGAATCTTAGATCGTCATCACTGATATAGTGTGTATGTGTGTGAGTGTGTGTGTGCGCGCGCGTGCAACATCCATGACTACTGATATAGACTCAAATTCAATAAATAACCAATTTCTTAGAAGGAATCATACAGAGCAAACTCAAAAATTTCAAAAACAGACGAGTTCCATCTAAAATTAAACAATTACCACTATCAAGGGTTCACATAGGGTACTTATACTTTATATATATATATATATATATATATATATATATATATATATATATATATATATATATATATATATATATATATTATTTTCAAGGGGGCTTTGTGTTCTTTTCCCGTCTTATTATTTTATTTTTTTTACGTGGCTGTGCAATGCCTCATTCCATTAGGCTAACAGTGTTACCCCTTAGCGAGCTTTCAACCAACGACTCCCAGACCATACCAAGACCTTAGGGCGCTAGGTGTTAAAACATCTCTACGGGCGTACTTGCTCAAGTAACAAAGGTCCCGAAACAAGACTAGTCATGACATATATATTTTTTATTTTTTTTTATTTTTTTAAAGCTTATGTACCCCATATTTATCCCCCCAAACTTAGGTTCTTGCCCAATTCTTCGTCTTCACTGCCTATCCTTGTCCTTTTCTCATTCACACTAGCATTAATCTTTAGAAACTCTTTATGTATCAATTTGAACTAACCAGTCGACACAGATGTTATTAGCGTGCTAACTGTTTTAGACCAATTTCAAATAAGAACAAGATCCAATTCATAACAGAAACTATATCAAGGTTCTAATAATCAGTGTTATATTTATTAACTTAATCTCAATCTCATCATTGGCCATAATAAAATGAACAACAACACTGCTGAACGTATGCAAACACAACACAATTCTAACTAATTTTTTTTAATAGATGGAAAACATAACATAACAAAATGCAGAACTAATAATTAAACTATTTCTTCACCTAAGCTACTATGCAACTATATGATTACATGAATGCAACACCACAAATCCTAAAACTAAAATGCAAAACTAACATGCAATACAAATACAAACCTAACTAATGACATTATGTATGCAAACATAAAATGCAAAATAAAATCTAATTCCCCCGAACTTAAAAATTACAATGCCCTCATTGTATTGATATAGCCTTAAAATTATGAGGACTTCCATGTAAGCACTTTAAGCCTGGGGTGGTGGTGGTGGTAGCTCTTCTTCTTAAGAGTCACTTGGTGGGAACCTTGGCATTGGGCCCGGTTGCTGGTATGGAAATTGAGCAGTATGATTGAAGCTTTGGAGCGTCGTGTTTAATGATACGAATGACAGGTTCATTGCATCAAATATGTGATCATGCCTAACTGTCAGTCGTCGGATCTCCCGTCGTGCTTCCTTGTTGTGCTCCTCCATTTGTTGTTGAAATGCAAGAAACTGAGGACAAGATATGGCGTCGAAAGATGGTTCCGCCTCAGTTTCTTGATCTCCCATCGTCGCATCCTCTTGAAACTCGACATCATCTGAGGTGTTCTTAGTGTCAGCTTCATCCTTCGAAGCTGAGGGAAATACAAAACCTACTCCTCTTGAATGTGACTCACCTCCTGCCCACACCGAATACCGCGCGATCATTTTGGAATCTAGTAGCTACAGCGGCATCTGTGTGGGTTCATCATCAGACCATCTAAGACCCGCTTGGCGACACAAACCACAAATGAGTAATGGGTGTGGGAAGCCACCCAAAAAATTTCCTCGTAAGCATCGGCGAATGGTAAAATAGATTATAGCCCCGACGTCGATGATGAAATCTTGCACAATCGCATATAATAGTAGTACCTTCTGTTTGGTGACATCAATGGTGTGTGTGGATGGAAATAGTTTCAAACATAAGAAGGCGTACCAAATCTTCCCATACCTACTGAGATCTTTGCTGTGAAAAATCGTGCCTCCTTTTCGACCCTTGATCCATGTTGTACCCAGCTTAGTCATGTCCTTCAGAATAGCCTCAAAATCCGATTCGTTGTCACGTAAATCAGCATACTAACAATATCTCGACACTCGTAACTAATAATATGTGTTGATTGCATCGACACTGAATGGAACCAATCTAACCTACACAAAAGCGTTGAAAGGTGCCTTATCCTCGGGTTTTGCATAAAACTCCTTGACCACGTTGACAACGGCGGCCTCTGGTTCCTCCGTAAACTTGTTCCACCCTTTTTGATATATTTGTTGCATCATCTCTCCATCCACATGATCCGGTGCCAACCCCCGCTCCGGTGTAAGTGCTTTGGTCACTATGTAGTCGTAACGGTCGGCGGCGACGACACTTTTGAATTTTTGGCGATCAAAGTTCCGTGTCGGTTGGGCGGGCCTTGAACTTTCTCCCCTTTGTCATTTTGCTGTGGGTTGAGACACCATGGAATTGAGTATGTCTTAACACAACTATTTTCCCCCAAACTTGATTCACACGCTCTGTCAAACACTTGGTGTGCACACTGATTTCTTCCCCCAAACTTGGTGATTTTTATGGCAAATATGATGAGAGAAGATGAAGAACTTGTAGTATTGTGACTCACACTCAATTGTTATACACTTGCCCCAATACTATGCTGAATTGGTAGGTTTTTGTAGAAGGAGTGGAAAGTATGAGGTGAGTTTGGGTCAAGATGTGGTGAATTTATAGGAATGGTGAGAGGGAGAGGGTTGTGGGTTGGAGTAATGGGTTGCAGTAGGTGATTATGGTTGTGACGCCCCCAAATCCGGGTTCTCAAACCAAAGGTTTGGTGCTCACAATCCATCATCATCATAATCATTCTATAAACTATTGCGGAATAATAAACATACATTGTTCATTATAATAAAGTCTTCCAACATTAACCCAAGGTCTATTAACCTTAACTTATACATACCTTAATTAAGTTACCATTAGTAACACAAAAGGTTTACATTACCAATGTACATAATATAATATAATACATAAACATTCTTATTATCTATTCATGTACTTTTCCTTTGCCTTTGTCCTTCTGGGACGTCTCTGGCATAGCTAAAATAAATGCCATGATATAGCAAGAGTAAGCAACAAATTTGCTTAGCAAGTTTAAATACAAGAAAGATATATCATGATTAGCAAGGAATTTATTGTTCAATGTTCAACAATAGAAATTAATTGCGAAAGAACATGAATTAAGTTTTGAAAAATGAATATTCGAATAATTGAATAACAGATGCTGAGTGGTCATAATGACCATGAACATATACTAAGGTTGTCAGTATTTAAACTGGTCCTTTTAATAAGTTTTGGTAATCAAGGGGATCAGCCTTTCATACCCGCTGTATTATACATGAACACTTAATGTATGAGCAATGATTGTTTTTCAATCATGCTTTAATCAAATTGTTCTTTTTCTCAGTCTTGAATAATTACCAAATCAATTGGTAAAGAACAGCTTTTAACAATATATTTGATTTAACAAATTTAAACCTACGTGATCTAGCTGATATAATAAGCATAGATCCATATCTTAAACAGTTCATGATTAAAAAAACTTTAACTAATTCACAGTTCAATAATAATAGAACATGAATTTAATTGCACCTAGTGCGAGTATCAATAATCAATGTGGATGTGAATAATAAACAATAATTATTCACCAAATGCTTTGAAAAGAATAACTCAAGTTTGAGTTAGAGAACTTGCCTCAATCGCGGTTTACTACTAAGCAATTTACTTTAACTTCTTTAGAGAAAAGACCTATAATTGATCTTTTGATTAGTCATAACATAACTCACTTATAATCTTATCATCTTATATTAAAATGTTTAACATTTTAACATATAGTAAGTATTAGATGTTACGCTAAGTCTTAATGTTATTGTTATACTTTGATAGTCTTTTAATCATATCATAACTTATACTTATAAGTTATCCCTTTTATATTTCATCTTAATAAGCTAGATAACAAGTCAGTAAACTGAAATATCATTTCAGTAAAACCAAAATATATTTCAGTATCCTGAAATCATCATTTCAGCAGACCAAAATCAGCTACAGTAAACTGAAATTATTCCAGTAACCTTGAATCCATTTCAGTATCCTGACTTCTCAATTCCATCTATTACAAACAAAATATAGCTCATTCCCTACCAAATTCAATGACTACAATTAAAATAAAGTAATTTCTCTTATTTTAATCTCCCATTTAATATTATTAATTAAATAATAATATTTCAAACTAATGTTATTAACTTTTAATAACATTTAAGTCTAATATTACCCATAATATTTTAATCTAATATCATTAGTCCTATAAAGATATTTTTAAATCATTTATTGAATTAATAAAAAAATTTATTTAAGAAAACTTTTTCTTTCACTAATTAACTCATTTAAATCTTTTTAAAGCACCATACACAAAATCACTCCTCACCATTGACCGAAATCCACATCACAAATTTGCCTCAACCATACTTAAGGATCTCAAATCATGAAACCATATTTTTCACATTTTTGACATCAAAAAATTAATTAAATTCATTTAAGCATATAACATCAATAATATGAAAATAGTAAAACAACTCAAAAACCATTTTTTTCTGGATAGTAGCTACATATAATCCTCTCATGAAAATAAATTTTTCTGGAAATTTTTAAAATTCATTTACTATATTTAAATAGTCCGTACTGTCCAAATATTGTCCGATTTTTCATAAATCGAAATTAACTCCAAAAATTCTAAAATTTTCAGGGTAAGCTCCTATTACATACATGTATTTCCAGTAAATATTTCATAATTTTTGGACAAATACACAGAGAGTTATTCGATAAAAATTATAAAAGTAGTCCCCGACCGTAAAATGCATAACTCTCAAACCGTATGGCCAAAAATTCTCAAATTTTTACAGGAGCTACCTAACCTCTGATATTACCTCCCCAAATTTTCCTTGAATTTTTAAAGCACATGAAGGGGACGAAACTGCCCTCGTGGCAGACTGGCCAGAAAACTATTTAAAGCTTTTTTTTTTCACTACATGGACTGTTTTGAACAAATCTCATACCACAACTGTTAAACACGTGATCTTCATGTTCTACCACTTGGGTTAACTAGCTAACACATATATCTAGCACTACTCTTCAACGGATCATGAAAAGAAGGTCTAGATTTATCATACCATTTATTCAAAGGAAGCGAAAGCTAGGGTTTTTTAGATTTCTAGAAACCTAGTTTCATTTCTCTCCTTTTGAAACATTTTTAAATACTTGAATAAGTTAGATTCATACATGAATCTACATAAAACACATAAATAAATGGGTTCTAACTTCCAAATCACAAAACCCTTTCCTCCAATCAAATCCATAAAAAGAAAAAGAAAAGGAAAAAAAAGAAAAGAAAGTCTAGAATTTAATTTTTGTACCTTGATTTCTTAGCTTCCTTCCTTCTATACCTGAAGTAGGTTATTAATTTTTTTGTGCATGAGCTTAGACTCTCTTCCCTTCTCCTTATTCTTCCCACGAATTCTTCTCTCTCTCTTTCTAGTAATTTCTTTTTCTCTCTCTATATTTTTTTCTTTAGTAGCTAAAATGAGAGAAAGAATATGGAAGTTCTAAATTTTTGCTAGCATAATCAAAATGATTAGAGTACACCTCATCATCTCTTACCTACTCCCTCATCATGGAAAGGCTCGCTTGCAAGCAACACTTAATGTGTTGTCCAAATAAAAAGTGGCCAACTAAAAATTTGTTTACCTAATAAAGTAAAACCCATCATTACATTCCACTCCCTTTTCCCACTTTCTCATTTTCGGCCGCATGCCCTCTTATTCACCAATTTTGTTGTTATTAACTAGTTTAATTAATTACTATAATAACATTTCCAAGTGGCTTAACAATTGGGCTTGCAATTAAATGATTAATGGGCTTGCACTTTATTATCATGCTTACTAAAAATTTTGAACTTGGGCTTCCCCATTAATTCAATTGGGCCATTACTATCATTATCTTATACATGACCTCTTGGGCAAATTTAATAACCTAATTGCCCTTCAATTAATTTTATCTACAAGTCCCACTAAAACAAAATATAATTGAGCTTGTTTAATAACCTATTTTTCTTTCATTAATAACTCTTGAGCTTATGCTCATTATTATTAATATTCCCATATTATTATTCATTAATAATATTAATTCACTCACATAGCCCGAGTAGACTTGTCTTATTCAAGTGTATTGAAGATTTAATTAGGGTTTAACACCTTACATCTATTCACTAGATTAATAATATACTTAGGTTAGTTAACTAACTTATTTAACTACTTAGTGAGACTTCCTTTAAATATTATAGCATATTATTCACATAAACACTTAATCATCCATAATATATTACAGATTATTTAATATATTTATTTACAATGAACCACAGAAATTCTTGGTTATTACATTTTCCCCTCCTTATAGGAATTCTGTCCCCGGAATTTAATTAAGGTTACTCAAAAAGATTCGGATAATTCTTCCTCATCTTTTCTTCAAGCTCCTACGTAGCTTCTTCAGCACTGTGGTTTCTCCATAGCACTTGGACAGATTGTATAACCTTATTTCTCAGTTTCTGCTCTTTCCTATCCAAAATTTCTATAGGAACCTCCTCGTACGATAAGTCCATCTTGACTTGAATCGGCTCGTAAGATATCACATGCTTGTAATCTGGCTTATACGGAGGTAACACTGATACATGAAACACATTATGAACATGTTCTAGTTTAGGAGGTAGAGCTATTTCGTACGCCACTTCCCCTATCTTTTTCAGTATTTCAAACGGTCCAATAAACCTTGGACTCAGTTTACCTTTCCTCCTAAATCTTATTTTCCCCTTCCAAGGAGATACCTTCAGAAATGCGTAACTTCCTACTTCAAAATCTCTTTTCTTGCGATGAATATCTGTGTACTTCTTTTGTCGATCCTGAGCTGCTATCAGTCGCGCTCTTTTCACTTTGATGATCTCCACAGTCTGCTGTACCAATTATGGCCCCAACAATCTTCTTTCACCTACCTCATCCCAATATAAGGGCGTTCTGCATTTTCTACCGTACATGGCTTCATATGGCGGCATTCCAATGCTTGCATGATAACTATTATTATATGCAAACTCTACTACTGGAAGATGATCTTCCCAGCTTCCCTTAAAATCCATCACACAAGCTCTGAGCATGTCTTCTAATGTTTGAATCGTTCTCTCGCTTTGCCCATCGGTCTGTGGATGATACGCAGTACTCAACCTTAATTGTGTCCCCATTCTTTCTTAAAGACTCTATCAGACACGATTGATACTGGCACTCCATGTCTCGAAATTATCTCCTTGATATACAACTTGGCTAACTGATCCAAAGTATACCTGATCTTGATCGGCAAAAAGTGTGCTGACTTTGTAAGACGGTCAACAATCACCCATATAGCATCATAACTCTTCTGTGTCGCTGGAAGTCCTACCACAAAATCCATTGTGATGTGCTCCCATTTCCATTCCGGAATTTCCAACGGCTGTAATAGTCCACTTGGTCGTTGATGCTCTGTTTTGACTCTTTGACAAGTTAAACAGCGGCTGACGCATTCAGCAACCTCTCTCTTCATATTTGGCCACCAATAATGTTGACGCAAATCTTGATACATCTTCGTGCTTCCTGGGTGTATTGAGCATCTCGTATTGTGCACTTCTTGAAGAATCTCTTCTCTTAACTCTGGTACTGCAGGTACCCAAATTCTTCCTTCAAATCTCAGCAATCCAGTGTCGTCGATCTTATACTTCAGCTCTTTGCCTTCAGCTAACCGCTTCTATATGTTAACGCATTCTTCATCATTCCCTTGTAATTCTTTCACCTTGTCTAATAAAGTTGGTCTTCCTTCCATTTCTATTACTTTATCTGAATCCTTCGGATTTTCACCTCCAACTCCATTTTCTCCATTTCTCTTACTAATTCTTCCTGGTCTGTCAATACAAACAACTTTTCTCTGCTTTTCCTGCTTAAAGCGTCTGCTACTACATTAGCCTTTCTCGGATGATATAAAATATCAAAATCATAGTCCTTGATCAATTCTAACCATCTCCTCTGCCTCATGTTTAACTCCTTTTGTGTAAAGATATATTTCAGACTTTTGTGGTCTGTATATATCTCACACTTTTCTCCGTAAAGGTAATGTCTTCAAATCGTAAGGGCAAATACTACAGCTACCAATTCAAGGTCATAGGTAGGGTATCCCTTCTCATATTCCTTTAACTGTCGTGACGCGTACGCAATGACTTTACCTTTTTGCATTAACACGCAACCTAGTCCCTTGTGTGACGCATCACTATACAGTGTAAAACCCCCTGTACTATCTGGTAAAGATAACACATGTGCTTCACTTAATCTTTTCTTCAATTCCTGAAAACTCTGTTCACACTTCTCTGTCCATACATACTTAACAGCCTTCCTCGTCAAATTAGTTAATGGCGTCGCTATCTTTGAGAAATCCTGAATAAACCTTCTATAATATCCTGCCAATCCTAAGAAACTTCTAATCTCTGTCGGTGACTTTGGTTGCCCCAAATTTTTCACCGCTTCCACTTTCGCTGGATCAACAGAAATTCCCTCGTTGTCGATGACATGCCCCAGAAATTGAACTCTCTTTAACCAGAACTCACACTTTGAAAATTTAGCATATAACTTCTCTTCTCTTAAGGTTTCCAATACAATTCGTAGATGTTCGGCATGCTCCTCTTTAGTCTTCGAATACACCAAAATGTCATCAATGAACACAACTACAAATTTATCTAAATACGGTTTAAATACTCTATTCATCAAGTCCATAAAAGCAGCTGGTGCGTTAGTCAGTCCAAACGACATCACTAGGAACTCATAATAACCGTAACGAGTTCTAAATGCTGTCTTTGGTATATCCTCTGTTCTCACCTTCAACTGATGATAACCAGTTCTCAGGTCAATCTTCGAAAAACATCTCGCTCCCTTAAGTTGATCAAACAGATCGTCTATTCTTAGTAACAGATATTTGTTCTTGATTGTCACCTTATTCAACTCTCTATAATCCATACACAACCTCATCGAACCATCCTTCTTCTTTACAAACAACACCAGTGCTCCCCACGGAGATACACTAGGTTGGATGTACTTCTTCTCCAACAACTTTTGTAGCTGGATCATTAACTCTTTCATTTATACCGGAGCCATTCGATACGGCACTTTTGATATCGGTGCTGTCCCCAGTACTAGATCAATCACAAACTCTATTTCTCTGCCTGGAGGAAGTCCCGAAAGTTCTTCTGGAAAGACATCCCCAAACTCATTAACTATAGGTATCTGCTCTATGTCTGAATTCACCACTCGTGTATCCACTACATGAGCCAAATAACCTTCACACCCTTTTCGTAACATTCTCCTAGCCTGCATCATCGTCAAACAACTCATTTGCCTTGGCGACTTGCTACCATAAAATACAACCTTAGACTTATCTGGTGTCTTAAGTCGTATACTCTTTTTCTGGCAATCTATAACTGCCTCATTGTTAAATAACCAATCCATCCCTAAGATAACATCAAATTCTCCTAAGCATATCGGAATCAAATTCACGCTTAACTTATGTCCCTTTATTTCCGCATCACAGTTGTTATGGATAAACTCTACAAGAATTACTTCTTTGTTTGCAACTTGTATATTCATTGGGTTCTTTAACTTTTCACATGGTAAGTTTAATCTTCTAGAAAATTCATCAGACACAAATGAACAGGTAGCTCCCGAATCAAATAATACGTAAGCATTTATATTATTGATCGGAATAATACCTGACACCACCTCCTTTGATGCAACTGCGTCTTGCACAGTCATGTTAAACGTTCGGGTTGTCGGCTTGCTCTGCTGTGTTGGCCCTCCAATAGTAAACTTTGTAGAACTACTCTTGTTTCCACTTCCTCCATCTGTATTCTTCTTCAATGGACAATCCTTAAATCGATGCCCTGTTCCTCCACAAGAAAAACAACCACCTTTCTTCGGCTTAGGACAATTTGGTGAAATATGTCCTTCTCGGCCACAATTATAATAGACATTTTTCCCTTTCATACACTCTCCAGAGTGATTCTTTCCACACTTTAAACATGCTAACTTCTTCTGCTGAGTATTCCCTTGTTGCGTTCCTGACTCATTGCCACTGTTTTTTCCACTTGCGTTTCTTGCTGTTACTGCCACCACTGCTCGCACCCTGTTGTCCACCATCAACCTTCTTCTTATTCTTCTCTCAGTTGAATCTAGAAACTGTCTCACTACTACCTTACGCAATAATGGCTTTTTCCAACAGTGTTGAGAACGTAGCAATTTGCAACACTGTAACCTTGCTATGAATCCATGGCCTCAGCCCATTTTCAAACCTGCGCGCCTTTCGTAGTTTTGTATCCACCTGATGAGGTGCGAATCTGGCTAACTCATTGAATTTTATTGCATATTCGGCAACTGACATGTTTTCTTGCTTTAATTCCAGAAACTGCACTTCCATTCTGGCTTGCATGGCCTCCGAAAAATAACTTTCTAAGAATAATTCCTTAAACTTGGTCCACGCCACTACCTCTGTTCTAGCTCTAGCTTGGTTCGTCCCCCACCAATAATTAGCCTCACCTTTCATCAAGTAGGTAGCAAAAACCGTCTTTTGCTCTTCGGCTACCCTAGAAATGATAAAGGCCTTTTCCATCTCTTTCACCCATGTTTGAGCCGCTATGGGGTTCGTAGTTCCGCTGAATTCTGGTGGTCCTACATCTTTAAAATCTTTAAAATTTGCCAATCTATTATTCGCTTGCCCCCTGGCTACAGGTGTACAAGTTCGCATAGCTTGAGCTATCATATCAGTGAAGTTCTGCATTGGGTCATCTTGATTCCTTTCATTGTTCACTGAACGTTCCTCCCTCTGGTTACGATTTTGACGTCTTGGCGGCATTATCTGGTTAAACAAAATCTTTTATTATACTTTGAGTATCATTATATGTTATAAGTATTTACAATACAACATGTAATTTAAACTCTACTAATAACATTATCTTCATGATCAACTTACCAAACTATCCATTTCAGTTTACTGAAATATTCTTTTCAGCTTGCCGAAATGACCTTTTCAGTTTAATACAACTTTCAATTATCATAGAGATAACTTACTACTTTCATTCTCTAGATTTATCTACGTAATCAAACATTTAGTCATAATACCGCATTTATATTCATATACCAAATTTTAGCGTCATACACTTACATACTTGGCATATTTTTATAAACGTTAACTATCCCATTCTTAACATCCAGAGACGGGATCTATCAAAATACATACTCCCCTACACACCTAGTATTGGGATACATCATATTTACATACTACCTCGCACAGTCTGAGGTTTACATCAAACATAAAATCCTATTAAACAAAAGGGGTTCTACTGCATCTATATACAATAGAAAGCTATTAAACTATCCCTGTACGTCTGGAGAGGTTGTGCCTACATGCTCCTGTTCTGGTGGAAAAAGTCCATCCATAAGTCGACGTCTAACAGATCGACTCGACTCGCCAACCTCAAAGGATCTCCTCACTCCTACTTGGGGACCAGTATATGCTGCATCTAAAGCCCGTCCCAAGGACTCCATCCTAACCCGTCCAGCTTTTGCCTCAACCTCTAACTGATCCACTCTTCTTGTTGCTCGTACCCAGGCATCCTCAACTCGGATCCTGTCAGCGATCTTTAAGTCAAACCTCAGGTGCAACGCCTGATGCTCAATACTCAATATAACAAACTTATTCTGCTCTTGTTCTAGTATCTCCCTCAGCTCAAGATTCTTGGCAACCATATACGTAGCCAAGGTCATCTGCTCCTGCAACTGTATCTTCATCTCAGCAAGCTCGTTCTGAGCTTGATATGCCAGCTCCTTGTATTGAGTTTCAGTAAACTGATGAGTGGCATTTTCCTACTCTAACTCTGTTACTCTATTATCCAACGCCATGTTCTCATCGAACAAAACCTCCATCACATCCTCGTCACGCTCGTCACTAACAGCATAACCCTCTACTGGATCTATCGGCTCTTGCTTAACTGTATGGCTACCTTGTCCTTCCTCAGGCATCCTATAACCAAACAAACACAACATCAGTATCACAATAAAATATATTCATTGATAAAATGAAACAATATTTTATTATGTACAATCTATAGTAGATGAATCTACACAATCCACCTCTTAGCATATTCTATACGAGTTTTCTTCTAAGGTTATAACCTAAGTTTCGCATACTAAAGTTTATAACCTACGGCTCTGATACCAACATGTGACGCCCCCATATCCGGGTTCTCAAACCTCAGGTTTGGTGCTCACAATCCATCATCATCATCAGCATTCTATAAACTATTGCGGAATAATAAACATACATTGTTCATTATAATAAAGTCTTCCAACATTAACCCAAGGTCTATTAACCTTAACTTATACAAACCTTAATTAAGTTACCGTTAGTAACACAAAAGGTTTACATTACCAATGTACATAATATAATATAATACATAAACATTCTTATTATCTATTCATGTACTTTTCCTTTACCTTTGTCCTTCTGGGACGTCTCTGACATAGCTGAAATAAATGTCATGATATAGCAAGAGTAAGCAACAAATTTGCTTAGCAAGTTTAAATACAAGGAAGATATATCATGATTAGCAAGGAATTTATCGTTCAATGTTCAACAATAGAAATCAACTGCGAAAGAACATGAATTAAGTTTTGATAAATGAATATTCGAATAATTGAATAACAGATGCTGAGTGGTCATAATGACCATGAACATATACTAAGGTTGTCAGTATTTAAACTGGTCCTTTTAATAAGTTTTGGTAATCAAGGAGATCAGCCTTTCATACCCGGTATATTATGCATAAACATTTAATGTACGAGCAATGATTGTTTTTCAATCATGCTTTAATCAAATTGTTCTTTTTCTCAGTCTTGAATCATTACCAAATCAATTGGTAAAGAACAGCTTTTAACAACATATTTGATTTAACATATTTAAACCTACTTGATCTAGCTGATACAATAAGCATAGATCCATATCTTAAACAGTTCATGATTAAAAGAACTTTAACTAATTCACAGTTCAATAATAATAGAACATGAATTTAATTGCACCTAGTGCGAGTATCAATAATCAATATGGATGTGAATAATAAACAATAATTATTCACCAAATGCTTTGAAAAGAATAACTCAAGTTTGAGTTAGAGAACTTGCCTCAATCGCGGTTTACTGCTAAGCAATTTACTTTAACTTCTTTAGAGAAACGACCTATAGTTGATCTTTTGATTAGTCATAACATAACTCACTTATAATCTTATCATCTTATATTAAAATGTTTAACATTTTAACATATAGTAAGTATTAGACGTTACGCTAAGTCTTAATGTTATTGTTATACTTTGATAGTCTTTTAATCATATCATAACTTATACTTATAAGTTATCCCTTTTATATGTCATCTTAATAAGCTAGATAACATGTCAGTAAACTGAAATATCATTTCAGTAAAACCAAAATATATTTCAGTATCCTGAAATCATCATTTCAGTAGACCAAAATCAGCTACAGTAAACTGAAATTATTTCAGTAACCCTGAATCCATTTCAGTATCCTGACTTCTCAATTCCATCTATTACAAACATAATATAGCTCATTCCCTACCAAATTCAATGACTAAGATTAAAATAAAGTAATTTCTCTTATTTTAATCTCCCATTTAATATTATTAATTAAATAATAATATTTCAAACTAATGTTATTAACTTTTAATAACATTTAAGTCTAATATTACCCATAATATTTTAATCTAATATCATTAGTCCTATAAAGATATTTTTAAATCATTTATTGAATTAATAAAAAAATTAATTTAAGAAAACTTTTTCTTTCACTAATTAACTCATTTAAATCTTTTTAAAACACCATACACAAAATCACTCCTCACCATTGACCGAAAATCCACATCTCAAATTTGCCTCAACCATACTTAAGGATCTCAAGTCATGAAACCATATTTTTCACATTTTTGACATCATATACTTAATTAAATTCATTTAAGCATATAACATCAATAATGTGAAAAATAGTAAAACAACTCAAAAACCATTTCTTTTCTGGATAGTAGCTACATATAATCCTCTCATGAAAATAATTTTTTTTGGAAATTTTTAAAATTAATTTACTATATTTAAATAATCCACACTGTCCAAATATTGTCCGATTTTTCATAAATCGAAATTAATTCCAAATATTCTAAACTTTTCAGGGTGAGATCCTATTATATACATGTACTTCCAGTAAATATTTCATAATTTTTGGACAACTACACAGAGAGTTATTCGATAAAAGTTTTAAAAGTAGTCCCCGACCGTAAAATGCATAACTCTCAAACCGTATGGCCAAAAATTCTCAAATTTTTACAGAAGCTACCTAACCTCTGATATTACCTCCCCAAATTTTCCTTGAATTTTTAAAGCATATGAAGGGGAAGAAACTGCCCTCGTGGCAGACTGGCCAGAAAACTATTTAAAGCTTCTTCTTTTTTCCCCACTAGATGGACTGTTTTGAACAAATCTCATACCACAACTGTTAAACACGTGATCTTCATGTTCTACCACTTGGGTTAACTAGCTAACACATATATCTAGCACTACTCTTCAACGAATCATGAAAAGAAGGTCTAGATTTATCATACCATTTATTCAAAGGAAGCGAAAGCTAGGGTTTTCTAGATTTCTAGAAACCTAGTTTCATTTCTCTCCTTTTGAAACACTTTTAAATACTTAAATAAGTTAGATTCATACATGAATCTACATAAAACACATAAATAAATGGGTTCTAACTTCCAAATCACATAACCATTTCCTCCAATCAAATCCATAAAAAGAAAAAGAAAAGGAAAGAAAAGAAAAGAAAGTCTAGAATTTAATTTTTGTACCTTGATTTCTTAGCTTCCTTCCTTCTATACCCGAAGTAGGTTATGAATTTTTTTGTGCATGAGCTTAGACTCTCTTCCCTTCTCCTTCTTCTTCCCACGAATTCTTCTCTCTCTCTTTCTAGTAATTTCTTTTTCTCTCTCTATATTTTTTTTCTTCAGTAGCTAAAATGAGAGAAAGAATATGGAAGTTCTAGATTTTTGCTAGCATAATCCAAATGATTAGAGTACACCTCATCATCTCTTACCTACTCCCTCATCATGGAAAGGCTAGCTTGCAAGCAACACTTAATGTGTTGTCCAAATAAAAAGTGGCCAACTAAAAAGTTGTTTACCTAATAAAGTAAAACCCATCATTACATTCCACTCCCTTTTCCCACTTTCTCATTTTCGGCCACATGCCTTCTTATTCACCAATTTTGTTGTTATTAGCTAGCTTAATTAATTACTATAATAACCTTTCCAAGTGGCTTAACAATTGGGCTTACAATTAAATGATTAATGGGCTTGCACTTTATTATCATGCTTACTAAAAAATTTGAACTTGGGCTTCTCCATTAATTCAATTGGGCCATTACTATCATTTTCTTATACATGACCTCTTGGGCTAATTTAATAACCTAATTGCCCTTCAATTAATTTTATCTACAAGTCCCACTAAAACAAAATATAATTGAGCTTGTTTAATAACCTATTTTTCTTTCATTAATAACTCTTGAACTTATGCTCATTATTATTAATATTCCCATATTATTATTCATTAATAATTTTAATTAACTTACATAACCCAATTAGATTTGTCTTATTCAAGTATATTGAAGATTTAATTAGGGTTTAACACCTTACATCTATTCTCTAGATTAATAATATACTTAGGTTAGTTCACTAACTTATTTAACTTCTTAGTGAGACTTCCTTTAAATATTATAGCATATTATTCACATAAACACTTAATCATCCATAATATATTACAGATTATTTAATATATTTATTTACAATGAACCACAGAAATTCTTGGTTATTACAATGGTAGTGGAGTGGGAAGATGGAGTCTATTAATCCAAAACATGGGAGAGAAGTGGGTGTAATGGATGGAGGTTGGAGTTGTAATGGAGGAATAAGAAAAGTAGTGGGTGTGTGCTCCTATAACTGCCGAAAATTCGGCTGGGTTCCAAGACCCCCGCCCCGGCGGGCATGCCCATTGTTTTCGAACTGGAGAGACCCCCGCCCCGGCGGGAGGTATAGTCCATTAAGGGCCCGCCCCGACGAGGGTGGGTTCTGTTAACTGAGGATTTAGTGCATGTTTCTTCCTTGCTACTCCAATCCTTATGCATGTTAGGTTCCTGCACAATCATGAAACATAAATATAAGTAGATTTTGAGTAATCCTAAGCATGGTAATGCAATTATCTAAAGATGACTTCAACTTTTAACTACTAATATTTGAATTGACATGAATTGAATTGAAACTAACTAACATTCTAATCTACAATCTAACTAGTATAGATAAAATCTGAAAAATTAAAAGATGATTGGGTTGCCTCCCAATTAGTGCTTGATTTTAAGTCGTTCAGCTTAACTACTCCCTGTTTAAGGTGCGTTAGATAATGTGATTGTGATGACATCCGTGTTGGATTCGCCACCCCAATAATGCTTCAACCATTGACCGTTGACCTTGAAAGTTTCCAATGGGTTTCTACTGTAGAGTTCAACGGCGCCATGTGAAAAAACTCTTTTGATGGTGAATGGCCCCAACCATCTTGATTTTAACTTTCTCAGGAATAACCTCAACCTTGAGTTGAAAAGTAGTATTGATTGCCCCGACTCGAATGTTCGGTGCATGATTTTCTGATCGTGCCATTTCTTGACCTTTTCTTTATATAATTTTGAGTTCTCGTCAGCTTGTAATCGGAATTCATCGAGCTCATTTAGCTGAAGTAGTCTCTTTCACCCACTACTGCTTGATCGAAGTTCAGTTTCTAAATAGCCCAGTAGGCTTTGTGCTGTAACTCGACAGGTAAGTGATAAGCTTTCCCGTATAGTAGTTAATATGGTGACATACCAATCAGTGTTTTATATGTAGTCCGGTAAGCCCATAGCGCATCGTCCAACCTGAGCGACCAATCCTTTCGATTCGGGTTTACCACCTTTTCCAAGATTCTCTTCACTTCCCTGTTCGAAACCTCAGCTTGCCTACTGGTTTGGGGATGATATGATGTAGCTACCTTATGGTTGACCCCATGTTTTCCCAAGAGAGATGTAAACGATCTGTTGCAGAAGTGACTACCTTCATCACTTATAATATCTCTTGGTGTGCCAAACCTCGTAAAAATGTTCTTCTGCAAGAATGTGAGAACCACTTTGGCATCGTTGGTCGGGAGTGCTACGGCTTCCACCCACTTTGATACATAGTCCACCGCAAGCAAAATGTACTGATTGGTAAATGTGGAAGGGAATGGCCCCATGAAATCTATGCCCCATACATCGAAAATCTCAACTTCTAAAATAGTTTGAAGTGGCATCTCATTCCTTTTCGATATGTTAACCACCCGTTGACATCTATCACAAGTTTTAACAAATTGGTGGGCGTCTTTCAATAATGTGGGTCAAAAGAACCCGGCTTGAAGCACTTTTGCCGTTGTTCTCTCACTACCATAGTGTCCCCCATACACCGATGAGTGGCATTCATGCAGTATGTTCTTCACTTCACTGTAGGGCACACATCTTCTGATCATCTTGTCAGTGCACTGCTTGAATAAGTAAGGCTCATCCCACATATACCACTTGACGTCATGAAGAAACTTCTTTTTCTATTGTCGCGTAAGATCAGGGGGAAGAATGTTGCTCACTAAATGGTTCACGAAGTACGCTTACCATGGAAATTCTGTATTTATCCCAAATAGTTGTTCATCAAAAAATGGCTCATTAATTACACACTTGTCCTCTTGCTTTTTACCCTGATTTTCCAACCTTGACAAATGATCGGCAACTTGATTATCCATCCCCTTTCTATCCTAAATTTCTAAATCAAACTAATGTAAAAGGAGAATCCATCTGATAAGGCGTGACTTAGAATCTTTTTTCGAAATTAGGTACCAAATGGCCGAGTGATCTGTATAAACTACTACATTTGTCCCGATCAAGTATGCTCGGAATTTATCAAACGCATAAACCACTGCAAGTAATTCTTTCTCTGTAGTTGTGTAGTTCATTTGAGTCTCCATGAGTGTCTTACTTGCATAATAGATAGCATGAAATACCTTCTCTCGGCGTTGACCCAAACAGCCCTAACCTCATAGTCGCTTGCATCACACATTAATTCGAATGGCGTGGTCCAATCCGGTACAACGATTACGGGAGCTGTGGTCAATTTCTTCTTCAACAACTCGAATGCCAATTTACACTCTTCATCAAACTTGAACACCGAATCCTTCTATAAAAGACTGCACAAAGGTTTTGCAATTTTAAAGAAGTCCTTTATAAATCTTCTGTAGAACCCAGCATGTCCCAGAAAACTTCTAATTCCTTTTACTGAACTTGGTGGAGAAAGCTTTTCAATTATTTCTAACTTCGCTTTACCAACCTCTAACCCTTGAGACGAGACCTTGTGCCCCAAAATTAAGCCCTCTTCAACCATGAAGTGGCACTTTTCCCAGTTAAGTACCAGATTCTTGTCTGTGCATCTTTGTAACACCATCACTAAATTCTCCAGACAAGAATCAAAATCATCCCCATAGACAGATAAGTCGTCCATGAAGACTTCCACATTTTTCTCCACCATGTCCGAGAAGATGGCCATCATACACCTCTGGAAGTTAGCAGGTGCATTACACAAGCCGAACGGTATTCTCCTGAATGCGAATGTGCCGTATAGGCATGTGAATGTAGTCTTCTCTTGATCTTCAGGAGCGATGACGATCTGATTATATCCCGAATATCCATCCAATAAGCAGTAGTACTCATGTCCCGCTAATCTGTCCAACATCTTATCGATAAAGGGGAAAGGAAAGTGATCTTTGATCTTTGCGGGTCGCCTTATTCAACTTGTAATCCATGCAAACCCTCCAACCAGTCACTATCTTTGTCAGAATTAGCTCATTGTCATCATTCTAAACCACTGTTATTCTTCCCTTTTTTGGCACACATTGCACCAGATTGACCCACTTACTATCTGAGATCGGGTAGATGATCCCCGCATCCAGCCATTTCAAGATTTCTTTCTTAACCACTTCTTTCATGATTGGGTTAAGCCGTCTCTGTTGCTCCACTGTCGATCTTGCA
This sequence comes from Panax notoginseng, assembly GCA_016801055.1. NCBI lineage: Eukaryota > Viridiplantae > Streptophyta > Magnoliopsida > Apiales > Araliaceae > Panax > Panax notoginseng. Next base: position 155,087,716 of record CM029016.1, on the reverse strand, counting down.
TTGTCTTCCATTAGAATTTTATGCATGTAAAATGATGGCCTGATTCCCTTGATATCTGCGATTGTCCATCCTATAGCCGATTTATCATCCCTAAGCACTCTCAGCAACTTTTATTCATGCAGTTCATTAAGTGCAACAAAAATAATAATAGGTAAAGAATTAGAATGGCCTAAGTATGCATACTTGAGGTGTTTAGGGAGTGGCTTAAGTTCAAGAGTCGGTGGCTCTTCCAATGACAGTTTTATCCTTGTTGTGGCTTTTTCATCCGTGTTCAATGGTTCAAATGGTGCTCTAAATCTGCTAACTCGTGGTAGAGAGTCTAGCATCTGCAAGTAGTCCACAAATTTCGGATCATCTGATTCTTCATCTCCCAACAAAGTCGTTTCCAATGGATCGTTAACCAAACTCTTGCCCATGTCTTCGCTGATTATCTGATCAATAATATCCATCCAAAAACAATCTTCTTCATCCATAGGGAATTTCATGGCTTTGAAAACGTTAAAATTTACTTCTTTATCTTGGACACTCATCGTTAGTTCACCTTTTTGTACGTCGATGAGTGTCCTACCCATAGCCAAAAATAGTCTCCCGAGGATGATTGGGATATTCTTATCATCCTCAAAATCCAGAATAATAAAATCCACGGGGAATATGAACTTGTCTACCTTAATCAATATGTCCTCTACAATGCCTTTTGGGTACGTGACTGACCTATCCGCCAACTGTAATGAGATGTTCGTAGGCTTTGGAGCTGGCAAACCCAGTTCTGTATAAATTGATAATGGCATAAGGTTCACACTTGCCCCCAAATCGCACAAGCACTTGTTGAATGACATGTTCCAAATTGTGCATGGAATGGTGATACTCCCTGGATCTTTCAATTTTGGTGGCAACTTTTACTGTAAAACCGCACTACACTCCTCTGTTAATGTCACTGTCTCGAAATCTTCCAATTTCTTTTTCCTGGACAAAATCCCTTTCATGAACTTCGCATAACTTGGCATCTACTCTAGGGCTTCTGCGAACGGGATGTTAATATGATGTTTCTTAAAAACTTCCAAAAATTTTGCAAACTGCTTGTCTAATTTCTGCTTTTGGATTCTGTACTAAAACGGCGGTGGAGGATACACAACTAGGTTGTCATCTAACTTTGTTTTCTCAATTTGCTTATCCTCACCCTATTTTTCTTCAACCACTTTGTCATCCAATATAGCTAAATTTTTTGCACCTTTCTCATCCAAATGTTTACCACTTCTCAAGGTGATTGCCTGACATTGTTCATGATTTCCCTTTGGATTTCTTTTGGTGTCACTTGGTAGAGTCCCTTGTGGTCTATTGTTCAATGCTAATGCAATCTGTCCCATCTAATTTGTGACAACCCAAAAATTTGGACAATTCTATAAAATCTTCAAAGATTGAATAAGGTTAAATAATAGATCTAGACAGAAAATGAGTGTATGGATTTGACGTTTCTGTAAAGGAATTTTAAGAATTTTAAAATTTTTGGATAAGAACTTGAATGATTTGGTAGACTATAAGTGATAGTCAGATAATGAGGTATATATTTAGTGTATTAGTCATAAGATTATGTGTATGTGGTTCTAGTATTTTAATTATATACTAGTGACCAAATCTAGGAATTGTAGACCATGTCTCAATTTAATAATTTATTTTGTATGAATATGTGAGTAAGTGAATTAAGAATTAAGTTATGTAACCTAATATATATATTAGGTGTGATAAGTAAATAACCTAAGAGGTTATAATATGGGAGAATATTAGTATATAAATATATATACTAACATTAAAAGATTTATTTTATACATCTCAATTAATTAATTTTATAACCTAATTATAGCAAGTCTAATTGGGTTAAGGAAATAAGTGTGTATGAGTAAGAAATTAACTTACTAATGTATGTAAGGGAACCCTAATTAAATAATGGGGAATGGATAAAAAGTTAATAAGTATAGAACTAAGTTGATTTTTAGGCTCAAAGAATTAATTTGTAGCCCAAGTGTTTATTTAAGCATGAGATTTGTAGTTAATTAATTTAAGAACAATTAAATTATTGAGCTAGCCCAATATTTAATATAAAGGGCAAGATTAGTGATGACCCAATTTATTTGGTGGAGGAGCTCAAGCTCATTTTAATTAGTAGACAAATGAATAAGAAAGTGCAAGCCCAAAAAGAAATAAAAAGGGAGCCCAAGCTTGGCCCAATTAAAGTCCACTTAAGGAGGGGCATTATGGTCATTAATTAAGCTAGCTAATAAAAATAAAATGGGTGAATGAAGAGGACATGTGGCCAAAATTGGTGGAGTGGAAAAAGGAGTGGTATGTAATGATGAGATAACTTTAGTAGGTGAACAACTTCATGAGTTGTCAACTTTTTATTTGGATAACACTTTAGATGTTGCTTGCAAGTTACATCTTGAATAATGAGAGAGAGAAAAGCAAGAAATGGATGGATATGTTAGGTAATCTAATCACTTTAATTTTGCTAGCAAACTTGGTAATGCATGTGAGGTAATGATGATAACTTATTTTAGTTTATAAAGTAGTTCACCAACTATGCTAGGTGTCTTCTTATTTTTGGAGCCACCACATTTGGCTAAACTTGCAAGCAACAACTAAATGATTGAGAAAGAGAGAGTGAAGGGGAGATGTGTTGGGAATTTCTATAGATACATATAATATATCTATATACATTTACCAAACAAATAAAAATCTATCTTATTTTTCTCTTTCATCTCTTTTATTATTCTAATAAGAGTTAAAGAGAGAGAGTGTGTGAGAGAAGGGAGTATTCGGCAGGTCCAAGAGGAGAAAGAGAGGAGATTTTGACCTTCCATTCCATCCAAGATCCATCACATAGTTTGGAAGAAAAAGATATGTCAAGAAATCAAAGGTATAAAACCAAACCTAAGTTATCCTTTTTAAGTTATTTTGATGGAATAAAGATCTAAGGTTTCAATACTCAAAAATCTTAGATCTACATGATTTAGAGTATTTTATGTGTGGATCTATCCATTTTAAGTGTCAAAAGTTACATCAAAAGCAAGAAAAGTGAAGCTAGGTTTTCAAAGTGTAGAAAATCCTAATTTTCTTAGCCTTGATTGTATTTTATTTTGTGTTTGATGATTGTTTGATGGAATAGATCATTCATCATGATAGATCCATGGGTGTATGAGGTATTATTAAGTAATATGATGAGTTATGTTGATATTATGTGAAAACATAAAAGTTTTCTTAGAACTCACCAAGGGTTAAAAATCAGATTTTTGTGAAAACGGAACATAAAATTCAAATGACTATATCTCCTATTATATTTCGAATTTTTAAGTGTGGTGAAGTCCTAGAGTTAGATCTATATGTTATCTAACATCTCCAAGTGGAATCACTGAAAAAGGAGTTGTAGATTTCCGTATGGACTATTTTTAGCAAAGGACGAAAAACTGCAAAATGGCAATTTAGCTTCTGCCCAAAACTTTAAAAGGGCTGTTTCGGTAACTTATTTATCAATATAAAATCCGGCCTTTTGGGGGATGAAAATATATGGGATAAAGTAGGTTGTGTCCAAAAATGAGCTCATTCCGAGTTAAAATGAGCAAGTTATGACCATTTCAATTTTTTTGATTTTCTGACGAAAATTGCTATAACCGGAGTTCTATAACTCCGATGGTCACGAAATTTAAACTGGAGGGTCATGTTAACATATATAAAATTATGTCAAGAGATGGGAATTTCTGGAATTAAGCACGAGGTAGCTAATTTCTTAAGGAGTTAACTAGAAATTGATTTTTGAAAAATACTTAAGGGAGTTGAAAAATTACGGAAAAATACTTTTTGTGTATGGAATACATGTGTATATGATTGGCCAAAAGATAGAAAAATAATAAGTTGATTTGTTATTTTTGTGCAAAAGAATAGTGAATTCAGGTTGCTGAAATTGAAGATTTTTAATTTAGGTTGCTGAAATTGAATTTAGTCTGCTAATCTGATTTTGGTTTGCTGAAATAGTGATTTCAGGATGCTGAAATGTAATTCATTTTACTGAAATGATATTTCAGTTTACTGAAAGGTTATCTCGTTTACTAAGATAACATCTAAAGGGGAAAACTTATAAAGTATAAGTTGTAAGATCAATCTTATACCTGATAGGTCTTTTCAATAAAGAGAATAAATTAAATTGTGTAGCGGTAATCGACTATGCAGTCAAGTTTTCTTAACTCAAACTTGAGTTATATTTCAAAGCATATTAGTGAATAATTATTGTGGATTATTCACATTTATACTGATTATTGATTCGCACTTAGTGCATGTTACATATGTTCATCAGGTATGAAAGGTTGATCACCTTCATTACCATCTGCTCCAGTTGAATTACTCATATTCATTATTGACATTTATTCATGTCGTCCTGATCATTCAATTATGAAATTTGATTCCTGCTAGTTCACAATTATATTTTTGGACGTAGCTAGCCTTTTATTCATATTTTTTCAATCATGATATATCCTCAAATAAATTTAACTTGCTGGGCAAATTTGATGCTCACCCTTGCTATATCATGATAAAAAAATTTTAGATTAAGATGAAAGCTCGAGTAAAGATAGAAGCAAAGACAAAGTGCAAGATTAATTTTTTAATACAGTTAGAACTATTAAATTTTCTGATACAAATGATATTGTAAACCTTTAAGATATTGAAGGTATGTATTAAGTTAAGGTTGTAGACATTGGGATTTATGTTGTAAAAGTTTAACGTATAAACAATTTATGTTTATATCTTCCGCAATAATTATGAATTTAGTATACCAGATTCGTGGTAAAAAGGTACCCGAATTTGGGGATGCTGCAGTTGGTATCAAAGCTGTAGGTTATAAACCTTAGGTAGGGGTACCTTAGGCTATAACCGCGAAGATGATGATTAGCAATAAACTCGAATAGAGTTTTAGCGATAAGAGATGAATTTTTGGAAATTCATTATTAAGTAAAGATGAAGATAAATAAGATTCAAAGAAGAATCTTGAAATGCTATAAGGGTAAGAATCTGGAGTTACCTAACTCCAGTAATAAAAATGAAAAGTGATAATAAATAGACTGTGTCTATAAGATGAAAAGTGTTAATAAAATCATAATATCATATGATTAAAGAGAAGAATAAGAAGATCGTAAAATAAAACGATCATGAATATAAGGAGAAATGATTAGAAAATAAGATCATGACGTGATCAAATTAATAACATATGATATGTTAAAATATTGGAAAGATATAGCTTGATGCTATAAAGAGAAGGTACTATGAAATGGTACTATGTAAACTCGGAAAAGAGTGGTAAATTTTAAGATACTGATTAAAAAAAAAATCGTATTAAGAAAAGTGAAAGTTATAATTGTGTGGGATTTCAACTGAGGACTCAGGTCAGCTGCTGAGTTGTATGATTCCTTGTATGGGCGGGGAATTTGTACTTGGTTTTAGAATCACTTAGCTTCCTGGTCGATGTAGTGGTTAGGTTGACCAATTCTTTGTATGGGCGGGGAATTGTTCGCTTAGCTTCCTATGTTGATTAGTGGCCGAGTTTGGTTTAAAAACCACTTAGTTTCTAGTACTGATAATTATTGAAATATTTGTGTCGCGCTATTTGCTATATATCTGTTGAGAAGGTGATTTTTTTCTCAGGTGTATAACAGATAGGTAGGGTTATAGTTAGAGAATATAAGGTTAAGTACGAGTTCTTAAAACTCATACTTATGGTACGTTCGTGACTCATAATTATATAAAATGTTTATGAACCCCTCAGCGAATGGACGCCAAAGGTCTGACTAGGACAAGTTTTTAAACTCATATGATTGTGGAAAGTTCCTGAACTCATAATGTGTGGTAAGTTTGACGAACTGGGTATTGTTATGTGGTGAATGGAACATTGAGGATGATAGAAATAGATAGATTTATTAAGAAATGGATCATTAGAGAAAGTTAAGTTGATGGTGGAAGCATAGGTATTCCAAATCTTCTAGCTATGCCAGACTTCAAATTTTTTGACATCAAGCTAAAAACGCACTATGTGCCTTTTTGAAAATGAATTTTTATTCTCAACTCCTGGTGACCCTTGTGTATACATGGACTTTGGGCCACTGACACCTCGTTACCTGTTGAGATGATAAAACAGATTTGAAATGATTTTTGAACGGTTTAAAGAATAGTCTATGCTACTTGTTTCGGCTAGACGATAATGATTTGAAATATCAAAATATACTTTTATTTATCACTTATGTACCATGTAACCTGGTGCAGATATGATAAAAAATTGATGGAGTTGTAAATACAGGAATATTTAGTGTTGAATTTGATCTGATTATCGTTGTCCCACTATTATATGATGTGTTATGACAAAGTCACTCGATGACGGCATCCTCAAACGGGCTGTTAATATAGTACGGCATCATGACGTCATTTTTTAAACTAATTTTCGAAATTTTAAATTTGCCAACGGCGTTTGGCTATACACATTTGCATATCGTTTGAAATTGATTATTGATATGGGTCTAAGCTATTTGATTCGGCAAGACCAACGTTTATGAAAATTCTTAGCGTTCTTTGAAAATTTTCCCGAACCAAATTGTTTTGGTGCGGAATCCTATGATAAGACTGAGGTAAACTATGTTGTTTGGATAAAATAATCCAATCTAATAGCGTAAATATTCACTAGACATGATTGATATGTTATGCATGACGTAAAAGTACGATAGGCTAATCACCTAAAGTACTAGCAATGGTAGTTTACGTTCTTCGTGATTGTAAACATTCTGTTAACCTTTGTAAGGGGTAGAGTACCTTTTTCTTAATTGAAATAGGTAGAAGGTAGTAATACCTATAAACCTCAATCGTTCATGGTCTATATGACCACTCAGCACAATTTGAAAAATTTTACTCTCGTGAGTGGTGTATTGGGTAGCATGTGATGCTGTGTATGAATGGTGTATGGTGCATGGTATAAGGTGTAAGGTAAATTTCGGGGACGAAATTCTTAGAAGAAGGGGTGAATGTGACAACCCGAAAATTTGGACAATTCTATAAAATCTTAAAAGATTGAATAAGGTTAAATAATAGACCTAGAAAGAAAATGAGTGTATGGATTTGACGTTTCTGTAAATGAATTTTAAGGATTTCAAAATTTTTGGATAAGAACTTGAATGATTTGGCAGACTATAAGTGATAGTCTGATAATAAGGTATGTGTTTAGTGTATAAGTCATAAGATTATGTGTATGTGGTTCTAGTATTTTAATTATATACTAGTGACCAAATCTAGGAATTGTGGACCATGTCTCAATTTAATAATTTATTTTGTATGAATATATGAGTAAGTGAATTAAGAATTAAGTTATGTAACCTAATATATATATTAGGTGTGATCAGAAAATAACCTAAGAGGTTATAATATGGGAGAATATTAGTATATAAATATATATACTAACATTAAAAGATTTATTTTATACATCTCAATTAATTAATTTTATAACCTAATTATAGCAAGTCTAATTGGGTTAAGAAAACAAGTGTGTATGAGTAAGAAATTAACTTACTAATGTATGTAAGAGAACCCTAATTAAATAATAGGGAATGGATAAAAAGTTAATAAGTATAGAACTAAGTTGATTTTTAGGCTCAAAGAATTAATTTGTAGCCCAAGTGTTTATTTAAGCATGAGATTTGTAGTTAATTAATTTAAGAACAATTAAATTATTGAGCTAGCCCAATATTTAATATAAAGGGCAAGTTTAGTGATGACCCAATTTATTTGGTGGAGGAGCTCAAGCTCATTTTAATTAGTAGACAAATGAATAAGAAAGTGCAAGCCCAAAAAGAAATAAAAAGGGAGCCCAAGCTTGGCCCAATTAAAGTCCACTTAAGGAGGGGCATTATGGTCATTAATTAAGCTAGCTAATAAAAATAAAATGGGTGAATGAAGAGGACATGTGGCCAAAATTGGTGGAGTGGGAAAAGGAGTGGTATGTAATGATGAGATAGCTTTAGTAGGTGAACAACTTCATGAGTTGTCAACTTTTTATTTGGACAACACTTTAGATGTTGCAGGCAAGTTACATCTTGAATAATGAGAGAGAGAAAAGCAAGATATGGATGGATATGTTAGGTAATATAATCACTTTAATTTTGCTAGCAAACTTGGTAATGCATGTGAGGTAATGATGATAACTTATTTTAGTTTACAAAGTAGTTCACCAACTATGCTAGGTGTCTTCTTATTTTTGGAGCCACCACATTTGGCTAAGCTTGCAAGCAACAACTAAATGATTGAGAAAGAGAGAGTGAAGGGAAGATGTGTTGGGAATTTCTATAGATACATATAATATATCTATATACATTTACCAAACAAATAAAAATCTATCTTATTTTTCTCTTTCATTTCTTTTATTATTCTAACAAGAGTTAAAGAGAGAGTGTGTGTGAGAGAAGGGAGAATTCGGCAGCTCCAAGAGGAGAAAGAGAGGAGATTTTGATCTTCCATTCCATCCAAGATCCATCACATAGTTTGGAAGAAAAAGATATGTCAAGAAATCAAAGGTATAAAACCAAACCTAAGATATCCTTTTTAAGTTATTTTGATGGAATAAAGATCTAAGGTTTCAAAACTCAAAAATCTTAGATCTACATGATTTAGAGTATTTTATGTGTGGATCTATCCATTTTAAGTGTCAAAAGTTAGATCAAAAGCAAGAAAAGTGAAGCTAGGTTTTCAAAGTGTAGAAAATCCTATTTTTCTTAGCCTTGATTGTATTTTATTTTGTGTTTGATGATTGTTTGGTGGAATAGATCATTCATCATGATAGATCCATGGGTGTATGAGGTATTATTATGTATTATGATGAGTTATGTCGATATTATGTGAAAACATGAAAGTTTTCTTCGAACTCACCAAGGGTTAAAAATTAGATTTTTGTGAAAACGGAACATGAAATTCAAATGACTATATCTCTTATTATATTTCGAATTTTTGAGTGTGGTCAAGTCCTAGAGTTATATCTATATGTTATCTAACATCTCCAAGTGGAATCACCGAAAAAGGAGTTGTAGATTTCCGTATGGACTATTTTTAGCAAAGGACGAAAAACTGCAAAATGGCAATTTAGCTTCTACCCAAAACTTTAAAAGGGCTGTTTCGGCAACTTATTTATCAATATAAAATCCGGCCTTTTGGGGGATGAAAATATATGGGATAAAGTAGGTTGTGTCTAAAAATGAGCTCATTCCGAGTTAAAATGAGCAAGTTATGACCATTTCAATTTCTGTGATTTTCTGACGAAAATCGCTATAACCGGAGTTCTATAACTCCGATGGTCAATAAATTAAACTGGAGGGTCACGTTAACATGTATAATATTATGTCGAGAGATGGGAATTTCTGGAGTTAAGCACGAGGTAGCTAATTTCTTAAGGAATTAATTAGAAATTGATTTTTGAAAAATACTTAAGGGAGTTAAAAAAGTACGAAAAAATACTTTTTGTGTATGGAATACATGTGTATATGATTGGCCAAAGGATAGAAAAATAATAAGTTGATTTGTTATTTTTGTGCAAAAGAATAGTGAATTCAGGTTGCTGAAATTGAAGATTTTGAATTCAGGTTGCTGAAATTGAATATAATCTGCTAATCTGATTTTGGTTTGCTGAAATAATGATTTCAGGATGCTGAAATGTAATTCATTTTACCAAAATGATATTTCAGTTTACTGAAAGGTTATCTCGCTTACTAAGATAACATCTAAATGGGAAAACTTATAAAGTATAAGTTGTAAGATTATCAAAGTATAATAATAATACTAAGACTAAGGTGTTATGTCTAATACTTAACTTTGTGAGTAAAGATTAGACAAGTTAATATAAGGTGATGAGATTATAAGTAAGTAAATGAATAGGGTGTTAAGATTATCTAATATTTGACTATGTGATTAAGTGTTAGATAGTATTATGAAATAAAGTATGATATGCTAATTGAAAGATCAATCTTATACCTGATAGGTCTTCTCAATAAAGAAAATAAATTAAATTGTGTAGCGGTAATCGACTATGCAGGCAAGTTTCCTTAACTCAAACTCGAGTTATATTTCGAAGCATATTAGTGAATAATTATTGTGGATTATTCACATCTATACTGATTATTGATTCGCACTTAGTGCATGTTATATATGTTCATCAGGTATGAAAGATTGATCACATTCATTACCATCTGCTCCAGTTGAATTATTCATATTCATTATTGACATTTATTCATGTCGTCCTGATCATTCAATTATGAAATTTGATTCCTGCTAGTTCACAATTATATTGTTGGACGTAGCTAGCCTTTTATTCATATTCTTTCAATCATGATATATCCTTAAATAAATTTAACTTGCTGTGCAAATTTGATGCTCACCCTTGCTATATCATGATAAAAAATTTCAGATTAAGATGAAAGCTCGAGTAAAGATAGAAGCAAAGACAAAGTGCAAGATTAATTTTTTGATGCAGTTAGAACTATTAAATTTTCTGATACAAATGATATTGTAAACCTTTAAGATATTGAAGGTATGTATTAAGTTAAGGTTGTAGACCTTGGAATTTATGTTGTAAAAGTTTAATGTATAAACAATTTATGTTTATATCTTCCGCAATAATTATGGATTTAGTGTACCAGATTCATGGGAAAAAGGTACTCGAATTTGGGGATGCTACATAATTCTCCAGATTCTTGATGGCTATCTCTTGCGATTTCATTCCCATTGCTTGATTTTTTATGGCTACCTCGTTGCTTGTTATATACTTTGATAGCAACTCCTCTAAATCTGATTTCCTCTCTTGACGTTGAACTGGTTGTTTTTGATTTTGAAATCCTGGGGGATACGATGGTCATGGGAATTGCTGATTCTGATTATTGTTCCACACCAAATTCCTATTCCCCTGATTATATGCATTCTGGTACGTATTCTAGGGAATTCTGTTGTAGATACTCAAACATTGTATTAATTTTGGGTTGATTGCGCATTGATCCATATGATGTTCACCCGCGCACAACTCATAAATAACTTCAACTTGCTGTATTTGTCCCCCTGACCAAACGTCGAACTTCTTAGAAAGTGCTGAAATCTGCGCTGTTATTGCCGTCACTCCATCCACCTCTAACACTTTCGCGACTGTAGGTTGTGTCATTCTTGCCGTAGGCCACTGATAGTTGTTAACGTCCTTGGTCTCTATCAACTAATATGCCTTCTCTTAGTTCTTTGCCATAAAAGCTCCCCCCGGCGCTGCATCAATACTGGTCCTGAGATTCCCATGTATCCGTTGTAAAATGTGTTCATCTGCAACCACTTAGGCAATCCATGATGGGGGCATTTTTTGAGCAATTCTTTAAATCTCTCCCACGTTTCGTACAATGACTCCCCATGTTGCTGATCAAACATGGTAATCTCGTTTCTCATCTTTGCAGTCTTTGTTGGTGGGAAAATTTTTGCAAGAAATTTCTGAGCAAGGTCATCCCATGTAGTTATCGATCTAGGTAGTAGAGAATGTAACCAACTCTTCGCCTTGTCCCGCAAAGTGAATGGGAACAAGCGAAGTCTTACAGCATCTTCCAACACCCCATTGTACTTGAAAGTGTCGCATATTTCTAGAAAGCCGATCTGATGCTCGTTAGGATCATCATTTGCCAGTCCCCAAAACTTAACCGAGTTCTTGGTCATCTGAATAGTCTCAGGCTTAATCTCGAATGTATTCACAGCTATAGTAGGCCTGGTGATACTCGACTGCAGCTTAATCACCTTGGGTGTAGCAAAGTCCCTCAACGCTTTTTGGTCTTCGGCAGCCATTGCTTCTTCTGTCCCAGAATTTTCAAAGTCGTCCCTTGTTTCCTTAATCCATTTACTTAGCCTTTGAAAGCGTCTTTTAATGTCGTCCTTAAAAGGAAGCAAGGCTGGATTTTTGGATCGAGTTTGCGAAAACAAATTCAAAAACCTGAAATAAGACTAACAAAATAAAACAAACAAAAATTGTTTAATTAAAACTGGACTAATAAAACTGATATTGCAAAATATTAAAATCTATAATAAAGTCCCCGGCAACGGCGCCAAAAACTTGTTGGGTAAAATCGAATTACGCACAGCACGCAAGTATACATGGTCAACAAGTAATATAATAGTAAGTAAAGTATCGTTCCCTCAGAGACTGTAATAAGAATTTAAAACTCACAAGTACCAATTTCCTATTAATTCTAATTTTATTAAACTAATCAATTTCAAGTTTGTAACTAAAATAATAAAAAGATTAAAATCACCAAATAATCAATAAATTCTAAAAACTAAATTTTCAAACAAATAATGGAGAATTGGGCTTCCGACTTCACTTTAAGCATCACTCTGATTATTATACCTTTATTCCAGTTTAATTCACTATCTCAGTTTATTAATCAAGAACACGTATGTTTTACTAGCCACCTCTCGATGTACTAATACCGTATTAACTTCAATCCACAATTAAGATAGAATCAAGTTAAAAACCTTAATTAACTAACTCACTATATCTCTATGTGAATTACAATTAAAGAAGGTTTAAATTCAAGTTCTTTATCCGATTACATGCGATGTCAAACATATCTCTACCCTAACATTCATCAAGATTCTGTTCATTCACATAAATCAAGAACACATGCTATACAAACTAAGTCTAGACTCGTATTTCATCTCTCGAGTTCATACAAGTCCACAAAGAATCGTTGATCAAGAAATTCATAAATTCACGCTTAAATTAATATAGATAAACCGGATAATAGCTTATTAAACTGAAATTAAAGATTACATAACCATCGTTCCACTTAAAGATCCGTCTTAAGTCTAAAAAGAAATTAGTTCATCATAAATGAAATAATCACTGAATAAATTAAAGATGACATCTCTCAATTACAAATATAAAACCAAAGTAGAAGAACAACACAGAACACCCTTCACTTTAGCCTTAATCCGCAATCGATATGAACGTTCTTCAAAATTTTCACGCCGATGCTCGCTATCCAATTATGTCCTTAATCTCTGTTAATTGCTTTTCATGATGATTATTTCGTTGTTTGTTGAGCAATATATATCCAACACATGAGTTCTGGTCGAGGTCCCATGTAAATTAGAGTCCAAATGCAATCCACGCACCAAAGCATCAAGTCCCAGCAGTGTTTGACTCAATAATGGACGGTTGAGTATAAGGACCCCCTGCCCCGGTGGGGGTGTAAGGGTTAAATAGGCCCGCCCCGGCAGGGGTGCCTTCTGAAAACTAACTTTGGTTTTCTTCTTAGTTGCTACAATAATGCTTCAATTGCATCCTTTTTCACTCATTTCCCACACCAACCTTCCTACACATAAAATAACAAGAAACAAGTAAAAATGAACATAAAATCAAGGAATTAACAACAAATAAGCTTGAACTAGAAATTAATCCGTGGATATAAAATCCACTTATCAAGCAGCCTTGACATTATCCCCTGTAGGGATTTCAAACCAGGGAAGATCATCCTCATCGGGGAGGACCGATGATGGAATATGTTATTCACATCCTCAAAAGATAAAGTATATCCCCCACAGAGTCTCTTGCACATGAGAGGAACATCTATGGTGGAAAATCTGTACCAAGGATTTAGGACTTTGGTGATAACCCCAACGTCAACATCCTTGAAGTTCCTGAGAACTTTGGAGCACACATCCAAGCAGTTCGTCAGAGTTATCAATGATAACTCCAGTCCCCGTCACAAGTTATGGGGGTAACGATCATCACATCTCGTTGAAAAACGGTCCAACAAACCACATGCATCATACATTTGCATCATGTTGTAGTACATTGCATCATGAATATCTTGTTACATTTCAAGTATCTATTATTCTTTATCATATCCATGATGTTACACTACATGAATATGATAAAGAGGGGCATCTGTAGACACTCAAAATTTTGCATTCCTGTTACTAACATTGCAGGAGGGCAGAATCATCTTTCAGAGATAACCCTGGAGGATAGCTCAACTCAGTCCTAGAGACAACCTCGGGATACCCACTCTTTTCTATCTCAGAGATAACCTCGAGATCTTCCATCACAGTCCCAGAGACAACCCCGAGATCTTCAGTTTCAACCTCGGAGATAACCCCGAGGACTGCAGTCATAATTTCGGAGACAACACCGGATAAATTTGCCATCTCAAAGACAAACCCTGAGATATTCAGTCCCAATCCTGGAGATAACCCCGGGATCTTCAATTCAACCTCAAAGATAACCCTGACGAATGTTGTTGCAGTTTCGGAGAAAACCCTAGAAATGATCTTTTCCACTCCCAGCAGTCAGCTTCAACACTCGGCGATAGCCCCGAGCCACTCATTCCATAAACCCGGTGATAACCCTGGGAGGTCAGGTACACCTCAGAGACAACCCTGAGGATAGTCAACACTTGCAGAAGCCCAATCTCAGAGATAACCCTGAGCAACGACTGCTAAATCAGCCCAAACCGGAGATAACCCCGGTGTGGGGCAAAATCATCATTTTGCCACCTCGATCCTACATTGCACCGTCTCAGCAAACATTTCGACATGCATTACACAGAGAAGTGTTCTACAAGAACCAATAGCTCCAATCCCGAGTGACAACTACACAAGACAACACAACGGATATAATTTGAAGCTTGAAGACCTAGGCATGGTCCCATCTTCCCGACTTTATACAACCTCTTATCCCATGTCTTTGCGTAGCTTTCGACAATAGTATGCTGTAAAAGGTCTAATACACCTCGATCAGATGCCCAGATTGAAGTTTTGAAAGTTCGAACAGAAATCATGTTGCACGCATGCACGTACTTTTAGACGACGAGACCCACAGAGCTCGGGACTCCCGGGTAGCCGCAGGTGCATCTGCTGCTGCTGCAGGTACACCTGCGGCTCCCCCCTCTATAAATAGAGGGCTTGGTGTAGCCATTTTGCAAAAAAAAAGGCGAGGAAGCCCTGTCCAATTTGCTCTATACACACCATATATTGAATGCTTTCTCATTTCAAACATGTGTGAGCTTATATTTGGCTACTTTTTACCGGCGGGAGCCGAGTGTTCATCTATTTAAAGCTATTGAAGTCTTCTTTGACAATCCACTATAAGCCTTCTTACATCATTTAAAGCCTTTTCCACACTTATTGCACACACAGTTATTCACCTTGAGAGTCGTGTTGTGTGCATATGCCCGTACTTCGGTCCGTGGCCTTTTATTTCACTTATATATATATATATATATATATATATATATTTACATTTCTGTCAGGCCTAGAGTTCACTTCGTGGCCTTTTACAGCTTTCTTTTTATTTAGTCCCGCCTGGAGTTTTCTTCGTGGCGGTTGATTGCTTTTACAGCTTTATTTACACTTCGTCCTGCCTGGAGTTCACTTCATGGCGATTGATTGCTTTTATTTCTTTCTTTACATTTTCGATCCCCCATAGAGGTGCTTCGTGGTGGTTGATCATTTACATATATATATATATATATATATATATATATATATATATACCATTTTTATATATATAACTGTTTACAGCTTTTATACAAATTGCTACATCATGTGAGCCTAGGAATCATGTGATCACAAATTTAGTCTCCTGAATCTAGATTCGGTTCCCGTGATGGACATTTTTAGCTGGACATGACATGTAAATTATTCACAATGTTTGAGTTTCCTTAGATGGCTCTCATGCCCACAAGGAATTCGACATTGCTATATATATTTTATTTTCTCGAAGATGCTTCGCATCTCGAAAATAAAAGCAATCCATCCGAACCCATAATAAAATGGAAGTATCAAAGGCCTCAATTACGATTGAGCATAAGGGTTTAAAAAATCTCTTTTATAAAATATCATTGATATATCTTGTTAAAACTGAACTTTTATACAAAATTCAAACCCTTTGTATATAGGTGCGAACGAGGCATAGCACTACTTCCAGATAATTGTACATTGATCCACACATACACACATATTTATATATCAGTTTAATTGAAAAGTGGTGGTCACCGTGGCAACACGGATGTTGGGGGGTGCCTAACATCTGCCCTCTGCATAACCAAGTCCCTAGACCCTAACGAATCTCAGTTTCATAGACCCGTTAAGCAATGTCACATCACTGGGTCAATGTGCAAATCTTTTCTCGGTTGTGTTGGTACAACCATTTAAAAAAACCAACTGGTGACTCTTATAGTCCAATCGTCGACATATACATGTCGGACCTTTTCACAACTTATTTTTTCAAAAAAATCTCACCTAACATGAGAACACTAAGAGACAAGAACAGAAAAGGGACAAATAAAAATCCCAACGTCGACAGTGGCATAGACATGGATCAAAGAGATGGATAAGGCTTTCACTATCGCTCGTGTGGGTGAAGATCAGAAGATCGTGTTTGCAACCTACATGATGAGAGACGAGGCGAACTACAATTGGGAGGAGAATCAGCAAAGAGCTGGTGAAGGGATAATAGCATGGGAGAGATTCAAAACTCTGTTTTTTGAGAACTATTTTCCGAAAAGCATGAAGAATAGGATAGAGGTGAAGTTCTTAGAACTTAAGCAGGGAGATATGACGGTGGCGCAATACGCGACAAAGTTAAATGAACTAGCTCGTTTTGCAAAACACCAAGTAATAGATGAAGAGAGGAAAACTAGGCGTTTTGAACAAGGACTGAAGCCTTGGTTATTTAACAAGGTGTCAGTTCTTCAGATCAATTCTTTTGCGACATTGCTGGAAAAGGCCATTATTGTAGAGGGAGGTAGTGAAGCTTTGAGTTTGTACAACAAGGAGAAGAAGGGTAAGAACACAGTAGGAGATAGTCGTGGCGGAAGCAGTAGTGGGGGAAGTAATTTAGGAAAGAAAAAAATGAGAGAATAATAATAACAACAAAAATCACAACAATTAAGTGGGGAAGTTTCGTGGATATTTTAAGAATAGGGCTGAGGGATGCCCGAAGTGTGGAAAGAATCACCGGGGTGAGTGCTAGAAGGGGAGCATTATCTGTTACAACTGTGGCTAGGAGGGACACATTTCGTCCAACTGCCTGAAGCCCAAGAAGATCAAAGGTTGTTACGTATGTGGCTCAGCGGACCACCTGATTAAGGACTGCCCAAAGAAAGGAAGCACCGGAGGAAGCGACCAGCAAGGGGGAAGCAACAAACTGATGATTGGAGGACCAACACCATCCAACCATCCAACTGCAAGAATGTTTGACATGACTATCCAGGACGCAATAGTAGCGAAGGACGTGGTGCCAGGTATCATCACGATCAATGATATAAATGCCTATGTATTATTTGATTCGGGTACCACCTGTTCTTTTGTATATGAAGAATTTGTTAGTCGACTTAATTTACCCCGAGAACGGTTAGAAAATCCTTTAAATGTAGAAATTGCAAATAAGGATATAATCCCTGTAAAATATATTTGTCGAAATTGTCGTGCAAACATTAGAAATCATGAACTAAGCGTAGACTTAATCCCTATAAGATTGGAAGAGTTTGAGGTAATATTGGGAATGGATTGGTTGTATAACCATGCTGCGATAATTGATTGTCAGAATAAAAGTGTAAATCTTCAAACTTCGAATAAGTCTAAGGTAGTCTTTTATGGTAGCTCGTCGCTTAAGAAGTCGTGTTTACTTACGATGATGCATGCCAAGAAATTGTTAAGGAAAGGATGTGTAGGTTACTTAGCGTACATTGTTGATACTCAGAAAAAAGGGAGGAGAAATTAAGGATATATCTGTAGTAAGAGAATTCCAAGACGTATTTCTGGACAATCTGCCTAGTCTTCAGCCAGACAGAGAAATCGAATTCATAATAGACTTAGCACCAGGAACGACATCGATTTCGAAAGCCCCATATCGTATGGCGCCAGTAGAAATAAAGGAATTGATGATAAAATTACAAGAGTTACTAGATAAAGGGTACATACGACTGAGTGTGTCTCCTTGGGGAGCACCAGTGTTGTTTATAAAGAAGAAGGATGGATCGATGAGGCTCTGTATCGATTATCGAGAATTGAAAAGAGTAACGATCAAGGATAGATATTTGTTACCAAGGATAGACGACCTTTTCGATCAACTAAGGGGAGCGAAGTGTTTCTTAAAGATATATCTACGGACGGGTTATCACTAGTTGAAGGTACAGGATGAGGACATATCTAAGACATCGTTCCAAACTCGTTATAGATATTTTAAATTTTTGATGATGTCATTCAGATTGACAAATACTCCGGCAACATTTATGGACTTGTTGAACCGAGTCTTCAGTCTATTCTTAGATAAATTCATAGTAGTTCTCATCGATGATATTTTGATCTACTCAAAGACGGGAGAAGAACATGCCGAACATCTGAAGATGGTTTTGGAGGCGCTAAGAAAGGAGAAGTTGTACGTAAAATTTTCCAAGTGTGAATTTTGGATGGAGAAGGTTCAATTCTTAGGACACGTGGTGGATAAAGATGGAATTTCAGTAGACCCTGCAAAGGTAGAAGCAGTAAGTAATTGGGAATAACCAAAGACGCCAATTGAAGTCAGAAGTTTCTTAGGGTTAGCTAGGTATTATTGAAGATTTATCCAGAATTTTTCTAAGATAGCAACCTTGTTAACCAATCTAACAAGGAAGACGGTAAAGTTTATATGGACATATAAGTGTGAAGAAAGTTTTTAGGAATTGAAGAAGAAATTGAGTGAGGCACCTGTATTATCATTACCAGATTATACGGGAGGATTTGTGGTGTATAGTGATGCATCGCACAAGGGACTTGGTCTTATGCTAATGCAATATGGCAGAGTCATTGCATATGCATTACGACAACTAAAGGATTAAAAAAAATGATACCCTACTCACGACTTAGAGTTAGCGGCAATAGTTTTTGCGTTAAAGATTTGGAGACATTATTTGTACGGAGAAAAATGTGAGATATACACAGACCACAAGAGTCTAAAATATATCTTCACACAGAAGGAGTTGAACATGCATCAGAGAAGGTGGTTAGAATTAATCAAAGATTACGACTGCGATATTCTTTATCACCCGAGAAAGGTAAATGTAGTAGCCGACGCACTGAGCGGGAAAGGAAGGGAGAAATTAATTTAGCTGACAACTTAAGAGGAGTTAATAAGATAAATGGAGAAATTGGAGATAGAGGTAAAGGGACCGGAGAGGTCTGAAGAAAAATTATTTACAGTGGAAGCTCATCCAATGTTGTTGGATAAAGTAAAGGAATCACAGGAAAAGGATGAAGAGTGTGAGAAAATCAGGGAAAGGATCATAGAAAATGACGAAAAGAGATTCAAAATGGATAAAGACTGTATTTTGATATTCGAAGGGAGAGTGTGGGTGCCAGCGGTAACCAAGTTAAGGGAAGAAATTTTGTATGTGGCACACAATACGACGTATTCCGTTCATCCTAGAGGCACAAAGATGTACCGAGATTTGAGGTAATATTTTTGGGAGCCCAATCTGAAATGCGAAATTACAAAGTGCATAAGTAGATGTCTTACTTGTCAACGGGTCAAAGTAGAGAACCAAAGGACGAGTATTCTACTTCAACCGTTGGAAATACCAGAGTGAAAATGGAAGCACATTACGATGGACTTCGTGGGGGGACTTCATGTCACGCAGAAAGGTTTTGATGCCATTTGGGTTATCGTAGATCGACTAACAAAGGCGGCTCATTTTTTACCGATCAAAATTCGATATAGTTTGAATCAGATAGCGAACCTGTACGTAAAGAAAATTATTTCACGACATGGAGTGCTGATATTGATTGTCTCTGATCGAGATCCGCGCTTCACGTCAAAATTCTTGAAAAGCTTGCAAGAAAGGATGGGAACACAGTTGAGATTAAGTAATGCTTATCATCCACAGACAGACGAATAAAGTGAGCGAACGATACAAATGCTGGAGGATTTTCTTGGAACTTACGTGATGGACTTCAAGAGAAGTTGGGACGATCACCTACTTCTAGTGGAATTTGCATATAACAACAGTTATCATGCGAGTATAGGCATGCCACCGTATGAAGCTCTTTACGGGAGAAAGTAACCGTTGTGTTGGGATGAAGTCGGAGAACAAAAAATGTTGGGACCAGAGTTAGTGTAATAAATCGCAAATGTGGTGACAGTGATAAAATCTAAACTAGTAGTTGCACAAGATTTTTAGAAGAATACGCAGATTTACATCGTCAAGACCTCGACTTTGAAGTCGAAAGTTACGTTTTCTTAAAAGTATCTCCCTGGAAGGGAAAAATACAATTCGATAAGAAGGAAAAATTGAGTCCGAGGTTTATAGGACCATTTGAAATATTAAAGTGAGTGGGCAAAATGGCATACAAAGTTGCATTACCACTCGAGTTGGAGCACATCCATAATGTGTTTCACATCTCCGTGTTGCGTCTGTACAAGCCTGACTATAAACACGTGATTTCTTACGAGCCCATTCAAGTGGAGAAGAATTTGCCGTATGAAGAAATTCCTACCCAAATATTAGATAGGAAAGAGCAGACATTAAGAAATAAAATTATATCTTATGTAAAAGTACTTTAGCGAAACCAAGACGCCAAGGAGGCCACGTGGGAATTAGAAGAAAAGATGCGAATGGACTATCCCTACCTATTTGTGTAACCTTGTACCAATTCCGAGGACGAAATTTTTATAAGAGGGGGAGGACGTAAGAACCGTGAATTTCATTAATAAATAATTATTCTAATATAAAAAGAAAGTGAGTATTTATTTGAATATAAATTTTGATGTGTGTAAGATGAGTAATTCAATTAATTCAAATTGAATTTATAAGAAATGAGAAAAATGTGGATTTTGTGATGTAATTTGTGAAATGCCTTGTGTGGCATGAGAATGGAAATTTAAATGGTTAAAATTAATTAAAGGATGAATAAATTAAGAAGTGAATAATTAATTAATATTATATTATTAATTAATTTTCTTTATTGTGAATATTAGAATAATAATGAGCAAAATAATTCACATAATTAGAATTATATTTACTCATTTAATTGATATGTGCAAAATATGTGATAATATATAGTAACTACATTTAAAAAGGGAAGTGTAGTGTGACACTTTAGTGTGACTATATATATATATATATAACTATATAGTAAAATGGTAGGAGTTATAATTGACAAAAATAATCGCTTATGTGACATTAAGTATGTGTGGGAACATTAAAGAAGTACTATATGAAAGAATTACAAATTATTTCAATAAGTGAGTCTAATTGGAATAAAAAAGTTTTAAGGAGATATTAAATTGTTAGTGACCAATTAAATTGAGTCCATATATGTTATAAACATTAATTAGACTAGACTAATGTACTTGGATTATATGATGTGGGTACATAAATAATCCCTAACTTTCCATTATGTAATAGCATTAACACATTAAAATCACATTTTGGAAGTCCAAATAACCAAACAAAGCATTATGTAACGTAGTTACTGAGATTTAAACCTGTGTCCCAAAATCAGTGACTCAACAGTATACAAACAGTGGCCTAGTCTCAGTTGCGTGAAATTCATCTGCTATAATCCATGGTGATGATGGCTACAAAGTTGGTGGTTGGCCAACTCCTTCTTGTCCATTATTTCCTTTCATCTTCCATTGATTCAAACCATGGTGCAAGAACAATAACTGGGCAACCAATTCTCTATATAAAGCACCCTCTTTTTCTCATTATCAGTTACTAAAAAAATGTCTGATAAGTTGCATTTGAGAGTAGAGTTGCTGAGAATTGAGGGAGTATAATCAAAGAAGTGAGGGAGTTCAATTTAAAGCTCAATAGGTAACATTACTGTAAATGTGTTCTTGAGTTTAAGATTTCAAATTTCTTAGCATTTACATTAATTCTTTGTTAATTGGTATGGAGTAGGATGCCATTGTGTTATCTGAGTTTGTATACATGTATGAAACCTCTGAGACTGAGTTTAAGTATGATTAATGAGAGAAAATTAATGTTGGTTTGATACTCTGCAGAACAGATTACCTTTCTGGGTCTAGTCCAGGAAGGGCCCAGCTGCACCCAGTTTGTACTAGGGTGCAGCGCAGCTGCGCCAGTCCCCAGAACCAAATTCTAGTTTTTGTTGTACCATGTTGTCTCTACACTGGAATTAGGACCTACACATGCATGAAAAGAAGTATAACACGAGGTATAAAGCTTTTCTTATAAGATAGGAAATGGCCAACATGATTTAGTTGGGGATTTATAATAAAAACTCAATGTTACGAAAATAAACTTTAATGAAACTCATGTTCTGTAAATTTTGAGCTTGATAGTGTACAAATAACTTATTTCTGAACATAAATGAGCATGAGTTATGATTTATAGTTGCTTTGTTCATGACCAACTTGTTAGACTTTGAATGTGCCTTTTTTTAAGAAAAACTTGACATATTGAAGCTAATATCCATGAATACTACATGGAGTATGTTCTGACTTTGTGAGAGCCCAAAATTCGGGTCCCAAATCACCACGGATACGGTACAATAATTCTATAACTAGTGCGAAAGATATAAACATAAATTGTTTATATATTACATTACACACTATTTTCCCAAGATCGAGTAACCTTAACTTATACACAAATCATAACTTATTTGATTTTCAACAACATTAATATACAATACTTATACAAACTTAACTGCACACATAAACTTAAAGCTGGAACTGTCTTTAACCTTTCCTTGTATCCGACGTATTCGTCTTAATCTGTAATGTTTATCATGATATAGCAAGGATGAACATAAGTTTGCCCAGCAAGTATAAGTTTATTTAAGGATATATCATGATTGAAAGAATTTGAATAATAAGCTGGCTATAATTCAACAATATAGTTGTGAATTAGCATGAACAAAAATTGCATAGTTGTACGAACATTAAACATGAACATATATATATATATATATATATATATATATATATATATATATATATATACATGGACCGAATGGTAATAAAGGTGATCAGCCTTTCATACCAAATAAATACATGCAGTATGCACATAGTGCGATTTAATAATTCGTAGACATGGCAATCAGCAATGATTAACCGCAAGTTATATTTGAATAAACAACTCAAAGTCGAGTTAAGAAAAACTTGCCTGTTTCGTTGATTATCGTTATGCATTTTAATAAGCTTTCTCTAAAGACCTAATATATAAATAATATCGATATACAAATTAGAAAAATATCATCACAATATAAAATAACCTAAGCACATTAACATATAACCCTACCAGTCTATAACACACATAAAACTTCACCTCAAGTCAAACCTTTACAGTCTGAGTTGAATCTGGCACAATTCTGACATCACGACGGTTTAGTCAGACAAATATCGAGTTTAAATTCAATTAAACTCTACCTAAATACTTAACAATTATCTTAGATAATTTTATTATCAGTCAAAATAATTTTCATAGGTTCGTAATAATTTTCAAGTAATTATTACCATTTATCATGAATTTTCAATCATTAATATCGTATTTATATAATTAAATACCCCTTAATTCATTTATCATTAGTATTTATTTAATACTAAATATTAATGAAAATCATAACATAATATTATAATATATTTATAATATCTCAAAGTATTTTTATTACCTTAAAATCATATTTATATGATTTTTAAACCTTTAAATTCCTTATCCGATTATTGCTTAAAATATTAATATTTTCATGACAAAATATCAAAAGTTATATTTTATAACTTCAAATATTTTTATAACACTTAAATGATTTTTAAATCATTAATTCTATTTTTTATAATTTATTTAATACATTTATTAAATAAATTAATCATCATTAATATTAATTAATTAATTAAATTCATCACAAAATATTAAAAGTCATTAAAAATAACTTAAAATATTTTCTTATACCATAATATAATTTTTCATGATTTTTCAAGTATTAAAATCATTTTTAAGCAATTTATTTAATATTATAATTAAATAAATTAAATACCATTATTATTCCAAAAATATTAAATATTTATCAAATATATTCAGAATAATTAAAAACTAATTTTCAGGCTTTAAAATAATTTTTAGGAATTTATTTTATATTTTTAATAATTAAAAACTATTTTTCTCTATTTATTAATTAAAATAATTAATTTCTGAATTTAAGTGTCGCTAAAGGTGCATTAGGCGACAAAACCGTGGCTAAAGGTGTTCTTGGGCTATTCTTCATCAAACCCAGAAATGAATAGGCAGTGTTCAAGGTAGTAAGTTTGACCGGCTGTAATTCATGGATACAAAGGTATCTGGGTTTGAGTAGGTGTTCAGATTATAGTATTGATGCAATACTACAACCCTAAACAAACATCATGGCCATCTTATATCTAAGCAGAGAGATCTGGGCCCTCAAATAACTTGTCAGGCCTGTTCTTCATTTTCTGGGTTACCCAGAAATGAAGAACAGCCAAGGTACCTACTTTGCAACTTTAGATCATGGCTTTCTGGGCTCGGTTTGTGTGATCTAGTGGTTCAATATTATAGAAGACATGTCGAGGTACAACGACATAACATCATATCACCATAACAACAAAGAATCTAAGAGAAATGGACCGGTCAAAGTTGTGCCAAGAAACTGCCCTTTGAAGATCTTGGTTACCCAGAATCTTCATCCGGTGAGTTGGTCAACGTAGGTTTGACCAACATTTAATCCGATTTCG
The DNA here is from genome assembly GCA_016801055.1 of Panax notoginseng. Lineage (NCBI taxonomy): Eukaryota > Viridiplantae > Streptophyta > Magnoliopsida > Apiales > Araliaceae > Panax > Panax notoginseng. The sequence goes on along the minus strand of CM029016.1, from coordinate 155,062,938 downwards.
TGTATGATCTGGGAGTTTTAGAGGTATGGTTTAATAGTCCTATGTCAGTCTACACAACCATAACAATAACAAGGTCCAAACACTTAGCAGTCGTCAGATCTGGCACCTGTAAAATCACTGTCAGACAACAACTGGGTTTCTAGGTTGCCTAGAAACCCGTTTTCGTGCTTGGTCAACGCAGTTTGACTTCTCCTATCTTACGATCTAGACATGTTATGACCCTATTTCCAATTACAGATCACAGACCACATACCAGACTACCAATCCAAAACATAAAACAAGAAAAATAATAAACAGAGAAGAATCTGTGGCTCCTGACATTAGCTTGTCAGACCACATTTCAAGCTCAAGAACAGTTTTTAAAAACACCATTTTAAGCCACTTTGATGCTATGGATTCATGATGGATCATCATAGATCATCATAAAACATCTTTTAACACAAATATAAACACAAAAACACTAACTCTATCTTAGCATACAAGATCAAAATGAGTCTAGGGTTTTATACCTTCTAAATTCAATCCTTGACCTTAGCTCTCCAATCTGATATTAGGTGATCTAGGGGCTGGTTATGTGATTGAGAAACTTGATATATTCGGAGGTTTCAAGAGAGAATGAGTTTTTAAGTTTTTGGTAGCAAATGGACCAAAAGTCTAGACTTTCTCTCTTTTAATTCTCTAAATTAGATACAATGTATGTATGTAATTGCAAGGTGTCCCTCTAGATCAGATTGTAGCTGAGATTTAAGTCAAAAGGCTAGCTTTAGTTAGTGAACCACTATAATTTTGGCAAGATTTGCAAGTTAGCTTATTAAAAATATAAAAAGGGTAATCTTGTCATTTGCATTTTAATTTTAGTGGCATACATGATATTTCTCTAAACCCTTAGGGTTTAAGATTTAAGGTTTAGGGTTTAACCCTTTAGATTTTAAAAATAAATTCTAGGATTTCCAAATTAAGTTTCCAAAAATAAAAAATTAATATTTCTAAATTATATTTAGGGTTTTCTAATTATATTAAAATTGCTAATTAGGATTAATATTTCCTAATTAAAATTGCTAATTTAGCAATTAAGTTTCATAATCGCGTATTAGGGTTTTCTGTTGAACAATTAGGGTTTTCTAAAAACTAATTAGGGTTATCCATAATTAAATATAATTAATAACGTTTAAACTTTATACTAGCATTTGCATTCCCAAATTAGGGTTTTCAACTTCCGAATTAGGGTTTTAGATTCCCGAAATTGAAATTAGGGTTTTTGGAACCGATTTTAGGGTTTCTTATCAATCGCTAGATTTTTCTAACTGAACGTTGATGTTCTTAATATATATATAGGGTTTGACACTAATATAGGTTATCTGGTCAACCCTTGACCCATAACCACATTCTGTACACATACATGACCATACACACAAAACATATACACTTAAACCCTGAATCCTGAATAATTCTCTAGAAAAATTTTAAATTCACAAAATTCCTTCTCGAAAATCTCGAATCCATTCACTTATCTTCTGTCTAAGTTTGTTATTTAACCTTAATTCAATATTTTAAGATTTTATAAATATTCAAATTCTCGGGTTGTCACATTCACCCTTTCTTCTAAAAAATTCGTCCCCGAAATTTACCTTACACCTTATACCATGCACCATACACCATTCATACAAAGCATCACATGTTACCCAATACATTCCTCACAAGAGTAAAAAATTTCAAATAGTGTTGAGGAGTTGTATAGACTATTGTCTATCATTTTCGAAAAGAATATATGGAAATTCATCCGCAAACCGTCATAACTTATTAAGTATTCTTGGTCTAATATGTTTCTCATCACTGCCATAGGCACAAAAATTTTACCTCAGTCTTATCGGAATCCGCACCAAAAATAATTTGGTTCGGGGAAATTTTCAAATAACGCTTAGAGTTTTTATAAACGTTGGGCTAGCCGAATCAAATAGCTTAGACTCATATCAATAATTCAATTTAATCGAAATACGAATGTGTGCAGCCAAATTCCATTGGCAAATTAAATTTTTGAAAATATTTTGAAAATGACGTCATAATGTCGTACTGTATTAACAACCCGTTTGAGGATGCCTTCATCGAGTGACTTTGTCATAACACATCATACAATAGTGGAACAACGATTTTATATCAAATTCAACACTAAGTATTCCTGCATTTATAACTCCATCAACTTTTTATCATCTCTGCACCAGTTTACATGGTATATAATGATAAATAAAAATATATTATGATATTTCAAATCATTATCGTCTAGCCGAAGCAAATAGCTTAAACTATTCTTTAAACCGATTAAAAATTCATTTCAAATCTGTTTTATCATTTCAACAGGTAACGATGTGTCGGTGGCCCAAAGTCCATGCATACACAATGGTCACCAAGAGTTGAGAATAAAAAATTTATTTTTAGAAAGACAGGTAGTGCGTATTTAGCTTGATGCCAAAAAATTTGAATTCTAGCATAGCTAGGAGGTTTGGAAAACCTATTTCTCCATTAATGATCAATTGCTTAATAATCTATCTATTCCTATTATCCTCAATACACAAAACTATTCCCAATTCGTCAAACCACACTCATGAGTTCAGGAACTTTCTACAATCATATGAGTTTAAGAACTTGCCCTAGTCGGACCTTTGGCGTCCATTCGCTGAGGGGTTCATAAACATTTCATATAATCATGAGTCACGAACGTATCGTATGTATGAGTTTTAAGAACTCGTACTTATCATTATATTCTCCACCTATAACCTATCTATCTGTTATACACATGAGAAAGGAATCGCCCTCTCAACATGCATATAGAAAATAGCGCGACACAGACATTTCAATGATTATCAGTGTAAGAAACTAAGTGGTTGTTACTCCAAGTACAATTCTCCGCCCATAACAAGGAATCATATAACTTAGCTGCTGACATGAGTCCTCAATTGGAATCCCCTCCTAATCTTAACTCCCTTCTCAATATGAATTTCATTCAACTCGTATTCGTAATCCTTTCCTGAATCTGTACCATTTTATAGTACAACTGACACACAATATTCTCGTCGTAAACTTTTCAATCATTCACTTGATCCTTCTCCGTACTATAACCTTATCATATCACATGGTGATCTCATCGTATATATTACGATTCTTTTCTATGTCTTAATCGTTTTGTTTTACGATCTCCTATCGCCGTACTTTTAGTCTTTTAGACTTTATCTATTCATCACTACTATTCATCACTACTATTCACCTTTATTATCAGAGTTAGGGAACTCGGTATCTTATAACTTACCGAGATTCGTCTTTGAATCTTACCGATACACTAAATCTATTTGAGTTAGTACTTATCCTAATCACTGCGGTTATTAGTCTCAGGTATTCCTACCTAAGGTTTATAACCTATAGCTCTGATACCAACTAGAGCCCCAAATCCAGGTCCCAAATCACCACATATTCGGTACAATCATTATATAACTATTGCAGAAGATATAAACATAAATTGTTTATACATTACATTACACACTATTTTCCCAAGGTCGAGTAACCTTAACTTATACACAAATCATAACTTATTTGACTTTCAACAATATTAATATACAATACTTATACAAACTTAACAGCACACATAAACTTAAAGCTGGAACTGTCTTTAACCTTTCCTTGTTTCTGACGTATTCGTCTTAATCTACAATGTTTATCATGATATAGCAAGGGTGAGCATAAGTTTGCCCAACAAGTATAAGTTTATTTAAGGATGTATCATGATTGAAATAATTTGAATAATAAGCTAGCTATAATTAAACAATATAGTTGTGAATTAGCATGAACAGATTTTACATAGCTATACGAACATTGAACATGAACATTTATATATCTGGACCAAATGGTAATGAAGGTGATCAGTCTTTCATACCTGATGAATACATGCAGTATGCACATAGTGCGATTTAATAATTCTTAGACATGGAAATCAGCAATGATTAACCACAAGTTATATTTGAATAAACAACTCAAAGTTGAGTTAAGGAAAACTTGCATGTTTCGTTGATTATCGTTATGCATTTTAATAAGCTTTGCCTGAAGACCTAATATATAAATAATATCGATATACAAATTAGAAATGTGACACCCCCAAATTCAGGTACTTGAAACCCGAACTCGGTGTTTCGCGATACTATTTATATGAGCGGAATAATACTAATAATAATAATAATAATAATAATAATAATATAAAAAATCAAACTTGATTTATATTTATCAGAGTCTAATCCCAAGTACGCAACCTTTACTATAATTCTTCACATGATAGATAATACATATCATTGCCTTAATACAGTCTAACTATTACAAAAGATACCAATAAGCATATTCTGCTTGCTTTCCTTTTCACTTGTTCTTGACTGTACCTTCGGGTTGATCATGCCTAGTTGAAAACATTTAAATTTAAAGCAAGAATGAGTATTTGGGTGCCCAGCAAGTTATAAAAATTATAAATATAATTAGCTGAAAGAATTAAATGTTTTTTTTATTCATCACTTCTACAACGATTCACTAGTTATGAAGTAAACTAAATCGATAATAATAACATAACAATTCTATATCACATTTTTGAAACTACGTACTGACTATAAATAGGGTTAAGGTGACATACTATGAACATTGTTTTCTATTTTTAAAAAGGTTAAACAGAACTTCATTTGCAAACCGTCATAACTTATGGGCACGATGGTGTACATCCCATGGTCCCTGTATTGATCAATACTGCATGCAAGAACGATATTATCGTTCACTTTGTCCGCCTTGGGCGCATAAAAGTTTTTCCTTATTCGGGATGTTCATACTTAGTCGGGAATCCGAACCAAAATAATTTGATTGGATACAAAAAGGTTTTATCATATTCAACGATATTTCTAAATTTGTGTCTAGCTGATCAAATAGCTTAGACGACTTTTACTTAATGTATGCATACTGGCAATCAATAAGTATATATATATATATATATATATATATATATATATATATATATATATATATATATATATATATACATATCAACATGTGATTAAATACAATGATTATCTAAGTGGGGACACTTGTATAACCATAATTAGAAATGAACGAACAGAATAAATATCTGAATAATAATGTAATACCATGTTGATAATCAATGATCAAATATAATATATATATATATATATATATATATATATATATATATATATATATATATAACAATAGGGTTAATAATCTGGTACACTAATAATATAATTCTGAACCTTTCTTACTCATGTCCATTGCATAAAGAAAATGCAAAGGTAGGATACTTGCTTGCTCTGCTGCTTACAATACGCAACTTAATTTTATTTTTTATACCGAAACCTATCAGTAATAAGATCATTCTACCGATTAGAATAGCGTATCGTAACACATAATACTACTTATTGCAGTCATCACATAACCAAATCGCATTGTCACACATGTTTCACAGTCATTGGATTACAAACAAACACATATACAGACAAATTATATAAGTCCAGATCAATTTTTAAAACATGTCGGTGTATCGCCAGCTTTATCGGGTAATTATCGAGTCTAAGACTCTATTGTGTAGTTCATTATTCCTTTAGATATTTTAAATATCAGTAAAATTATTTTTCATAGCCTTATAATAATTTTAAAATAATTATTATAATTTTTCAAACACTAGAATCATTATTAAATGATTTAAATACTAATTAATTCTATTATCATTAATATTTAATTAATATTAAACTATTAATGAAACCATTGTCAAAATATTAAAGTTATTTATAATAACTTAAAGTATTTTTAAAGTACTAATATTATCCTTAAATGATTTTTAAAACAATTAAAATCATTTTCAAATAATTACCATTAATATTGAAATATTAATGTATTATCTATCAAAATATTAAAAGTCATTAATTATAATTTAAAATATTTTTAATTCATTTATAACCTTTTTAAATAATTTTTAGATTAATAAAACTTTTTTAAAACTATTTATTTAATATAATTATTAAATAAATCCAATATCATTAATATTAAATTATTAATGAGATTATCCTTTAAATATTAAAAGTTATATTTTAAAAATTAAAATATCTTTAAACACTTTATTTTCATTTAAAATGATTTTTATAATATTAAAATCATTTTTCAACTAATTTATTTAATATAAATATTAAATAAATCTAATATCATTAATATTAAAATATTAATATTTTTCATGACAAAGTATCAAAAGTTATATTTTATAACGTAAAAATATTTTTAAAATCTTTAAATTATTTTTATACGATTTTTAAATCATTAATTCTATTTTTCGTAATTTATTTAATACATTTGTTAAATAACTTAAATATCATTAATATTAACCAATTAATGAAATTCATCACAAAATATTAGAAGTCATTAAAAATAACTTAAAATATTTTCTTATATCATAATATAATTTTAAATGTTTTTTCATGTATTAAAATTATTTTTAAATAATTTATTTAATATTATAATTAAATAAATTAAATTCCTTTAATATTCCAAAAATATTAAATATTTATGAAATATATTCAAAATAATTAAAAACTAATTTTCGAACTTTAAAATAATTTTTAATAATTTATTTTTTATTTTTAATAATTAAAAACTATTTAATACTAATTATTTAATAAAAATAATTAATTTTGTAATAAAGTGTCGCTAAAGACTGCCTATTGCGACAGAACCGTCGCTATATGTGTTCTTCGTGTTCTTCGTCAAACCAAGAACATCATTGTCAAAGAATGAGGGTACTACTTTGACCAGGGATAACTTTTAATCTATGAGGTTTCTGGGCGAGATAAAACATTACTCTTGTAGTGGGTATGCAACACTACAACTAAGACCAACAAACTAGGCCATTCAACAACATAACAAGAAGATCTGTCCCTTCAAACTCTCTGTTAGAGCTTTCTGGGTATTCTGGGTTACCCAAAAACCTAGTTAGCTTCGAGGGTCCAATTTAAGGCTCAATTTGCTTTAGGTTCTGGTCATGAACAAGTTGTTTTTATGGTTCAAGATTATAGTCTACATGACAATGTACAAATAACATATCATCATATCATCATAACAACAACATAAATGAACGATCAAGGCTGGTCAAACCTTGTCAGACGTTGCGTTCATAATTTTCTAGGAATTCCAGAAACCAGTTTTCGTGACCGGATGGTCTACTTTGACCAATCACTGCAATCGACTCAATTGATATTTAAGAGATTTTAAGGCATAAACTTGTAGTCTATATAACATATTACGATTCTATTACAACAACAACAACAAAAAAAAACAAAATGTAGCAAGATCAAGGCTCAGGAAAATCTTGTCAGGCCCTTTCTGAGCAGTTTCTGGGTTACCCAGAACTGCTCAGTAATGGCCGGTCAACGTGGTTTGACCACAAATATCTTACTATATATAGTAGATCTGACCCTGATTCAAGTTGTAGATCATAGACCACATAAAATACTACAAGTATTAACCTTCAAAACACAAAAGCACATAATCACCACAGATCTATGAGGGCTGACATTTGACTGTCAGACACAAAAACAAAATTTTCCAGATTTGGAAAAACACTAGATTTGAGCTTATAGATGTTATGGATATAACATCTATCAACCCAGATCACTTAATAACACTATAAACAATACATTACAACTCAAAATCATAACTTCTAACATACCATACATGATCAGATTTTGGTTTAGGGTTATACCTTTACTTTGGTCAATCTTAATCTTAGGGCTTCTGATTTGATAGTGAAATTCGTGGGGCTTGGAATTGGGACTGATATGTTATAAGAATTTGTCGGTTTTAGACAGAGAAGGTATTGGTTGAGTGTTTGTGCAAAATGAGTTTAATTGTGAAACTTTCTTTCTCCCATCCTATATATATTCATTTGATGCAATGTATGTTACTGGTATAGCTGTCAAGAAGTAGCTGATTGCTGATAATTGTAGTCATGTGGTAGGTTAAAGTTGGTCACCCACTCCATATTTTATCTAGATTTGCAAGCAAGCTTCATAAAAAATACAAAAGGGCATTTTGGATAATTAACTTGTGATTTTAATGGCATTTAGGTCATTTGGCAAACACTTAAGGTTTCACCCTTAGGGTTTATGTAAAACTCCAACTTTTATGAATAAAGATGAATTTTTTATAAATATCATTTTTGAATATTATGGAGTGAATTTGATATAATGTTATAGTTGTGGGTAATATATATAAATTTTGCAAAGTACGCAAGTTGTTATATAATATTCGATTGGTCGGGAAATATTCGTTTTAACAGGGAATATTAGTACGACGGCACAATCATTGGTGGACGCCACAATAGAATTATTGTCGGATTGAGAAAACTTCAAAAATATCTTTTTATAAAATAACGGTGTAATCGTTACCTTTAACACTGTTGGAATACCCGGTGGATAAAGTAAAGTAATACGCATTGTTGTACAGTAGCACAAGGTATTACACAGTGTATTAGAATTATTGATTCTTACGTAAGAAGGCATTACTCAATAATTGTTACAGTAATTACTGTTCAATATTTTATTTTATTGGTTCTATAATTGCTGCGTTGATATTTTATAATACTGTTGTTTCAATAATTGTCACTGCACAGTATTTCCCATTATCAGATCAATAATTCATATTATTTAAATAATATTATTAGATAGCATTATTGGCGATGTCTATAAAGTTCTGTCAAGGAGAGATTTGGTCACCTAATTGCATGCCAGTAAGGAGAAATCCTTATTAGAAAGCCCCCTCTTTCCTGGGAACGGCCTGGTTGTCATAATTGTGATTCTGTAATATTATTTGTGAATAATTAATTATTAATTTATATGATAATGAAATATAAATTTTTATGTGGACATAAATGATGGATAGGAATATATTTATTTTATGTGGTTATAAATAAAGGAATTAATGTTGAGGTGTTTTATGAGTATTTTTGTCGAAATAGACGTATTAAAAATCAAAATAGTGTTCTTAAAGTTCTATTGCGTAAGTTATAATTTTGATCCAACCGTTGAATCGTTGTGATTTTTGGATATGTTATACATATATAAGTTGAGTATATGTCCACAAATTTTGAACCGTTAAAAATTAACGTATGATTTGTTATAAATTTTATGAGGTATTGAAAATCATCCATTTGTGGATTTCGAATATTTTCTATTTGTAATTTGGAAAAACTTAAACTTACAAAGTTGCAGAGAATTAAATTTTCTATGGAATAGACATGAGATTCGAATTTTTCTTATAAAAGGGCTATTTATTATGAATTACTGAAGTTTTAGAAAATAAAATATTTTTATTAGGGGTGGGACCCACTTTTGTCATTTGTATTGATTTTCAAATGTGATGGGCTGTATTTTTTCAAGGAAAGCATGCTAGCTTGTTCAAAAGAAGTGGCATAGAAGATAAATAATAATAATAATATTTTATTATTTTAGTCTCCTATGACGTTTTAGCATTTTCCTATAAATAGGCGCTTAAGTTAGAATTGAAAATCACACCAGAATCAGAGAATTATTCTTCTATAATCTTGAGCATATTTTTTTCGAGTTTTAGAAAGCTTTGAGCGCAGAAAATAGTGAAAGTTTTCTTCAAGAATATCCCCACTATACCGGTTGAAATACTCTTCTTTTCAAGGTAAATGATGTTATTTTTGTTAAATATTCGCTTGAAATAATATTTTCTTCCAGACTCTGTAGTGTGTAAGTAATATTATTTCATTTCATAATTCGAATTCTATACTAATTTGGTTAAAGTTTTGGCTTCTATACTCCATAAAATTAGTAGAATTCATATTTGCGTTTCATCCAGTATCTTTTCATGAAAATATTATTCTGAGCATTCTTGATATGTTTTAACTTTTTCATACCAGAGTACTATTTACGGGATTACTATTCCCCAAGTACTATTTATGGGGTACTATTCACTCGAGTACTATTCACCCGGGGTACTATTCATGATAAAAATTGATTTATTTTCTGTCCAAATTATTTTTGGTACAATATTATTCTTGAATTTTACTCCACAAAGCAGTATCATGTTGACAATTTGGACGTTATTAATTTATAGATAAATTAAATTATAAATCTTTAAAAATTTATTCTTGAACTTGTTTTATTGAATTCTTATATCATTGTCATCATCCTCATGTTTATATTATGTTGAAAGTCATCTGTGGCATGTAGTGCATAGATAGACTTGGTATGATTATGACCATAAATTATTCGGTATAATCATGACCGTAATGTTACAAATGATGTTGTAAAAGTCATCATTGGCCCGTAGTGCATTGATGGACAGTTGTTAGCATGATCATGACCATTGATGAATACACGAATATCCTTAGCCCGTAGTGCATGGATACTTTGTGGTCGTGATACTAATGAATATCCTTGGCCGTAGTGCAGGGATGATGTGGATTTTTTATTAAGCTGAGTCTCGGCCATAAAAGTGATGAAAAACCTTTTAAATCATAGAAGATAGTAGATTTTATTCTCTACTTGACTCTTCTAATGGATTGCTTGTTCCGCTGCAGTTAAACTTGATGTTTGTTATATTTTATCAGTTTAACACTGTAAAAGGCTAATGATAAATTATTCTGCATTATCTCAGTCATAATATTTCTTACTGGGCTAGTTGAGCTCACCTTTTTGCTTTCGTTGTCCTCTTCGGGAAATGAAAATGTAGCAGAGACTAGTCGGGGAATGGAGTGACAGTCTAGATGATAGCATTAGTAGTCCTCACTATTCTATAAAATAGTGTGATAATAAATGTATTGAGGACTCCATTTGTGTTTGAATACTGTCTAGAAGACAATATTCGTATAAAAACTCTTAGTTTATGTTTTATCGTATGTTACACGACAGTTATATTACTAAGTTGTATTTGAATTTTGTACCATATATTTGGCGACTCAAGATGGGCGATGTATACCTGTTTTGGGGGCGTCACAGTTGGTATAAAAGCTTAGGGATATGATCCCTGGCTAAGATGTGAGACTAGAACTAGGAGGGTTGAGACAGGGAATTCCTTCGCTAGTACGACCTACCTAAGTTTATTTTGTATTTAATTGGTCGGTCAGAGTATAGGGATAATATGTTGTATGTCAATTAACCCTTGTTTTGTGGAAGTATTTGAAAATGACATCCGAGAATATTGCGAATAGCAATGGAGCACAGGAGACCGTTGAGTCACCACATATCAATACCCAGGATAATATGCAACAGGAATACAATAATCCTCAATTAAACAACAACGATCAAATGATGAACGATGGAATATTTAGAGGCTTTCTGCAATTCATGCAACATCAGGCAAGAGAGACTCCTGTCCGAAATGCAGGTGGAAACACTGGCAACTCTCGGACGGTCACTGCTAAATATTTCAAGGAGCTGGGACTACCAGAGTTTTTTGGAGAGCCAAAATCACTTAAGGCGGAGACGTGGATAAAGCAGATCAACAAGATATTTGATGTCTTGGGATGCTCCGAGGAGCAAAAGGTTCCCTTTGCCACCTTCATGTTGCAGGCAGAAGCATATTACTGGTGGGAATCTGTAAAGCGTACTTAACCTGCCGCACTGAAGATGTCTTGGGAGAAGTTCCAAAAATTGTTCAACAACAAGTACTTTCCCGAAAGTATTCGTCACATGAAAGAGGTAAAGTTCATTAAATTGGAGCAAAACAACATGACCGTGTCGCAGTACGAAGCTAAGTTTACCGAGTTATCCCGGTTTGCGTCCCACTTAGTTGATAATGAGGAGAGAATGACACTGATGTTTCTAAGAGGTTTGAAACCCGATATACGTCAATATCTTATCTCTCACAAACTGTGTTTATATTTAGATGTTGTAAATAGGGCTCAGTTATTGGAGCGCGATAATGAGACATCCCAACCAAGGGAGAGCAACCGGCAAAATGATAATACCAGTGGCAGCAGTCGTCGAAGTGGTGACAACAAAGGTGGAGGGAATCAACATGCCAGAAATGGTAACCACTTCGGTGGTAATCATGGCCAAGACAATAAGAATGGACATTTCAAGAAGAGGAGATTCAACAATGATGGAAACACGTCAGCACCAGCACCCGTTGTTAAGGAAGGAGAACGACCACCTATCATATGCTTCAAATATGGAGGGGAGGGACACATCAGTCCAAACTACGCGATGAAGTCTAAAGCGTGTTATAATTGTGGAAGAGAAGGTCACCTAGCCCAATTTTTTCGTACACCGAAGACAAGTCCAGCTGGGATGGAGGCACCAAAGGCCGTCCTAGAAAAGTCAAAACCGGTAGTTCAAGGGAGAGCGTTTGTCGTGACCTCCCAAAAAGCAATGAACCCGAATGAGATCATCACGGGTAAGCTTATCATAAACTCTAGTGAAGTATATACCTTATTTGATACCGGTTCTACCCATTCTTTTATTTCTCCTACTTGCGCTCAACGTTTAAATTTGACTCCAAAAAAATTAGACTTTAACTTATCTGTTGAAACTCTATTGGGAGAAACCTTCATTACATCCATTGTTTATAAGTCTTCTTTGGTTCAAATCGGTACCCTCACATTACTTATCGATCTTATTTCATTGAAAATACTTGCATTTGACGTAATTATAGGGATTGATTGATTAACTACTCATCATGCAAAAATTGATTATTTTCGTAAGGTTGTTAGCTTTCATATTCCTAACCAACCTATTATGCGAATTCAAGCAACCAAACTATTAAAATCAATCATTGTGATCTCAAGCCATAAAGCTATTCGTTTATTAAAAAACGGATGTCAAGCTTTCTTAGCTCATGTCACGAATTTAAATTAAAATACATCAGTTTTAAATGATATTTCTGTTGTTAATAAATTTCATGACGTATTCCTTGAAGAACTTTCTGGCCTACCCCCAGAGCGTGAAATTAAATTTTGTATCAACCTTGAACCTGGTACAAAACCCATTTCCAAAGCCCTATATTGAATGGCTCCGATTGAACTTTAGGAGTTAAAGACCCAACTGCAGGAGTTATTAGACATCGATTTCATTCGTCCTATTACGTCTCCTTGGGGTGCTAATGTTCTATTCGTGAGAAGAAAGATGGGTGTATGCGACTTTGTATTGATTATCGGGAGTTGAATCATGTCACTGTCAAAAATAGATACCCGTTACCTCGTATTGATGACCTGTTTGACCAGCTGCAAGGTGCTAAATTCTTTTCAAAGATCGATCTTCGTTCTGAATATCATCAGTTAAAGGTTAGAACCGATGACATTCCAAAGACGGCTTTCAGAACACGGTACGGGCATTATGAATTCCTAGTCATGCCTTTTGGATTGACTAATGCTTCTGCTGCCTTTATGGATAAGATGAACCAAGTTTTCAAAGAATATTTGGATCACTTTATGGTCGTTTTTATTGATGACATCCTCATATATTCCAAAAGCCATGAAGATCATGAGCAACACTTGAGGCTGATACTCCAAAAGCTTCGCGAAAATAAGTTTTATGCCAAGTTGAAGAAATGCGAGTTCTGGCTTGAGGAAGTAGCATTTCTTGGGCACGTAGTATCAAGTTATGGAATATCTGTTGACCCGGCAAAGATTGAAGCTATTCAAAGCTGGGAGCAACCTAAATCAATGACCGAAGTACTTAGCTTTCTCAGCTTAGCTGGTTATTATGGGAGATTCGTAGAAGGGTTTTTTCGAATTGCTACTCCATTAACTCAGCTGACTCGGAAAGATATAAAATTTGGTTGGAGCGTGGAATGTAAGAAGAGTTTTCAGGAACTCAAGAGGAGACTCATTTCAGCACCTGTTCTGATAATACCATTTGGCTCGGAGGGATTTGTCATCTACAGTGATGCTTCGGGCAAAGGGTTAGGATGTGTTCTCATGCAACATGGAAAAGTCATAGCCTATGCCTCTCGGCAACTCAAAGAATATGAGAGGAATTATCCTACTCATGATCTAGAGTTGGCAGCTATTGTCTTCGCACTTAAAATTTGGAGGCATTACTTGTATGGGGAGAAAGTGGAGATCTTTACAGATCATAAAAGCCTCAAACATTTCTTTACCCAAAAGGAACTCAACATGCAGCAACGACGTTGGCTTGAACTGTTGAAAGATTATGATCATACCATTCAATACCATCCTGGTAAAGCGAACGTAGTAGCTGACGTATTGAGTAGAAGATCATATGCGGGTACGAGTGTGATATTGTCAACGCAATGGCCCATTTTATATGACTTGTAAAGGATGGAGATAGAGTTAAAGACTCCAAGGACCCATGTGATGATAGCGAATATACAAGTAGAACCGACTTTAATCGATAACGTTAAAACTGCTCAAGCTACAGACCTGGAGCTGATGCGTATGAGGAAGAATGTGCAAGAAGGTGCTATGCCAGAAGTAAGAATCGATGAAGAAGGAATAATTCGAGTCAACTCCAGACTTTGTATTCCTAACGACCCTGATTTAAAGTATCAAATCATGATGGAGGCGCACAACACACCGTTTGCAATCCATCCTGGGAGTACCAAAATGTATCATAATCTTCGACATGCGTTTTTGTGGAGCAATATGAAGAGAGATCGCAGAGATTATCTCAAGGTGTCTGACTTGTCAACGAGTTAAGGCGGAGCATTAAGTACCAAAAGGTCCATTGCAACCACTTGAAATTCCAAAATGGAAGTGGGAGAATATTACCATGGATTTCGTTACCGGTCTTCCCAAGGTTTCTCAATGCATGGATGCGATTTGGGTCATTGTTGATAAATTGACTAAGTCGGCTCATTTCTTACCTATACGAGAAACTTATACACTTGAACGTCTTGCTCGTATGTACATAAACGAGATTATAAGATTGCATGGTATGCCAGTATCCATAGTTTTTGATCGAGACCCAAGATTCACTTCAGGATTTTGGGTTAGTTTGTAAAAAGCTATGGGCACGAATTTACGATTTAGTTCGGCTTATCATCCTCAAACGGATAGGCATTCAGAAAGGACTATTCAAACTCTTGAAGATCTATTAAGACTCTGTGTCCTTGACTTCAAGGGAAGTTGGGACAAGTTCTTACCATTGGTGGAGTTTTCCTACAACAACAGTTATCAAGCAAGTATTGGCATGGCTCCATTCGAGGCGTTGTATGGGAGAAAGTGTTGTTCTCCAGTATGCTAGGATGAGGTGGGTGAAGCAACATTGTTGGGACCGGAGTTGGTACGTATGACTACGGAAAAGATTCAAACGATCCGACAACATATAGAAATCTCACAAGATCGATAAAAGAGTTATGTTGATCTTCATCGAAAGGACGTAGAATTTAATATTGGAGAACATGTGTTGTTACGTGTTGCTTCATGGAAAGGAGTTACGAGATTAGGAAAGAGAGGAAAGCTCAATCCTCGATTCATTGACCCATTTTTAATCCTCAAACGAGTAAGAACTGTGGCCTATAGACTCGCCTTACCGCCAAGTATGTCTCGTGTTCATAACGTTTTTCACATATCTATGTTATGTAAATATGTGAAAGACCCAAACCACATTATTGAGTTAGAACCAGACGAAATAGCGGAAGATTTAACGTATGAAGAGGTTTCTGTTAAAATCTTGGATAAGAAGGAGCATAATTTACGCTCCAAGGTTATACCTCAAATCAAAGTTTTGTGGAGAAACCACGATGTTGAGGAAATGACATGGGAGTTAGAATTTGAAATGAAATCAAGGTATCCTTACCTCTTCGACATACTAGGTACGTACCCTAATTTCGAGGGTGAAATTTCATAGGAAGGGGAGGTTGTAAGACCCCAACTTCTATGAATAAAGATGAATTTTCTATAAATATCATTTTTGAATATTATGGAGTGAATTTGATATAATGTTATAGTTGTGGGTAATATTTATAAATTTTACAAAGTACGCAAGTTGTTATATAATATTCGATTGGTCGGGGAATATTCGTTTTAACAGGGAATATTCGTACGACGGCACAATCATTGGTGGACCCCACAACGAAATTATTGTCGGATTGAGAAAACGACAAAAATATCTTTTTATAAAATAACGGTGTAATCGTTACCGTTAACACTGTTGGAATACCCGGTGGGTAAAGTAAAGTAATATACATTGTTGCACAGTAGCACACGGTATTACACAGTATTTTTGAATTATTGATTCTTACGTAAGAAGGCACTACTCAATAATTGTTACAGTAATTACTGTTCAATATTTTATTTTTTTGGTTCAATAATTGTTGTATTGATATTTTATATTATTGGTATTTTAATAATTGTCATTGCACAGTATTTTTTATTATCATATCAATAATTTATATTATTTGAATAATATTATTAGATAGCATTATTGGCAATGTCTATAAAGTTCTGTCAAGAAGAGGTTTGGTCACCTAATTGCACGCCAGGAAGGAGAAATCCTTATTGAAAAACTCCCTCTTTCCTGGGAACGGCCTGATTGTCATAATTGTGATTCTGTAATATTATTTGTGAATAATTAATTATTAATTTATATGATTAGAAAATATAAATTTTTATGTGGACATAAATAATGGATAGGAAAATATTTATTTTATGTGGTTATAAATGAAGGAATTAATATTGAGGTGTTTTATCAGTATTTTTGTTGAAATGGAGGTATTAAAAATCAAATCAGTGTTCTTAAAGTTCTATTGCGTGAGTTATAATTTTGATCCGACCATTGGATCGTTGTGATTTTTGGATATGTTATACATATATAAGTTAAATATATGTCTACAAATTTTGAATTGTTAAAAATTAACGTATGATTTGTTATGAATTTTAGGAGGTATTGAAAATCATCCGTTTGTGGATTTCGGATATTTTCTGTTTGAAATTTGGAAAAACTTAAACTTACAAAGTTGTAGAGAATTAAATTTTCTATGGAATAGACATGAGATTTGAATTTTTCTGCTAAAAGAGTTATTTATTATGAATTACTGAAGCTTCGAAAAATAAAATATTTTTATTAGAGGTGGGACCCACTTTTGTCATTTGTTGATAAAATGTGCTGAATTGATTTTTAAATGTGATAGGCTGTATTTTTTTAAGCAAAGCATGCTAGCTTGTTCAAAAGAAGTGGCGTAGAAGATAAATAATAATAATAATTTATTATTTTAGTCTCCTACGACGTTCTAGCATTTTCCTATAAATAGACGCTTAAGTTAGAATTGAAAATCACACCAGAATCAGAGAATTTTTCTTCTATAATCTTGAGCATATTTCTTTCGAGTTTTAGAAAGCTTTGAGCATAGAAAATAGTAAAAGTTTTCTTCAAGAATATCCGCGCTATACCGGTTGAAATACTTTTCTTTTCAAGGTAAGTGATGTTATTTTTGTTCAATATTCGCTTGAAATAATATTTTTTCTTCCATACTCTGTAGTATATAAGTAATATTATTTCATTTCATAATTCGAATTCTATACTTATTTAGTTAAAGTTTTGGCTTCTATACTCCATAAAATTAGTAGAATATCCTTCATATTTGCGTTTCATCCATTATCTTTTCATGAAAATATTATTCTGAGCATTCTTGATATGTTTTAACTTTTTCATGTCGGAGTACTATTCACGGGGTTACTATTCACGGGGTACTATTCAGTCGAGTACTATTCACCCGGGGTACTATTCATGATAAAAATTGATTCATTTTCTGTCCAAATTATTTTTGGTACAATATTATTCTTGAATTTTACTCCACAAAGCCGTATCATGTTGACAATTTGGACGTTATTGATTTCTGGATAAATTAAATTATAAATCTTTAAAAATTTATTCTTGAACTTATTTTATTGAATTTTTATATCATTGTCATCATCCTCACGTTTATATTATGTTGAAAGTCATCTGTGGCCTGTAGTGCATAGATGGACTTGGTATGATTATGACCAGGGATTATTCGGTATAATCATGACCGTAATGTTACAAATAATATGGTAAAAGTCCTCATTGGCCCGTAGTGCATTGATGGTCAGTTGTTGGCATGATCATGACCATTGATGAATACACGAATATCCTTGGCCCGTAGTGCATGGATACTTTGTGGTCGTGATACTAGTGAATATCATTGGTCGTAGTGCAGGGATGATGTGGATTATTTATTAAGCTGAGTTTCAGCGATAAAAGTGATGAAAAACCTTTTAAATTATAGAATATAGTGGATTTTATTCTCTACTTGACTCTTCTAATGGATTGCTTGTTTCGCTGCAGTTAAACTTGATGTTTGTTATATTTTATCAGTTTCACGCTGTTGAAGGCTAATGATAAATTATTCTACATTATCTTAGTCATAATATTTCTTACTGGGCTAGTTACGCTCACCCTTTTGCTTTCATTGTCCTCTTCGGGAAATGAGAACGTAGCAGGGACTAGTCGAGAAATGGAGTGATGGTCCAGATGATAGCATTAGTAGTCCTCACTATTCTACGAAATAGTGTGATAATAAATGTATTGAGGACTCCATTTGAGTTTGAATACTGTCTAGAAGACAATATTCGTATTAAAACTCTCAGTTTATGTTTTGTCGTATGTTACATGACAGTTGTATTACTAAGTTGTATTGAAATTTTGTACCATGTGTTTGGCGACTTAAGATGGGTGATGTATACCTGTTTTGGGGCATCACAGTTTAACCCTAAGGGTTAGCACAAAAATTGTAGAATTTCCAAATAGGTTTTAAAATAAAAATTTTAGTTTCTTAAAAATACAAATTAAGGTTTCTTAATTAATTTAGGTTTTTAATTAATTAGTACTTTGCTAATTAGGTTTAAGATCTACTAATTAGTATTAAACATTTCAATTTAGCGATTAGGGTGTATAATTTAAAATTTAGGGTTTATAATTTAAATAATAGGGTTTCTAGAAATTAATATTTCTAAATATTAATTAGGGTTTACCTAATCAATATAAAATTCTATAATACACACATAAATCGTATAACACAGTTATATAATAGTGTCGAACTTGTAATTGAGTTTCAAATTAAGGTTTTTAATCAATTAGGGTCCACAAATATTATTTAGTGTTCGTAATAATTAGGGTTTCTAATATTAGGGTTTTTAATTACTAATTAGGATTTTTTTATAATTAGGGTTTTCCTAATTGGCATCAAATCTTTATAATACATATCATACACCACATAACACAGCGACTTAACAGATTTTCAAGTCTCATTTGACTTCGAAACTAGGGTTTAACACTAATACTAGGGTTTATAAAAATATTATCAGGGTTTGGTCATAATACACCATAATTGACCAACCAATATCACTACGTACATATAATACGTATTTATAGCACTGAAAAAATCAAAATATAATTATTATTATATAATTATTCTCATTCCTTGATAAAAATTCAAAATCAGGGTTTGGATTCCATATCTGATTTATCTTTCATATATAATAATAATAATTAAGTTAAAATAATTAACTTAAATAATCTAAACTAAAATTTATATAATAAAATAATTATTATAAAAATTCTATAATCTTTTCATATATTATTTAAATAATATAAAATCATATTTTTAGGGAAAATAATTAATAAAAATATTTTTATTAGAAAATTAATTATTATAAGAATATAATTTATAATGATCAATAATTCTAAAATAAAATTATTTGAATTTATTCATGTAATAAATAAATTTTATTTATCACATAAATACATACACATTACCTAGCACATATTCTCACATTTAAAATAAAAAAAAATTTATACGCAAAATTCATGATTTAATTATATAGAAAATATCGGGTTATTACATTCACCCTCTTATAAAGATTCCGTCCCCGGAATCACCGTTTTAAAACCTATACATACAGGGGTACATAACATACACAATCATTACATATAGATCTCGATCATAATTGATCGAACTGATCTTTAACTATGAAGCAAAAAGCTTGTCTATCTGCTTAATCAGAAATTTAATTTCTAAAAGAACTCAAATTCCTCCTTCAAAATATTTTATAAAATAATTTACTATATATATAAGAAAATCATATATAAGAAAATAAAATTTGTTTGAATAATACCTGGAGTTACATCCCCAGCTGTTACGGTATCTTGAACTGTCATGTTGAACACTCTTGCGGTTTGTTCTATTTGTTTGTCTGTTGAAGTTGGTCTCGTTGTCGACAATGTCCTGTTGCCTTTTTCCCGTATTTGCATTCCTTACCTCTATTCTCCTTCTTGGACAGTCTTTCACCTTAGGCTCCATTGATTCAAAAACACCCACTATACATTCTTAGATTGGGCAGTTGGGAGAGATATGTCCCTCCTGCCCGCACTTGTAACACACAATCTTTCCCTTTAAACATTCTCCCGAGTGATTCTTTTCACAATTCTTACTCTGCACAACCTGTTTCTTTCCACCTCCTGACCTATTTTTGGTATACCCGAAATTTTCTCCTTTCCTTTTTCCAGTCCTATTACCATTACTCCCTTTTCCAGCTCTAGCTTGATTTGCCACCCACAAAAATTCGTCTCCCCTTTCATCGCATAGATGGCAAAAGTTGTCTTTTGCCACTCCGTTATCCTAGCTATCACAAACGCTTCTAAAGGGTCAGTTAATCCTCTAAATCCTGACAGTACGACCGCCTTGAAGTCTTTGTAGTTTATCGATTGATTGTTTGACTGATTTCCCGCGACTGGTATTCTGTTCTGCATAGCTTGAGCGACTATATTCGAGAAATTATATATCGGGTCTGTTTGTTCTCATGCTTTGTTGAAAGGTTCTTCTACCATTTGGTTTCGTTTTCGTCTTGGTGGCATTATCATAAATTATTCTTACATTCTAAGCCTTATCGTATACGCTTAACATATAACGCGAAATTTCCTACTCAAATAATCATGTACTCAAAATATTAGATTTTAAAAACTTGGTTTATTGAATTAACCAGTGTTTAGATAAATAATTACTATCTTTATACCAACTTATTTCATTAATACAACATAGATTCATATTCATAGCACTTGACATACCATAGCATATACTGCTTTAAACTTCTACTATCCCTCTGTGACTCAAAAGTCGGGATTCGCTGCCACAACATATACAAAATATTACATTATACCCACATACCTATCATATACACATCATAGATTCATACATATTCAAGTAATACTAATACTACCTATTTTTTACGCATTCACTAAGGATCAATTGCTTTGGTTAGTATTCTATATATATTTCCATTATCCTCGATAATCCATTCCCACCTACCTATACCAAGTTCGTCAAACTTACCACATATCATGAGTTTAAGCACTCTCCACAAACATATGAGTTTAAGAACTCGAGTTTGACCTTACATTCTTTAACTATACTCTACCTATCAATTATACTATCGTTCTGGGTCTAGTACTACATTTTTTCACAATAACTACTTCATCACGGTTGTTTTCAAAGTGAGCCTCTATTTTAGCTATTAGCTTTAACATTGGCTCGGTCATGGAGATCGACTCCTTCTTTATGATCTAAGGGTATTCTAATTCTTTCCTATCTGACATCTACACACATAAATTATCTTGACTAACATATAATATATACACACAGCAAATAATAGTCTTATATAAGTTATCTTTTACTTTGTTTGACGATGAATTCATTCAATTCATCACCTTTTAAACTCCAAATGAGTTATTTATATTTTTAACGTTTCCCTCTGTTCTAAGGTTATAGCCTAAGGCCTATCCCACCTAAGGTTTCTAACCCTAAAGCTCTGATACCATGTTGTGATGCCCCCAAATTCAGGTACTTAAAACCCAAACTCGATGCTTCACGATACCATTTCTATGAGCGGAATAATACTAATAACAATAATAATATAAAAAATCAAACTTGATTTACATTTATCAGAGTCTAATCCCAAGTACGCAACCTTTACTATAATTCTTTACATGATAGATAATACATATCATTGCCTTAATATAGTCTAACTATTACAAAAGATACCAATAAGCATATTCTGTTTGCTTTCATTTTCACTTGTTCTTGACTGAACCTTCGGGTTAATCATGATTAGCTAAAAACATTTAAATTTAAAGCAAGAATGAACATTTGGGTGCCCAGCAAGTAATAACAATTATAAATATAATTAGCTGAAAGAATTAAATATTTTCTTTATTCATCACTTCTATAACGGTTCAATAGTTGTGAAGTAAACTAAACCGATAATAATAACATAGCAATTCTATATCACATTTTTGAAACTACGTATTGACTATAAATAGGGTTAAGGTGACATATAATGAATATTGTTTTCTATTTTCGAAAAGGTTAAACATAACTTTATCTGCAAAACGTCATAACTTACGGGCGCAAGGGTGTACATCCTATGGGCCCTGTATTGATCAATATTGTACGCAAGAACGATATTGTCGTTCACTCTGTCCGCCTTGGGCGCATAAAAGTTTTTTCTTATTCTGGATGTTCATACTTAGTTGGGAATCCGAACCAAAATAATTTGATTAGATACAAAAAGGTTTTATCATATTCAACGATATTTCTAAATCTTTGTCTAGCTGATCAAATAGCTTAGACGACTCTTACTTAATGTATACATACTGGCAATCAATATATATATATATAATATGTGATTAAATACAATGATTATCCAAGTGGGGACACTTGTATAACCATAATTAGAAATTAACGGACAAAATAAATATCTAAATAATAATGTAATACCGTGTTGATTATCAATGATTAGATATAATATATAAAACATTAGGGTTAATAATCTGGTACAAGAATAATATAATTATGAACATTTCTTACTCATGTCCATTGCATAAAGAAAATGCAAAGGTAGGATACTTGCATTGTCTGCTGCTTACAATACGCAACTTAGTTTTATCTTTTATACCAAAACTTATCAGTAATAAGATCATTTTATCGATTAGAATAACATATCGTAACACATAATACTGGTTATTGCAGTCAGCATATAACCTAATCACATTGTCACACATGTTTCACAATCATTGGATCACAAACAAATACATATACAGACAAATTATATAAGTCCAGATCAATTTTTGAAATATGTCGGTGTATCGACATCTTTATCGGGTAATTATCGAGTCTAAGACTCTATTGTGTAGTTCATTATTCCTTTAGATATTTTAAATATCAGTCGAATTATTTTTCATAGCCTTATAATAATTTTTAAATAATTATTATAATTTATTATGATTTTTCAAACACTGGAATCATTATTAAATGATTTAATTACTAATTAATTATATTATCATTAATATTTAATTAATATTAATATTAATGAAACCATTGCCAAAATATTAAAGTTATTAATAATAACTAAAAGTATTTTTAAAGTATTAATATTATCCTTAAATAATTTTTAAAACAATTAAAATTATTTTTAAATAATTACCATTAATATTAAAATAGTAATGTATTATCTATCAAATTATTAAAAGTCATTAATTATAATTTAAAATATTTTTGATTCATTTATATCCTTTTTAAATGATTTTTAGATTAATAAAACCATTTTAAAACTATTTATTTAAACTAATTATTAAATAAATCCAATATCATTAATATTAAATTATTAATGAGATTATCCTTTAAATATTAAAAGTTATATTTTAAAAATTAAAATATCTTTAAACACTTTATTTTCATTTAAAATAATTTTTATAATATTAAATTCATTTTTCAACTAATTTATTTAATATAAATATTAAATAAATCTAATATCATTAATATTAAAATATTAATATTTTTCATGACAAAGTATCAAAAGTTATATTTTATAACGTAAAAATATTTTTAAAATCTTTAAATTATTTTTATACGATTTTTAAATCATTAATTCTATTTTTCGTAATTTATTTAATACATTTGTTAAATAACTTAAATATCATTAATATTAACCAATTAATGAAATTCATCACAAAATATTAGAAGTCATTAAAAATAACTTAAAATATTTCCTTATATCATAATATAATTTTAAATGTTTTTTCATGTATTAAAATTATTTTTAAATAATTTATTTAATATTATAATTAAATAAATTAAATTCCTTTAATATTCCAAAAATATTAAATATTTATGAAATATATTCAAAATCCTAATTTTCGAACTTTAAAATAAATTTTAATAATTTATTTTTTATTTTTAATAATTAAAAACTATTTAATACTAATTATTTAATAAAAATAATTATTTTTGTAATAAAGTGTCGCTAAAGAATGCTTATTGCGACAGAACCGTTGCTATAGGTGTTCTTCGTGTTCTTCGTCAAACCAAGAACTTCATTGTCAAAGAGCGAGGGTACTACTTTCACCAAGGATAACTTTTAATCTATGAGGTTTCTGGGCGAGATAAAACATTGCTCTTGTAGTGGTTATGCAACACTACAATTAAGACCAACAAACTAGGCCATTCAATAACACAACAAGAAGATTTGTCCCTTCAAACTCTCTGTCAGAGCTTTCTGGGTTTTCTGGGTTACCCAAAAACCCAGTTAGCTTCGAGGGTCCAATTTAAGGCTCAATTTGCTTTAGGTTCTGGTCATGAACAAGTTGTTTTTATGGTTCAAGATTATAGTCTACACGACAAGGTACAATAACATATCATCAGATCATCATAACAACAACACAAATGAACGATCAAGGCTGGTCAAACCTTGTCAGACGCTATGTTCTTAATTTTCTAGAAATTCCAGAAACTAGTTTTCGTGACCGGATGGTCTACTTTGACCAACCACTACAATCGACTTAATTGATATTTAGGAGATTTTAAGGCATAAATTTGTAGTCTATATAACATATTACGATTCTATTACAACAACAACAACAAAAAAATAACAAAAAACAGCAAGATCAAGGCTCAGGAAAATTTTTTCAGGCCCTTTCTGGGCAGTTTCTGGGTTACCCAGAAATGCCTAGTCATGGCCGGTCAACGTGGTTTGACCACGAATATCTTACTATATATGGTAGATCTGACCCTGATTCAAGTTGTAGATCATAGAGCACATAAAATACTACAAGTATCAACGTTCAAAACACCAAAACACATAATCATCACAGATCTATGAGGACTGACATTTGACTGTCAGACACAAAAACAAAATTTTCCAGATTTGCAAAAACACTAGATCTGAGCTTATAGATGTTATGGATCTAACATCTATCAACCCAGATCACTTAATAACACTATAAACAACACATCACAACATAAAATCATAACTTCTAACATAGCATACATGATCAGATTTTGGTTTAGGGTTATACCTTTACTTTGGTCAATCTTGATCTTAAGGCTTCTGATTTGATAGTGAAATTCGTGGGGCTTGGCATTGGGACTGATATGTTATAAGAATTTGTGGGTTTTAGAGAGAGAAGGTATTGGTTGAGTGTTTGCGCAAAATGAGCTTAAATGTGACACTTTCTCTCTCCCATCCTATATATATTCACTTGATGCAATGTATGTTGTTGGTATATCTGTCAAGAAGTAGCTGATTGCTGATAATTGTAGTCACGTGGTAGGTTAAAGTTGGTCACCCACTCTATATTTTATCTAGATTTGCAAGCAAGCTTCATAAAAAATACAAAAGGGCATTTTGGATAATTAACTTGTGATTTTAATGGCATTTAGGTCATTTGGCAAACCCTTAGAGTTTGACCCTTAGGGTTTAATCCTAAGGTTTATAACAAAAAATGTAGGATTTCCAAATAGGTTTTAAAATAAAAATTTTAGTTTCTTAAAAATACAAATTAAGGTTTCTTAATTAATTTAGGTTTTTAATTAATTAGTACTTTGTTAATTAGGTTTAAGATCTACTCATTAGCATTAAACTTTTTAATTTAGCGATTAGGGTTTATAATTTACAATTTAGGGTTTATAATTTAAATAATAGGATTTCTAGAAATTAATATTTCTAAATATTAATTAGGGTTTACCTACTCAATATAAAATTCTATAATACACACATAAATCGTATAACACATTTATATAATAGTCTCGAACTCATAATTGAGTTTGAAATTAGGGTTTCTAATCAATTAGGGTCCACAAAAATTATTTAGGGTTCATAATAATTAGGGTGTCAAGTATTAGGATTTTTAATTACTAATTAGGGTTTTTTTATAATTAGGGTTTTCCTAATTAGCATCAAATCTTTATAATACATATCATACACCGCATAACACAGTGACTTAACAGATTTTAAAGTCTTATTTGACTTTGAAACTAGGGTTTAACAGTAATACTAGGGTTTATAAAAATATTATTAGGGTTTGGTCATAATAAATCATAATTGACCAACCACTATCACTACGTACATATAGTACGTATTTATAGCACTAAAAAATTAAAATATAATTATTATTATATAATTATTCTCATTCCTTGATAAAAATCTAAAATTAGGGTTTGGATTACATATCTGATTTATCTTTCATATATAACAATAATAATTAAGTTAAAATAATTAACTTAAATAATCTGAACTAAAATTCATATAATAAAATAATCATTATAAAAATTCTATAATCTTTTCATATATTATTTAAATCATATAAAATCATATATTCAGAGAAAATAATTAATAAAAATATTTCTACTATAAAATTAATTATTATAAGAATATAATATATAATGATCAATAATTATAAAATAAAATTATTTGAATTTATTTATGTAATAAATAAATTTTATTTATCACATAAATACATACACATTACCTGGCACATTCTCACCTTTAAAATAAAAAAAAATTTATACGTAAAATTTCTAATTTAATTATATAAAAAATATTGGGTTATTACAAGAATAATATCATCACAATATAAAATAACCTAAGCACATTAACACAACCCTACCAGTCTATAACACACATAAAATTTCACCTCAAGTCAAACCTTTACAGTCTGAGTTGAATCTGGCACAATTCTGACATCGCGACGGTCTAGCCGGACAAATATCGAGTTTAAATATAATTAAACTCTACCTAAACACTTAACAATTATCTTAGATAATTTTATTATCAGTCAAAATATTTTTCATGGGTTCGTAATAATTTTCAAGTAATTATTACCATTTATCATGAATTTTCAATCATTAATATCGTATTTATATAATTAAATACCCCTTAATTCCTCTATCGTTAATGTTTATTTAATACTAAATATTAATAAAAATCATAACATAATATTATAATATATTTATAATATCTCAAAGAATTTTTATTACCTTAAAATTATATTTATATGATTTTTAAACCCTTAAATTTCTTATCCGATTATTGCTTAAAATATTAATATTTTCATGAAAAAATATTAAAATTTATATTTTATAACTTAAAATATTTTTATAACACTTAAATCATTTTTATATGATTTTTAAATCATTAATTCAATTTTTTTATAATTTATTTAATGTATTTATTAAATAATTTAATCATCATTAATATTAATTAATTAATAAAATTTATCATAAAATATTAAAGTTATTAAAAATAAATTAAAATATTTTCTTATACCATAATATAATTTTTAATAATTTTTCAAGTATTAAAATCATTTTTAAATAATTTTTTTAATATTATAATTAAATAAATTAAATACCATTATTATTCCAAAAATATTAAATATTTATGAAATATATTAAGAATAATTAAAAACTAATTTTCAGGCTTAAAATAATTTTTAAGAATTTATTTTGTATTTTTAATAATTAAAAATTATTTTTCTTTATTTATTAATTAAAATAATTAATTTCTGAATTTAAGAGTCGTTAAAGGTGCATTAGGTGACAAAACCGTGGCTAAAGGTGTTCTTGGGTTGTTCTTCATCAAACCCAGAAATGCATAGGCAGTATTCAAGGTAGTAAGTTTGACCAGCTGTAATTCATGGATCTAGAGGTATCTGGGTTTGATTAGGTGTTCAGATTATAGTATTGATGTAATACTATAACCCTAAACAAACATCATGGCCATCTTATATCTAAGCAGAGAGATCTGGCCCTTCAAATAACTTGTCAGACATGTTCTTCATTTTCTGGGTTACCCATAAATGAAGAACAACCAAGGTACCTACTCTACAGCTTTAGATCATGATTTTCTGGACTCGTTTTGTGTGATCTGGTGGTTCAATATTGTAGAACACATGTCAGGGTACAACGACATAACATCGGATAACCATAACAACAACGAATCTAAGAGAAATGGACCGGTCAAAGTTGTGCCAAGAAACTACTCTTTGAAGATCTGGGTTACCCAGAATCTTTATCCGGAGAGTTGGTCAACGTAGGTTTGACCAACATTTAATCTGATTCCGTGTATGATCTGGGAGTTTTAGAGGCATGGTTTAATAGTCCTAATGTCAGTCTACACAACCATAACAATAACAAGGCCTAAACACTTAACAGTCGTCAAATCTGGCACCTGTAAAATCACTGTCAGACAACAACTGGGTCAACGCATTTTGACTGCTTCTATCTTACAATCTAGACATTCTATGACCTTGTTTCCAATTCCAGATCACAGACCACATACCAGACTACCAATCCAAAACATAAAACAAGAAAAATAATAAACAGAGAAGAATCTGTGGCTCCTGACATTAGCTTGTCAGACCACATTTCAAGCTCAAGAACAGTTTTTGAAAAACACCATTTTAAGGCACTTTGATGGATCATCATAAAACATCTTTTAACACAAATATAAACACAAAAACACTAACTCTACCCTAGCATACAAGATCAAAATGAGTCTAGGGTTTTATACCTTCTAAATCAAATCCTTGATCTTAGCTCTCCAATCTGTTATTAGGTGATCTAGGGGCTGGTTATGTGACTAAAAAACTTGATATATTCGGAGGTTTTGAGAGAGAATGAGTTGTTAAGTGTTTGGTAGCAAATGGAGCAAAAGCCTAGACTTTCTCTCTTTTAATTCTCTAAATTAGATACAATGTATGTATATAATTGCAAGGTGTCCCTCTAGATCAGATTGTAGCTGAGATTTAAGTCAAAAGGCTAGCTTTAGTTGGTGAACCACTACAATTTTGGCAAGATTTGCAAGTTAGCTTATTTAAAATATAAAAAGGGTAATCTTGTCATTTGCATTTTAATTTTAATGGCATACATGACATTTCTCGAAACCCTTAGGGTTTAGGGTTTAACCCTTAGGGTTTAGGACTTAACCCTTTAGATTTTAAAAATAAATTCTTGGATTTCCAAATTAGGTTTCCAAAAATAGAAAATTAATATTTCTAAATTATAATTAGGGTTTTCTAATTATATTAAAATTTCCTAATCACAATTCAAGCTTGCTAATTAGGATTAATATTTCCTAATTAAAATTGCTATTTTAGTAATTAAGTTTCATAATCGTGCATAAGGTTTTCCTGCTGAACAATTAGGGTTTTTTAAAAACTAATTAGGGTTATCCCTAATTAAATATAATTAATAACGTTTAAACCTTATACTAGCATTTGCATTCCCAAATTAGGGTTTTCAACTTCCCAATTAGTGTTTCAGATTCCCGGAACTGAAATTCGGATTTTCAGAACCAGTTTTAGGGTTTTTTATCAATTGCTAGGGTTTTCTAACTGAACGTTGATGTTCTTAATATATATATATAGGGTTTGACATTGATATAGGTTATCTGGTCAACCCTTGACCCTTAACCAAATTCTGTACACATACATGACCATACACATAGAACATATACACTTAATCCCTGAATCCTGAATAATTCTCTACAAAAATTTTAAATTCACAAAATTCTTTCTCGGAAATCTCGAATCCATTAACTTATTTTCTGTCTAAGTTTATTATTTAACCTTAATTCAATATTTTAAGATTTTGCTAATATTCAAATTCTCGGGTTGTCACAGACTTTGTGAAGATGCTAACATGACTTAATTACACATGAAAGGAGCTTTAAAGATGTTTTGTATGTGTCAAATTGCATTGTTTAAGTTTAAAAATGATTTCAAAATCAAACTCGGATTTTTCTCAAACTAAACTACATTTGTGTGGGTAGTTAAGTACTGAATATTGAAGATGGCATGTTTATGTACATTGTGTTTGTAAACAAAATTCTTATGTGTTAGATATATTGACAACTAACCAAGCATGAATTTAAAAATGTTTTAAAGTGATAAACGGTACTAGTTATGAATAAATGATGTGAACACTTATAAGCATATGTAGTACAGATTATGTGATCTTTTTATGTGGACATATGACTAAATTTAGTAGGCATTGTGATTACATGACCCTATTTGGCCTTAATTCTGTGGAAATCATAAACTAAAATCCTTAACATGTAAAGTTGATCTTGAAGTGGTCATACAAGTATGTAAAGTCCTCTAACATGTGTGCATGATAGTTGTTAATAACTTAGTATGCAAAAGATTTGACTAAAACCAAGAGAGCAGAAGCTCAACTCTGGTAAGGCTAGAGGACAGCGCAGCTGCGCCGTCCCTAAGTCTAACCAGGGCGCAGCTGCGCCACCCTGCAGTTGAGTTTGCATTCTGTTTGTAATTTAAGAATCAATGCATGCTTACATTGTTATCTTAACCTGTATTATATGACCAGTACACTATCCAATGTATTAAGAAGCATGCTAAACGATAGAATTAAATGTGTGATGAGTAATTATAAATTTTCAAATGTTAAGTTCAAAAGATGATTGCAAGCTATGATTTTTGACCTCATAGAGTCTTGATAAGTGGGTTTTATACATACTTATTGAATATAAATTTACGAGAACTATGCCCATCTCAAGTACATTTTAGTGTATTTTTAGTTGCATTTCATAATATTTTGTATTGCATGTATTGAGAACTCCTTTGATGCAAAAGTGCAGGAAATGGCATGAGCTCAGCATTGGTAGATGGCATGTGATCAATGAAGGCACAACATGAGGATCGAGTGAACAAAAGAGCAAAAGTTCCATGTTAAAGCATCAGTAGTAGCATGACACAGAAACAGAAGCAGCAGCAGAACCTGAGAACTCAAACTGTAGGATTCGCGCGGCCACACGGCTATACAGGCTTCAATATGCGCGCCCACGCAAGTAACCGGAAAGAGCCTACTTTACACACGCGCGCTCGCGCGATGATTACAAAGGGGACTCGTGCGCCCGCACGCGACATCTGCAGCTACTAATTAATTTTATTTTGCATAACTGAGAGGGGAGTTCAATTAGGGCTTATATATTAGACGTATTTTTATTATGAAGGGATTCCACCCCTTAGGGGAACAATTAGCTATTGTTGCTTTCTCTCTTTGTTTTCCGTAATAGATTAGAGTAGATTAGTGTATGTACTTTCTAGAGTTGATTAGATTGAAGACTTGAAGCAATTGGAAAGCATCAGAAATTTCATCTTGGAGTAGGAGAACAGATTTGCATTTCAATTCTCTACACTTAACCTCTCTTTGATTCCTATTTGTAATTTTATGATGTTTATTCATTATGTGGATGGTGGGTTTGATTCAACTATGAGTTAAACTTTATTTTAGGATTGCAATGGATTCTAGTTCTTAGTTTAATCTGATATACTCCATCGTTAACCTTATTGATTGCTATGAGATTGTCTATTAAGATTCATGCTTATTTGCTTAGTTGATTGGCCATCAATTACTGTGATAACCCATATGAACTTGAAAGACGGAGTATGGGTTTAGATTTGATTTAATAGCTTATGTTTGAATGTTCTACATGGTGATGGAATGTATGATTCGTGCTTAAGATAGACATATACCGAGGCATCGCTCGTAGTCATTTGAGAATTTGGGCTTAAACCCTAGTTATTTGTAAATCACATATACATATAGTGGTTTAGGTAATGTGGGTGTTCATGTGTATTCCATCAATTGTGGATTATATGTGATATGAGTATGGTACTTTGAGATATGGATGTACTTTACTTTCGTGTTCTCGATTAGCAATCCAGTGCAAGTAATTTGGCTTAACAGGTTGTGTATTGATTTAAATGATCCAATAGATGAAATTGTAATCTCATATCTTCATTATCTAGTCTCACTCTAAGAATAGTTAGGTTTATTTAATTTCATAGTTTAAATATAAAATATCAAATCATTCGTTTAAATAAGACTGAAATGGTTATGGGCTAGTGCTTGGTAAACTTTATTAGTTAATTCTCCGTGGGAACGATACTTACTTACTCTTTATTACTTGTTGACCGTGTATACTTGCACGCATATATTGATCGTTAAAACAACCAACAAGTTTTTGGCTCCGTTGTTGGGGAATTAGCTTAATAAATTTTTGCCAACAATAATTTCAATCAAATTGGTCTTAATTTAAACATTTCTATTTTGTTTTAATTGTCTTCTTATATTTCTCTCTTTTTAGGTACCATGAGTGAGTTTGCTTATCAATGGCTTTATGCAAATGTGACTCAACCAAGGAACATAAGCACTGAGGGACTCAATGTATTTTCTACATTGTTAGCACAAATTGCAACACTTTCGGAGAGGTTGGATGTTCTTGCAGCCCAACGCACTCAAGAGATAGCAGTTACATGTGAATATTGTGCTGGCGAACATTCGAGTTATCAGTGCAACATCAGTGTTGGCCAAGTACAGTTTGGGGGTGATTACCTCAACAACTATGTTTATCCCAGTTATCATCAAGGTTGGGGGTATCACCCAGATTATGAATAGAATTGTAACTATCAAGACCAAGACTGCATTCCAAGTCCAACATATCCATCAGATTTCTCATATCCACCTCCAATGCAACAAGAAGAAAATTTAGAGTTGAAGGAAATTATGTCAGAAAGCATAGCAGACCATGAAGAGATGATGATGAGTCAGGAGTTATCAATCCAAAATCTTAACAGACAGATGAAACAACTCATTAACTCCTCAATGAATGGTCCACAATACATAGATTTCGAAACTGAACAAGATAATTCAAGATTGGAGGATTTGTGGTTCAATTTTATAGCATCAAGTAAGGAGAAGATGATTGAGCAAGAAAGGTCAATTCAAAATCTTCAGAATCAGATGGATCAAATGTTCGAAGCTTTGAATAATCGCCCTCCAAACAATTGGTGCTATGACATGGACGCTGAAACTGATGGAGAGGCAGAAGTGTACATGCCACTAAATGAACTTAAAGGAGTGGACATTGAGGAGACAACTGAGGGTATGGAAAATGAAGAACATGAAATGACTTGTATAATACCCCAAGTGCCTTTTTAGTAAGAGTTGAATAATTCAGTGAACTTTGCACACCCATGTCCCCTTGGTAGTCACATCCAAAGAAAGACTTTCTGCGATTATGAGGCCTCTTACAAACCTTGGTGGGCTGAGGAAGAGATAATATAAGAAGAAAAGCATGATGTATCTGTCATGCCTCATTGCAAAAATCTATTCATAGATACAACGGTCGAAGCACCTAGCTATACAATAGAACTGGGGGCATCATGTACAGGAAATATGCTAGGTGGTTTCAATCTGAAGACTCTCATGATGGGGAACCTACCAAAGCATATAGCGGTTCTAATGGATGTAGGGTTCTTAGCTTATCGTAGAGGAATTAGATAGCGGTGTTAAAAACAGAGTACAGCTAACGGAATATAAACCGAGCGCTGGATGGGAGGCAACCCATTAAATCTTTCTCTCTTTATTTGTTTAATTCTTCATAATTTCCGTATTTAGTAGATGTTTGATAGTTGTAAGTCTTAATAATTATTTTATTGTTTCTCCTCTCAGGTTCAATCCAATTGCTATAAACATTCAGGATCAAACAGAAGTCAAAAACTGAAGCTGCCAAGTTAGAAGCCCACACTCAGTTTCCAACTATAAAATATCTCAAACTTATCCATCGCCTAATATACCATCGGATCATGAGGAGGCGGATAGAGATGACATTACCACTTAGGGGAGTATTCTGTCACTTTTCATTACAATGAGGGCATTGTTCATTTTAAGTTTGGGGGTATAGGGGAGTGTAATTGCATGTATAGGTTGCATAGTAGTGGTATTTTAGTATTTTGCTAGTTAAATTTTTGGCATAAAATTGCATGTTTAGGTTGCATAGTAGTGGTATTTTAGTATTTTGCTAGTTAAATTTTTGGCATAAAATTTTTGCAATCTCCTTTTGTCTGGTTTACTTAGTATGTGTTTAGTTGCATTGCATAGCATATTCCCATGTTTTTAGTCAGTTGAATTCCAATATGGCCATTGATGATGTACACATTTGATAGATTTTTGAACGTGGCTGATAACTTAAGCTTAGTTATAATTTTTTACATGACGTGATCTATGCTTGTTGTTTAGATGCTACCGATTAGCACGTAAGTGTTCATGTTTGCTTGTTAGTTAAAGATTAACTTGTTTGCCTGCTGAGATTAAAACACTGTTTTAAAGATAGGATTGTTTAGGAAGTGAGCATTGACTATGAAAACACTGAAATTCAAACTTTGGGAACGCATGGGTATGCTTTCTATAAATATATAAAAAAAGAGAAAAAAATGAAAAATTATCATGGCTAGTCTTGTTTCGGGGCCTTTGTTACTTGAGTAAGTACGCCCGAGGGGATTGTCTTTACACCTAGCGCCCTAAGGTCTTTTATGGTCTGGGAGTCGTTGGTTGAAAGCTCGCTAAGGGGTAACGTTGTTAGCCTAATGGAATTAGGCATTGCATAGTCATGGGAAAAAGAAAAGAAATCAATAAACATCGCGAGAAAGTGCGAAAATCGCTCTCATGAGTAAAAATAAAGCAGAATAAACCCTTTGCTGAACCTTAGCTTATACTGATGTGTTGGAGTAGTTGTTGTTTCATTTATATGCATAGTTCTTGATTTGAGCCTCGGTTTTCTTTCTTAAGCAGTATAGCATGTGAAATCTTCATCTTTGTCAACCTTATCTGTGAACACAACACATACACACACATCATCTTTATAGCAGGATAGGATTATCTGATTGTATGTCATTATGCCTTTAGCTTAGTTTAATGCTTTGTTCTTGGATCTTGATATTTTTCTGAGGCATATCTTATTGGAATTCTTAACATTGCTGGAAATCTAGGGATTCATTTGCATAGTAGTGTAACTTGCATAGCATGTAGATTGCATTATGTTGCATTGCTTGAGGGCCAGCAATAGTTCAAGTTTGGGGGTATTTGATAAATGGGTTTTATACCTACTTATTGAATATAAATTTACGAGAACTATGTCCATCTCAAGTACATTTTAGTGTGTTCTTAGTTGCATTTCATAATATTTTGTATTGCATGTATTGAGAACTCTTTTGATGCAAAAGTGCAGGAAATGGCATGAGCTCGGCATTGGTAGATGGCATGTGATCAATGAAGGCACAACATGAAGATCAAGTGAACAAAAGAGCAAAAGTTGCATGTTAAAGCATCAGTAGCAGCATGACACAGAAGCAGAAGTAGCAGCAGAACCTGAGAATTCAAACTGCATAAGCCACGCTGCTGCGCGGCTATACAGGCTTCAACACGCGCGCCCGCGCATGCAACTGGAAAGAGCCTACTTTACACACGCGCGCCCGCGCGATGATTACAAAGGGGACTCGCGCTCCCGCGCGTGACATTTTGAACTGCTAATTAATTTTATTTTGTGTAACTGAGAGGGGAGTTCAATTAGGGCTTATATATTAGATGTATTTTTATTATGAAGGGATTCCACCCCTTGGGGGAATAATTAGCTATGGTTGCTTTCTCTATTTGTTTTCCATAATAGATTAGAGTATATTAGTGTAGGTACTTTCTAGAGTTAATTAGATTGAAGACTTGAAGTAATTGGAAAGCATCAGAGATTCCATCTTGGAGCAGGAGAACAGATTTGCATTTCAATTCTCTACACTTAACCTCTCTTTGATTCCTATTTGTAATTTTATGATGTTTATTCAATATGTGGATGGTGGGTTTGATTCAACAATGAGTTAAACTTTATTTTGGGATTGCAATGGATTCTAGTGCTTAGTTTAATCTGATATACTCCATTATTAACCTTATTGATTTCTATGAGATTGTCTATTAAGATTCATGCTTATTTGCTTAGTTGATTGGCCATCAATTACTATGATAACCCATATGAACTTGAAAGACGGAGTATGGGTTTAGATTTGATTTGATAGCTTGTGTTTGTATGTTCTACATGGTGATGGAATGTATGATTCGTGCTTAAGATAGACATATACCGAGGCATCGCTCGTAGTCATTTGAGAATTTGGGCTTAAACCCTAGTTATTTGTAAATCACATAGATATATAGTGGTTTAGGTAATGTGGGTGTTCATGTGTATTCCATCAATTGTTGATTATATATGATATGAGTATGGTACTTTGAGATATGGATGTACTTTACTTTCGTGTTCTCGACTAGCAATCCAATGTAAGTAATTTGGCTTAACATGGAGTGTATTGATTTAAATGATTCAATAAATGAAATTGTAATCTCAGATCTTCATTATCTAGTCTCACTTTTGAAATACTTAGGTTTATTTAATTTCATAGTTTGAATATAAAATATCAAATCATTCATTTAAATAAAACTGAAATGGTTATGGGCTAGTGCTTGGTGAACTTTATTAGTTAATTCTCCGTGGGAACGATACTTTACTTACTCTTTATTATTTGTTAACCGTGTATACTTGCACGCATATATTTGTCGGTAAAACGACCAACAAGTCTTACAAATTTATTCGGTATGTGATGATGTATGTATGGGATTATAAGACAAAGTTATCAAATAAATGATGATATGATAGTCATATGATCTAAAATGAAACTTAATTAAATTATATGCTCAATGGTTATGAATGAGTAGGAGATTGGGTTGTTTATAGCATATATATATGACTAATGTGTGTATATAAATAGGATAATATAGTTCGTTGGGTGCTAGTAAGCTATAAGTTGGTAATCAATGCAAAAGGCAAGTATCCGAACTCTATTTTATACTGAGCAAGTATCTTAACCTATGCATTTACTTTATGCAAGGTTTTTATGATACAAGTTTCTAACTTATACAACCTTGATTATTGTATAAGTATCTAAATCTTATTATTCTTATCTTATGACATAATACTTCATAAATAGAATAGAGTTGCTTATATTCTTGAACTTTGATTCGAGTATTGAACTTATAATTGTTTGTATATACATTTAAAGAGCGGTCTATGCTAATTGATCCGGCTAGTCCTAAAAAATGAATTGAAAGCGATCCAAACAAATTGATTGGTGCGAAATCTTGTATTGACTGAGATGAACAACCTTCTTAGAAGGGAAATTATATTGTAGGGAGACCGACGTGTGCACTTAAGTATGATTAAACGATATGCATACCATAGGGTACCTTAGGTTGATCACCTATTGTACTCGTTTTATGGAATAATCAGTAAATTACTAGTAATTCTAGTAGAAGTTCTTAGTCCTTAGTGACTGCTCAGTATTCATTATGTTGAAATCTCAAGTTGAATAAACAATTAATCTTATTGATATCTTTCTGTCCTTAGCAACTGTTGTTGAGAATCATTGATACATTTTGTTATCCTTGAACTATCATTATTGTTGTGCCCTTGAGAAATTAAAACTGTATTGAACACCTTTATTGTTATATTAATTGATGAGCAAATTTGTTGTTCATCCTTGCTTTCCTTAAAACTTTTAGTTAAGGCAGAACATGGTGAACCCTCGGGCAACGACAAGGGTAAAGAGAAGGCTTCAGAATAGCTTATTTCCTAGTATTAGGACTTTATTATTATCATATGGTGTGAAGACTTATTTACTATGATATATTAAGTTATGTTTAAACTAAGTTATAATGTAATAGTAACGGTTGCGAGACCTTGGGACGAGAATATTTAAATTATATCAATGTAAATTATTCTATTATCCTGTTGTTAGTGATTTTAGTAGGATATTAGAGTTAACACGTGATGAACCAAATTCAAGATATGAGTGTCTAAATTTAGGGGCATCACAAGAATGGTCTGATGATGTAAGCCGTTGAAAACTGTTTCAACGAAGGTCAAAGTATCTGATATTATGAACCGTTGATGACAACTTCAACGTAGCATCAGGAAAGATCTGATGATGAAAACCGTGGAAAACTATCTTCATCGGGGATGACCGATGATGGAATATGTTATACAAATCCCCAACCGATGCACCGCGAAGGTTTGGTGATTTCCATACCGTTGTATACTAATGTTCAAGTAGGCACCGAGGAAATTCGGTGATGGTCAACCTTCACAAAACTACCATTCGAGTAGGTATTGTGAGGATGTTGTGAAGGCAAGAAGTAAAAATCCTATCTCCAGTAGAGCTATCGACATCAACCTGGTAAAAAGCCCGGGCGGTGGTGACAATGCCAACGTAATGGCAAGAAGCATCCAATGATAGCAACCAAAGCAAGCTATTATCAAGGTAAACATCAATAATACCCAGAGAGTCACTCGCAAAAGAGGGGAACTTCTTCGGCATAAATAAAGTTAGAAAGTGCATCAAAAGATAAAGAATGTTAGTAAGAACCCCAACGTCAAAATCTGATGGTCTCAGCCATAGGAAAACCTCCATAGAAGGGATCCTGAAAGCATATCTACAAACTTGTCATCGAATCAGTCTTAATAGCATTGATGAACATTTCAAACCGCTGGCAGCAACCCCTGCATAGCATCGGGAAAGATCTGCTGATGAAAGCTTTGTAAATTACCGTTCGAGTAGACATCAAAGCAGTTCAGTGGAGACAATCATTGACAATTTAATCCCCAACGAAAATGGCAGGAGTAGTAAGTGATAGAATACCATTGGAAATAATTCCAACTAAAAATATTCAGCATTCATAACATCATATCATGTTGTATTGCATAACATCATTTAATCTTGTCATATTTTAAATGTCTAATAATCTTTATCATGTTCATGCCATTACATTACATAAACATGATAAAGAGGGGCATCTGTAGACACTCAAAATTTTGTATTTATGTTACTAACCACGCAGGAGGGCAGAATCGTCTTATATCTTCCAGAGAAAACCCTGGAAGTCAAATCATCAAATCCAAGCCCCAGAGACAACCCCGGGAGATCAAATCAAAACCCAGACGACAACCCCGGGAGATCAAGTCAACCACAGAGATAACCCTAGGAGATCAAATCCAGTCCCGATGATAACCCCAGGAGACCAAGTTCAGCCCCAGAGGCAACCTTGGGAGATCAAAGTCCGGAGACAACCTGGGAGATCAAATCCAACCTAGAAACAACCCCGGGAGATTAAACCAATCCCCGGAGACAACCCTGGGAGATAAAATCCAACCCCAGCGACAACCCAAGGAGATCAAATCCAACCCTGGGAGATCAAATCCAACCCCAGTGACAACCCCGGGAGATCAAATCAAATCCCGAAGACAACTCCGGGAGACATCAAACCAAACTCAAAGACAACCCTGAGGACTTTTAAAAGTCAACGACAATCCAATCTGGTAGACAACCCAGAAAAAAGATAACTGCAATTGCAACAAGCCCAGAACCAACCCAGGAAGGGAAAATAGTAATTTTGCAAACTCAAAATCAATTTAGCCCAAATCACTACGAAAGAAGTCATGCAGAACCATAACATCAATCCCGAGTGAAAATAGTATAAGACAGCTCAACGGATAGACTACGAAGACTTGAAGATCTGGTCATGGACCCATCTTCCCCGATTTTGAAAATGTCAAATCTCATGTCATTGTATAGCTCCCCTCAAGGACTTTCCGAAAAGGTATAGCATGCCTCCATCGGATTCTCGAATTGAAAGTTATGAAGGTTCGAGCGGACAGCGTGTTGGCCCGATTGCACGTACTTTGAGATAATGGGACCCACGTGGCCCTGGCCCACTCGGGCCACCGCAGGTAGATCCACGACCACTTTGGTTTATAAATAGACCCCCCATTAGCTAAAAAAAGAAAAAAAAGAAGAAAAAAGAGAGAAAAGTGTGTCCATTTTAGCTCTTAACCCCTCCTATAGTGTTCCAAACTACAATATTCTTCTTTCTAATCACTTGTATATATATATATATATATATATATATATATCTTCAACATATCAAATTTTAATCGGTGGAAATCGAGTTTTCAAGCTCCAAAAGTGGTGTGAAGCTTTCTTTACAACACACTGTAAGAATTTTTCAAATTTGAAGCTTTCTACTACTTTAATATATATATATATATATATATATATATATATATATATATATATATATATATATATATATTGTAAGACCCTAAATTATTAATAAATAAAATTTAATTTCCTCTATTTATTATTCTGAAATAGTAAGGGTTGATTTGATTAATGGGTAAAATGCGCAAATATTTTAAATAAGCAAGTGGTTATAAAATATTCATTGTTGTCGGAGAATATTCGCTTGGTCGTGGAATATTCTTACTGTCGGAGAATATTCGTACGATGGCGCAGTCTTTTGTGGGCCTCATAACGGAAAGCGATTGGATGAAGAAAACGACAAAAATAAGTTGTTTATAAATAACGGCGTAGTTGTTACCGTTAATACTGTTGGAATACCCGGTGGTTAAAACACAGTAATACGCGTTGTTGCACAGTAGCACACGGTATTGCACCAATTATTGATTTTTACGTAAGAAGGTATTACTCAATAATTGTTATAGTAATTACTGTTCAATATTTTATTTTATTGATTAAATAATTGCTACGTTAATATTTTATAATTGTCACTATGCAGTATTTTCTATTATCGGAGCAATAATTCATATTATCTGAATAATATTATTAGATAACATTATTGACAATGTCTAGAAAGTTCTGTCTAAGGAGAGGTTTGGTCATCTAATTCAGCGCCAGTAAGGAGAAATCCTTATTGGAAAGCCCCTTCTTTCCTGGGAACGGCCTGGT
This sequence comes from Panax notoginseng, assembly GCA_016801055.1. Lineage (NCBI taxonomy): Eukaryota > Viridiplantae > Streptophyta > Magnoliopsida > Apiales > Araliaceae > Panax > Panax notoginseng. Next base: position 155,021,935 of record CM029016.1, on the reverse strand, counting down.
TGCTAGTACTTTGATTCTGTAATATTATTTGTGTATAATTAATTATTGATTTATGTGATGAGGAAAATATTAATTTTATGTGGATATAGATAGAGAAAATTTTTAATGTGACAATTGTTGAAAATTAATATTTTATCTTTTTCTGATAAAATAATTCATATATATTGATGGTGATATTTTTACAATGAATGTGAGATATATGAGTATATGAGGAAGAGTATTTTTGTGGCATTAAATGATTAACACATGTTTTGTGTGTTGGTGGACACAATTCTTGACCGAAAATTTATTATTGACTGTAAAATATCCCGTTTGTAGATTTTGGTCAATTTCTGTTCGGAATTTGGAAAAACTTTCTTCTGTAAAGTTGTAGAGAATTGAATTTCCTATAAAAAGTTGCGAGATTTGAATTTTCTGATAAAAGGGCTATTTATTATGAATTATTGAAGTTCTGAAGTTCTGAAATAATTGATTTTTAGAAGTTTTAATTATTATTTTAAAGAAAAAACGTTTTTCGCAAATTAGTGGGCTCAACATGTGATAAGAATGGGCTGAATTCAGATCTTCTAAGGTGGGCTTGACAATTTTGTAAATATAATATTATTATATTTAATTTTCTGCTTTGGTGTTCTAAGCATTTTCCTGTAAATAGGGTGCTTAGGTTAGAATTGAAAATCACACCAGAAACTGAAACCTTCTCTCTCTTTCTCTCTCTATATTAGTGAGTGTATTCTTGTGAGTATGCTAATACTTTGAGTATTGTTATACGGTGCAAGTTCAAGTCATAGCCTATATCCGGTGTTTCAACTAGAAGTACTGTTTTTACGAAGTAAGGGATGTTATTTTCTTCGTAAATGATTCTATTTCTTCAATATCATTATGCCGAAATATTGGTTGGAAATTTTTATCAAATTTGGAACTTTTCATGTCGGAGTTACTATTCATGAGTTACTATTCACGAGTTACTATTCACGAGTTACTATTCACCGAAAAATGAAATTTTTTTCTTTTCGTCCAAAATATCTATTCTGGATACTAGCTTTGATTGTATCCATGTTTTGATCATTCTTGAATTTTACTCCACTATGATTATTTATGAGGTATTTTTGGACATGGATAAACTGTAATACGAATCCCTAATATTTGTTCTTTTGCTTCACTGGATTCGTTTTCTTTAAAATATTTTTCATCATCCTCAGTCTTAAATGATGATATAACTAAATATCTTTGGCCTGTAGTGCAAAGATGAATGATTTCTGATGAATATCTTTGGCCCGTAGTGCAAAGATGAACAGGTGTTGAGATGAACATGACCCACTGATGAATATCTTTGGCCTGTAGTGCAAAGATTACTATTTGATTCCAGATATTTATTGATGTTACAGGGATAAAATGTTAATGATGGACTTTTAAATTCATAGATAATCGTAGATTTCATTCTCTACGTAACTCTTCTATGAATTATTATTTTCCGCTGCGAATATGGATTTAAAACTTGTTGTCTATTGTATTCTATTACATTTTTCCCTGTTGAAGACTAACGATAATTTGTTTTATATTATCTTAGTCATAATGTTCTTTACTGGGCTAGTTGAGCTCACCCTTTTCCTTGTTGTTCTATTTTCTTCTCCGGAGGCGAGAATGTAGCGAGTACTAGTCGGGGTGTGAAATGATGGTTCAAGACAGTTGTTTTAGTAGTCCTCACTATTTTGTAAAACAGTGTATCAATAAGTATAATGAGGACTTAATTGAGTATGAATACTGTCTAGATGACAATATTTGTATTTAAACTCACAGTATATGTGTTGTTGTATTTTACACGACAAATGTATTAATAAAGTTGTAGTTGTTTCTGTACCATGTATTTGGCAACTCAGAATGGGTTGGGTGGAATGGGCCTATTTTGGGGGCTTCACAGTTGGTATCAGAGCTTAGGAATATGATCTCTGGCGGAGATCGGGGAATAGAACTAGGAGGGGTGAGACGAGTAAATCCTTCGCTAGTGTGTCCTACCTAAGCTTATTTGTTGGTCGATCATAACATAGGGATATTATGTGATATGTTAATTTGTTAAATTAACCCTTGTTTTATGGCAGTATTTGAGAATGTCGACTGAGAATGTTAACAGTGGAGTAAATGAGACGGTGGAGATGCCTATACTCACCAACGAGGAGAACGTGCAACAGGCTGGCAATGTTCCTCCTGTGAACAACACCACTGAGCAGACGATGAACGATGAGATGTTTAGAAGCTTTTTCAGATTCATGCAAAACCAGACGAAGGAGATTCCTGTTCAAAATATAGGAAGAAATAATGGCAACACATAGCTAGTTACAGCCAAGCAGTTCAAAGAGTTGGGACCACCAGAATTCTGGGGAAAGCCGGATCCGATTAAGGCGGAGACGTGGGTCAAGCAAATTACCAAGATATTCGATGTCTTGGGATGCACGGAGGAACAGAAGGTTCCATTCGCCACCTTTATGTTCCGTGGCGAGGCAGACTACTGGTGGGAGTCTGTGAAACGTACCCATCCAGCCACACTCAGCATGTCTTGGGAGACATTTCAGAAACTCTTCAACGAAAAATACTTTCCTGAAAGTATTCGCCATATGAAGGAGGTAGAGTTTATTAGACTGGAGCAGAATAACATGACGGTGTCCCAGTACGAGGCAAAATTTGCAGAGTTGTCTAGGTTTGCACCTCATTTGGTGGAGAATGAGGAACGTATGACGCGGATGTTTCTGAGAGGTTTGAAACCCGACATACGTCAATATCTCATTTCTCATAAATTTTCTCTCTATTCAGATGTTGTCAACAGGGCTCAATTATTAGAGCGAGATAACGAGTACGGTCAATCGAGGGACCACAACCAGGATCATACCGGTTACAGCAGTCATCAGAACAATGATAACCAGTGGAGAAAGAAGAATATGGACAAGAGCGGCAACCACTCTGGTGGTAATCGTGGCCATGAAAATAGAAGAAGCGAGTCGGGAGGAGATTTTAAAAAGAGGAGATTCAACAATGACAATGTGAAGACGTCAGCACCAGCAGCAACTGGTTCCAAGGGAGGAGATCGAGCACCGGTCATATGCTATAAATGTGGAAAAGAGGGACATATCAGCCCAAACTGTCCACAACAGTTCAAGGTATGCTATAATTATGGAAAGGAAGGACATATCGCTCGAGATTGTACGGTAGCGAAATCAAGTTCAGCGGGGACGGTGACTCAAAAGGCTGCCCCAGAAAAGTCAAAGTCAACGGTTCCTGGAAGAGCGTTTGTCGTGACTGGTCAACATGCGAGGAACCCAAACGAGGTGATCACGGGTAAGCTAATCATAAATTCATGTGAAGTTTATACCTTACTAGATACCGGTGCTACCCATTCATTTATTTCTCTTGCTTGTTCTCAACGTTTAAACTTGACTCCTGAGAAATTAGACTTTGATTTATATGTGGAGACTCCGTTAGGGGAAATTTTCATTACATCCACTGTTTATAAATTTTGTTTGATCCAAGTTGGCACCTTCACATTACTTGTTGACCTTATCTCTTTAAAGATACTTGCTTTTGATGTGATTTTAGGAATTGATTGGTTAACTACTCATCATGCCAAAATTGATTATTTTCGCAAGGTTGTTAGTTTTTATATTCTTAAGCAACCTGTTATTCGAATTCAAGCAACCAAACCATTGAAGTCAAACTCTTTCATATCAAGCCGTAAAGTCATTCGTTTATTGAAAAACGGATGTCAAGCTTTCTTAGCTATGTTTCAGATTTGAATGATATTTCTATTGTTAGTAAAAATTTTGACGTATTTCCTGAAGAATTTCTTGGCTTACTCCTAGAGCGTGATATTGAATTTTGTATCGACTTTGAACCTGGTACAAAACCCATTTCTAAAATCTCATATCGAATGGCTCCTATTGAACTTCAGGAGTTAAAAACCCAACTATAGAAGTTGATAAACGAGCCTCTATCTGGTGACTTCCTTTGTGGAATGCTTTGAAGCCAGACTCTCCGTAGGGGATGCCATATTCGTATGGTAGTAAACTGATAGGTGCCATTGTGACGTGTTATCCAAGATTGGGATATGAGTCACAGTTGAGAGCAACCTAATTCAGTAATCGAAATACGTATCTTTCTAGGCTTAGCTGGTTATTATCAGAGATTCATGTAAGAATTTTCTTGAAGTGCTACTCTATTAACTCAGCTGACTCGTAAGGATAAAAATTTGAATGGTGCGAGGAATGTGAGAAGAGCTTCCAAGAATTCAACATGCGACACCGACGTTGGCTCGAGCTGTTGAAAGATTTCGATCATACCATCCAATACCATCCTATAAAAGCAAACGTGGTAGCTGACGCATTGAGTAGAAGATCATCTGCAAGAATGAGTGCGATGCTGTCAAGTATACGCGTAGAATCAACTTTAATCGATAAAGTTAAAGTTACTCAAGCCACAGACCCGGAGCTGATGCGTATGAAGAAGAAAGTGCAAGAAGGTGCTATTCCAGAAGCAAGAATCGATGAAGAAGGAATACTTCGAGTCCACTCCAGACTTTGTGTTCCTAGCGATTCTGATTTGAAGTACAAGATCATGATGGAAGCACACAATACACCATTTGCAATCCATCCTGGAAGTACCAAAATGTATCGTGATCTTCGACATACATTTTGGTGGAACAATATGAAGAGAGAGATTGCAAAGTTTATCTCGAGGTGTTTAACTTGTCAACGTGTAAAGGCGGAGCATCAAGTTCTAAAGGGTCCATTGCAACCACTTGAGATTCTGAAATGGAAGTGGGAACACATTACCATGGATTTCGTTACGGGTCTTCCTACGGTTTCTCAAGGCATAAATGCTATTTGGGTGATTGTTGATAGATTAACCAAGTCTGCTCATTTTTTGCCGATACGGGAGACTTATTCCCTTGAACGTCTTGCTAGTATGTACGTGAATGAGATTATGAGGTTGCATGACATGCCAGTATCCATAGTTTCGGATCGTGACCCAAGATTCACTTCAAGATTTTGGGTTAGCTTGCAAAAAGCTATAGGCACGGATTTACGATTTAGTTCGGCATACCATCCTCAAACGGACGGACAATCAGAGAGTACTATTCAAACTCTTGAGGATCTATTAAGACCTTGTGTCCTAGATTTCAAAGGGAGTTGGGATAAGTACCTACCATTGGTGGAATTCTCCTACAATAATAGTTATCAGGCAAGTATAGGTGTGGCTCCATTTGAAGCATTATATGGATGAAAGTGTCGCTCTCCATTATGTTGGGATAAGGTGGGTGAAGCAACGTTGTTGGGACCTGAGTTGGTACGAATGACTACAGAGAAGATCCAAACGATTCGACAACGTATACAAACGGCACAGGATCGACAAAAGAGTTATGCGGATCTTCATCGAAAGGATGTGGAATTTGACATTGGGGATCATATATTATTACACGTAGCTCCATGGAAAGGAGTTACAAGATTTGAGAAGAGAGGAAAGCTCAATCCACGATTTATTGGTCCTATAGACTCGCGTTACCTCCAAGTATGTCTCGTGTTCATAATGTTTTTCATATATCTGTGCTTCGTAAATATGTGAAAGACCCGAACCACGTTATTGAGTTAGAACCGGACGAGATAGCCGAAGACTTAACGTACGAGGAGGTACCTGTCAAGATCTCGGATAAGAAGGAGCATGTCCTACGCATGAAGGTCATACCACAAGTTAAAGTTTTGTGGAAAAATCATGCTATTGAGGAAATGACTTGGGAGTTGGAAACAGAAATGAAAGCGAGGTATCCTCATCTTTTCGAAACACCAGGTACGTATGTCAATTTCGAGGATGAAATTTCATAAGGAGGGGAGGTTGTAAGACCCCAAATTATTAATAAATAAAATTTAATTTCCTCTATTTATTATTCTAAAATAGTAATGGTTGATTTGATTAATGTGGTTAGTTATGGGTAAAATGCGCAAATATTTTAAATAAGCAAGTGGTTATAAAATATTCATTGTTGTCGGGGAATATTCGCTTGGTCGTGGAATATTCTTACTGTCGGAGAATATTCGTACGACGGCGCAGTCTTTTGTGGGCCCCATAACGAAAAGCGATTGGATGAAGAAAACGACAAAAATAAGTTGTTTATAAATAACGGCGTAGTTGTTACCGTTAATACTGTTGGAATACCCGATGGTTAAAACACAGTAATACGCGTTGTTGCACAGTAGCACACGGTATTGCACCAATTATTAATTTTTACGTAAGAAGGCATTACTCAATAATTGTTACAGTAATTACTGTTCAATATTTTATTTTATTGATTAAATAATTGCTACGTTGATATTTTATAATTGTCACTACGCAGTATTTTCCATTATCAGAGCAATAATTCATATTATCTGAATAATATTATTAGATAACATTATTGGCAATGTCTAGAAAGTTCGGTCTAAGGAGAGGTTTGGTCATCTAATTGCGCGCCAGTAAGGAGAAATCCTTATTGGAAAGCCCCCTCTTTCCTGAGAACGGCCTGGTTGCCAGTACTGTGATTCTGTAATATTATTTGTGTATAATTAATTATTAATTTATATGATGAGAAAAATATTGATTTTATGTGGATATAGATGGAGAAAATTTTTAATGTGACAATTGTTAAAAATTAATATTTTATCTTTTTTTGATAAAATAATTCATATATATTGATGGTGATATTTTTACAATGAATGTGGGATATATAAGTATATGAGGAGGAAGAGTATTTTTGTGGCATTAAATGATTAACACATGTTTTGTGTGTTGGTAGACACAATTGTTGACCGAAAATTTATTATTGACTGTAAAATCGCCCGTTTGTAGATTTTGGTCAATTTTTGTTTGGAATTTGGAAAAACTTTCTTCTGCAAAGTTGTAGAAAATTGAATTTCCATTAAGAAGTCGCGAGATTCGAATTTTCTGACAAAATGGCAATTTATTATGAATTATTGAAGTTCTGAAGTTCCGAAATAATTGATTTTTGGAAGTTTTAATTATTATTTTAAAGAAAAAACGTTTTTTTGCAAATTAGTGGGCTCAATATGTGATAAGAATGGGCTGAATTCAGATCTTCTAAGGTGGGCTTGACAATTTTGTAAATATAATATTATTATATTTAATTTTCTGCTTTGGTGTTCTAAGCATTTTCCTATAAATAGGGTGCTTCGGTTTGAATTGAAAATCACACCAGAAACTGAAATCTTCTTTCTCTTTCTCTTTCCATATTAGTGAGTGTATTCTTGTGAGTATTCTAATACTTTGAGTATTGCTATACGGTGCAAGTTCAAGTCATAGCCTATATCCGGTGTTTCAACTAGAAGTACTGTTTTTACGAGGTAGGGGATGTTATTTTCTTCGTAAATGATATTATTTCTTCAATATCATTATGCCAAAATATTGGTTGGAAATTTTTATCAAATTTGGAACTTTTCATGTCGGGGTTACTATTCACGAGTTACTATTCACGAGTAACTATTCACCGAAAAATAAATTTTTTTTTCTTTTCGTCCAAAATATCTATTCTGGATACTAGCTTTGATTCTATCCATGTTTTGATCATTCTTGAATTTTACTCCACTATGATTATTTATGAGGTGTTTTTGGACATGGATAAACTGTAATACGAATCCCTAATATTTGTTCTTTTGCTTCACTGGATTCGTTTTCTTTAAAATATTTTTCATCATCCTCAGTCTTAAATGATGATATAACTAAATATCTTTGGCCTGTAGTGCAAAGATGAATGATTTCTGATGAATATCTTTGGCCCGTAGTGCAAAGATGAACAGGTGTTGAGATGAACATGACACACTGATGAATATCTTTGGCCTGTAATGCAAAGATTACTATTTGATTCCAGATATTTATTGATGTTACAGGGATAAAATGTTAATGATGGACTTTTAAATTCATAGATAATCGTAGATTTCATTCTCTACGTAACTCTTCTATGAATTATTATTTTCCGCTGCGAATATGGATTTAAAACTTGTTGTCTATTGTATTCTATTACATTTTTCCCTGTTGAAGACTAACGATAATTTGTTTTATATTATCTTAGTCATAATGTTCTTTATTGGGCTAGTTGAGCTCACCCTTTTCCTTGTTGTTCTATTTTCTTCTCCGGAGGCGAGAATGTAGCGAGTACTAGTCGGGGTGTGAAATGATGGTTCAAGACAGTTGTTTTAGTAGTCCTCACTATTTTGTAAAACAGTGTATCAATAAGTATAATGAGGACTTAATTGAGTATGAATACTGTCTAGATGACAATATTTGTATTTAAACTCACAGTATATGTGTTGTCGTATTTTGCACGACAAATGTATTAATAAAGTTGTAGTTGTTTCTGTACCATGTATTTGGCGACTCAGAATGAGTTGGGTGGAATGGACTTATTTTGGGGGCGTCACACACACACACACACACACATATATATATACTCTCGCCAATTAGTTATGTGACGCCCCTAAAATAGGTCCACACAACCCGTTCTGAGTCGCCAAATACATGGTAAAGAAACCAAATAAAATAATTCATTAACACAACTGTCGTGCAAAATACGACAACACATACGCTGAGAGTTTTAATACAAATATTGTCTTGTAGACAATATCCAAACTAAAAAAAAGTACTCATTACAATTATTGTTGCACTATTTTACAAAATAGTTAGGACTGCTATAATAACTAACTTGGACCACTACTCCACTCTGCGACTAGTCCCAGCTACATTCTCGGCTCCTGAGAAGAATAATGGAACAAAAAAAAAGTGTAAGCTCAACTATCCCAGTAAAGAATATTATGAGTAAGATAATATAGAACAAAATTATCCTTAGTCCTCAACAGGGAAATATCTGATAGAATACAATAGACAACAAGTTTTAAAGTACAACTGCAGCGAAAAAATCAATCCATTAGAAGAGTCAAGTAGAGCATAATATCTACTATCTTCTATGATTTAAAAGTCCATCATCAATATTTTATCCCTATAACATCATTCAATAAATATTTCAAATCAACAACTTATCCATGCACTACGGGCCAAGGATATTCGTTAGTATCACCAGTGGTCATGATCATGCCAAACACCTATCCATCTATATAATACGGGCCAAAGAGGACTTTCACCACAAAACTTATCTGTAACATTAAAGGTTATGATTATACCTATACAGAATTCCTGGTCATAATCATATCAATCAACAGTCCATCTTTGCACTACGGGCCAAATATGACTTTCAACACAATATAAGCACGAGGGTGATGATAATGATATAAAGATTTAATCAAGTGAGATAAATGATAAATATTGGATATTTATAATTCAATTTAGCCAGAGTTCAAAAATGTCCAAATTATCAACATGATAACTATTTGTGAAGTAAAATTGAAGAATGATATTCATGTATCAAATATAATTTGGACATAAAAGAAAATTAAATTCTGTTATGAATAGTACTCGTGAATATTACTGTACGTATTAATAGTACCGTATGAATTGTGCCCATGAATAGTTTTGTATGATTAGTACCCAGACATAAAAATTTTAAAATTTAATAAGAAAGTTCATGTAAGACCCCAATTTTTATAAATAAAATCAAATTTTCTCTAATTATTTTTTTAAATCATAGGATGTTAAGTTTATATAATGCTTTGGTTATGGGTGAAATGTGCAAATTTTGCAAAATAAGCAAGTGGTTATAAAATATTCATTGTTGTCGTGGAATATGCGTTTGGTCGTGGAATATTCTTGCTGTCGGGGAATATTTGTACGATGGCGCAGCCATTTGTGGGCCCCATAACGGAATATGGTCGGATGAAGAAAACGACAAGTTTAAGTTTTTATAAATAACGACGTAGTTGTTACCGTTAACACTGTTGGAATACACATTGGTTAAAATACAGTAATATGCGTGGTTGCACAGTAGCACACGGTATTGCACAGTATTGTTGGATTATTGATTCTTACGTAAGAAGGTACTACTCAATAATTTTTACAGTAATTATTGTTCAATATTTTATTTTATTGGTTCAATAATTGCTACGTTGATATTTTATATTTTAATAATTGTCACTACATGTTATTTTCCATTATCAGATCAATAATTTATATTATTTGAATAATATTATAAGATAGCATTATTTGCAATGTCTAAGCTATCCAATATAGTTCATGTGCCTAAGCCCGGAGGAAATGTACGAGTATACGTGGATTACCGGGATTTGAACAAATTTTGTCTCAAAGATAACTTTCCAGTACATTTTATCCACATACTAATAGACAATACAACACAGTATGTCATGTACTCTTTTATTGACTGCTTCACCGGGTATCATGAGATCATGGTTACTGAAGAGGGCAGGAAGAAAACAACCTTCATTACTCCATGGGGAACCTTTTGTTATAGACATTTATCTTTTAGCCTTATCAATGCCGGTGTCACCAATCAGTGAGCCATAATGGCTCTTTTTCATGACATGATCTACAAAGAAATAGAGGTCTACGTGAATGATATCATCATCAAATCCCGAAAGGAAGATGACCATATCAACCATCTCAAAAAGCGTTTCAACTGAATGAACAAATACAACTTAAAGCTGAATCCGGCCAAATATGCATTCGGTGTCAAATCAGGCAAGTTTTGGGATTTTAGTAAGCAACAAAAGCATTTAATTGGATCCCCCGCCAAAATTAAAGCAATCACCAAGATGCTCGTGCACCGAACAAAAAAGGATATACGGGGATTTCTAGGGAAAATCAATTTCATAAGCAGATTCATCTCTCAACTCACAGCAACGTGTAAGCCCATCTTTAAGCTGTTTAGGAAAAATTCCCCCATGAAGTGGAATGAAAAGTGTCAAAAAGCTTTCCTTTCCATCAAGAAGTAGTTGATTGAAGCCCTTGTCTCGGTACCCCCATGGGACAATGTTGTAAGAACCTGAATTTTTAGAAAATATTAAAACAAAAATTTAGTAAATAAAATTCTCAAGGCATGTGATGGGTTCGAATAAGAATATATATATATATATATATATATATATATATATATATATATATATATATATATGTGTGTGTGTGTGTGTGTGTGTGTGTGTGTGTTTGTATGTGTGTGTGTGTGTTACGATATATGTGATATTGTGTTATATAGGGTAATATGAGCTATGTAATATGTAATGTTGTGTTTAATGAATATATATCATTATTATATATTTGTGATAAATTGTAGAGATAAATTAGTAAGAAGATGGATAGGAGTTTATCTATTGATGTTAAATAGTTTATGTGAAATTATTTTATAATAGTAGTTGGTGACATTAAATATATTTGATAATCACCAATTTCTTGAGTATTTGTACGAGTAAGTATCAAGTCTAAAATAGTGTAATCATACTCTTTAATGGTTGACTTTTAAGACCTGAGCTAAACAATTCTTTCAGAGAGCAGAGGTGTATACGAATTAGTAACCGATCTAACTCACTGTGAAAACAGTGTAGACGAGACGAAAACTAAATTGTTGGTTGTTTGTGAGAAACCACTCAGTCTACTATATTGAATACTATAAAAGAGTTGATGTGTGCTCGGTTTAGACTTGTATGTTTGTATGTTGTTGATGATAGAAGGAAATCAATATACCTTTAAATTGGTTAGATAATTATTAAGTAATTTGATATACAACGAGAAGTTAAAATGAAAGGAATGTATGTATGTGTTATATTCGAGTTTTGTGTTATTGGTGGTAAGAAACCGTAAAGGAGATGTTATAGTTGGTTAAACTAATAAGGGGAATAAAGTTTAAAACTCGAAGTGTGATCCTTAAATTGTTGAGGAAAATAGTAACCAATGGTGTGAAGCCAAAGAGAGGATTTATGATTAGACAAGTTAACGCTTAAGGAGGGTGTGTAAAGTATTTAGAAGTATATGTTTCATTTCTACTGGTGCAAAACTTGTTTGCCTCTGATTTTGGTATGGCGTAGCTGCGCCATTACCAAGCCTATGACCAGCGCAGTTGCGCCGGTCTGTTGAATCAGTTTATGAAATTAAAATTCAAGTAATGAGTATTAAGGACTCATAAGGATAATAAAAATCGTAAATAATGATTAAGTTATCCATGAATGGATTTGAATAAGGTTTAAGTAGTTAAACCGGATTAATTATTTGTTAATTAAGTGATATTATATAAGTATTAAATGTTTTGTAAGTTGATTAATTAAATTGAGTTACACTAGTTTAATACGTATTGAGAAGTGTGGAATTGACAATGAGAATTATGAAACGCCTTGTGTAACATAATGTGAAATGAGTAAATTCACTAAGTGAGTTAAAAGATAATTATGATATGATTATGTGAATTCACATAAGTAATGAATACACTTTTAGATAGGTAATATCACTCATGTGGACATTAACTCATGTCGGGTAAAACGAGTTTGGCGATAAAGGTTGACACTGGCTTGACGCTAAACCAGTCTTGGTATTGTCAGGGCACGGCGCAACTGCGCCGTCCCAGTAGTACAAACTGGCGCAGTTGCGCTAGTGTTCAGTTGGAGTTAGTTAAATTCTATTGTAGCACTGAGATGGTACATTAATGTTATATGTGAGACATAGGATAAGAGTACATTATGTTAATATGAGGTACCTAGTAGCGCCATGGTATCATATGAAGTTGTAATACAGAAATGATTAAATATCTGTGTATTCTAGAAACTAGAAAGGAAGTTTAATGTTTACATAAACATTAATATTAAATAAGGTTATAATGTGATTATGTGAGTGGTAGAGATAATTATGAGATTTCCCGGACATTAATACCTTACTTTGATATTTTATTACATTTATTTAATGTACATGGATTATATGATATGAGTATTAAGTTTATCTTTAAATTCCTAACATGATAATAATTTTACCTTAATATTACATTATGGGAATTAAAAGGACCAAACAAAGCCTTAGTTGAGCAAGTTACTGAGATTTATATCTTGTCCCAAATTGAATGTCACCAAGTACATGAACAGTGGGCTAAAACTCTCTTTACGTATTCTCCAAGTGGCTATGGAATAGGTGATCAAGGCTAGCAAGATGGATAGTATTGAGCTGTTGAACAACTCTTTAAAAACCTTTGTTTCCTCCCTTTACACCATGGACTCCAATCTTTTGTAAAACCATTGTCTAGTCCAAATTTCTTTCTATAAATACAAGCTTGATTTCAGTTTTTGTGTTGCTTAAAGCTTGTCTAGTAATTATAAATGTAGAGTATAAGTTGCTGAGCTACTTTAGAAGCATACATAGAGTGTAGGAAGTTCAATTCAAGCTCAAGAAGGATTACACGAAGTGCATATATCTATAAGCAGTTAAGTCATAGTTGTTAAACTACGCATCAGGTAAGTCTTTCAGTTCCTATTTGTTATATGAATTCGATAACTGTTAGTTGTGTTGTATTATGCTACGCAAATGTTGATATAGATATATGAAATGCATATAAGATATGTATGAAAGTTGATCTTTGATGATATGCTTGTGAAGTAAATCTATATGCCTGTTATGTGAGAAGTAACATGCGTAGTAAACGTTAATTGATTATGAATGCATGAACTGAATATGCTAGTATATGCTATGTGCTGCATGAAAACTGTTAGAATTGTCGGGCTATCGAGCTCACCCTTGCAAATAACCACCTTTTCAGGTTAAGGACTCATGGTAAAGATTTCGTGCTTCTTGGTTGGCAAAGTAGATAGTTTCACAACGAAGGATACTATTTAGATTATTACTTGAACCATGTTTAGGTTCTAGGAGTGTACTTGATATATACTTACGATGTTTAATACTTGTTGTATTGTAAGGAAGTATTAGTTAATACATAGAGGATATCGAATCAAGATGTAAAAATTTATACAGTAATTCAAATAGAATTAATCATAACATAAATTGATTCAAGGATTTGTAATTGATTCAAGTTAAGATATCAATAAAAGATTTTTTTTCAAAGGGGATTGAAAAAGTTTAAATTATTCTGCATATTTATATAATATCGAATGTGATGTAAAACAGGAATAGTAAATGACCAAGTGGTGAAACTTATAAAAGTTTGGGGTCATTGTGCAGATCCTGGAAATGGAACGAATTTATATTCTAAATTGTAATAAGTAAAGTTATATTCATTAAGTTTTAAATGAAAAATATAAATAGTTTGACGATAGTAGTATCGTGGCGGTCTGAATATGAGGTTTGAAGGAACCTGGATTTGGGGGCATCACCTATGTTCCCATGTTTATGTACCTATTAGTCAATGCCAATGTTATGGGTTGCATGCTGGGGCAAAAAGACGATAGAGGAAAGGAAAGAGTTATCTATTACCTCATCAAAAGATTCAGTAATGGCGAGCATAAGTACACTTTGATTAAAAAGACTTGTTGTGCATTAACATGGGCCGCCATGAGGTTACAACCTAATCTTCATGGGCACACAACCTATCTCATATCTCGCATGGATCCTCTGGAGTACGTATTCAACAAACCCATGTTGAATTGCCGATTATCCAAATGGCAGTTGATCCTCCAATAGTTTGACTTATGCACCATCAAGGAATTTTGAACCCTTAGAAACGCATTTCCCGGATGACGAAATAATGGCAATTGAATAAATCCATCGAGAAAATATAGTCTGATCTTGGAAATTATATTTTGAAGGATCCATAAACATGGAAGGTACCGGAGCAGGGGCAGTTCTCGTATCTCTTATAGGGGAACAGTATCCTATGGCCATCAAGTTATAGTTTGTCAACACTAACAACACATGTGACGCCCCTAAATCTATACTCCGACGGTATCCAATCTAGTGTTCACAACTAATCTATTAATATAACACATCTAAATCTATACACCCGCGGTATCTGATTTGATGCTTATATCTAATCAAAATACTATACATATATGACAAGATATAATTCCCATCGATCCAAGGTTCACAGTATCCCATAACTGATAATAATTTACTATAGAACTATTTTTGTATTTGGATACCCTCACTTGGATGTATAGACTATATCTACGAATAGTATCTATCTATCTGAAATCCAGAGTATTAGTAATAACATGAATAATCCATATTACCAATACCCTCACTCAGATGTATAGTCCATATCTTGTAGATTACTTTATCGTATCAATAGTACCTATCTATCTGAAATCTAGAGTATCGGGAATGACATGAACAGTCCATATTTTCAATACCCTCACTCAGATGTATTGTTCCCAAGGATCTCACAATAAATCAAAAGTTCTAATTACATCTATTTATGTAAAAGAAACACGGTTGCGGAAATAAAGGATGATATTATATTATATATTTAATGGTTCGATTACATGATTCTTCATAAAGAATTCCTTATTACAAAAGTCTTACATTAAGATAGACAGTAATTTAAACTAATCTAAGCATGGTCACTTCCCATTGTTTGTTCCAGATGTGCCAGGGTTACCATCTAATACTGAAAAAGAAATGATTTGCAAGAATGAGATATAACATGCTTTGCAGGTTTTATATTTATAGCACAATGTAGGATTTTGAAGAAATATAACAGTTCAAAACTTTTCTC
The DNA here is from genome assembly GCA_016801055.1 of Panax notoginseng. Classification (NCBI taxonomy): domain Eukaryota; kingdom Viridiplantae; phylum Streptophyta; class Magnoliopsida; order Apiales; family Araliaceae; genus Panax; species Panax notoginseng. Next base: position 155,006,301 of record CM029016.1, on the reverse strand, counting down.
AACTGAGTGTTGATTACCATTTCTGGAATATGTATTTTAACATTTTCTGACAGTTAGAAACACTTAGAAATCTTATCCGGATATGAGACATTGGATCAATCTATTCAACATCTTAGGAGTATGCATCTCATCCTAATCGTGCCCAATTTGTACTAAGTGTCAGTTTTACTGGCACACAATTTTTCCCTCCCAAGGATATACAACTCAGTATAGGATGTCTTACCAAAATGATTTGGTTTAACGCAACAGTTTATGCTTGATAAACAATAATATCATATGAATAAATATTTTATTTGTAAGACCCCAAATTATTAATAAATGAAATTTAAATTTCCTCTATTTATTATTTTGAAATAGTAAGTGTTAAATTGATTAATGAGGTTAGTTATGGGTAAAATGCGTAAATATTTTAAATAAGCAAGTGGTTATAAAATATTCATTGTTGTCGGGGAATATTCGTTTGGTCGTGGAATATTCTTCCTGTCGGGGAATATTCGTACGACGGCGCAGTCTTTTGTGGGCCCCATAACGGAAAGCGATTGGATGAAGAAAACGACAAGTATATGTTTTTTGTTAATAACGGCGTAGTTGTTACCGTTAATACTGTTGGAATACCCGGTGGTTAAAACACAGTAATACGCGTTGTTACACAGTAGCACACTGTATTGCACCAATTATTGATTCTTACGTAAGAAGGCACTACTCAATAATGGTTACAGTAATTACTGTTCAGTATTTTATTTTATTGATTCAATAATTGCTGCGTTGATATTTTATATTACTATTGTTTCAATAATTGTCACTACACAGTATTTCCCATTATCAGATCAATAATTCATATTATTTGAATAATATTATTAGATAACATTATTGGCAATGTCTAGAAAGTTCTGTCTAAGGAGAGGTTTGGTCATCTAATTGCGCGCCAGTAAGGAGAAATCCTTATTGGAAAGCCCCCTCTTTCCTGGGAACGGCCTGGTTGTCATAAATGTGATTCTGTAATATTATTTGTAAATAATTAATTATTAAATCATATGATAAGGAAATATTTATTTTTGTGGATATAAATGAGGGATATATTTTTGTGGTTAAAAATGAAGGAGTTAATGTTGAGGTTTTTATCAGTATTTTTGTCGGAATGGAGGTATTAAAAATCAGGGTTTTTGAGATATTTTGCGGGGGTTATAATTTTTAATCCGATCGTTGGATCGTGGTAATTTTTGGATATGTTATACATATATAAGTTGGGTATATGTCCACAAATTTTGAACCGTTAAAAATGAACGTATGATTTATTATGAATTTTACGAGATGACTGGTTCAGAAATTGTTGAATTTTCGGAGTTAATTATTTTGGTAGAAAATTCTAGAATTGGTGGGCCCCACTCTTGGTTGGTGAAGAAATGTGCTGAGATTTTTATTCAAATGTGGTGGGTGGGAATAGTAGCAGGTAAAGCCATCAGGTTGCAGGTTAAGTCTGCTTCGGCGTGCTAACATTTTCCTATAAATAGAGGGCTAAGTTAGAATTGAAAATCACACCAGAAATAAGTTTTCTCTCTTTCTCTCTCTAGATTATTGAGTGTATTTTGTGAGTATTTAGATACTTTGAGAGTTTCTATTCATCAGAGCAAGTGTCTTTCAGCCTTATACCGGTATTCCGACCAGAAGTGCTGTCTGTACGAGGTAAGGGATGTTATTTTATTCAAAAATGATATTATTTCTTCAATATCATTATGCCGAAATATTGGTTGGAAATTTTTATCAAATTTGAAACTTTTCACGTCGGGGTTACTATTCACGAGTTACTATTTACCGAAAAATAAAATTTTCTTCTTTTCGTCCAAAATATCTATTCTGGGTACTAGCTTTGATTGTATCCATGTTTTGATCATTCTTAAATTCTACTTCCCTATGAATAATTATAAAGTATTTTTGGACATGGATAAATCGAAATACGAATCCTTAATATTTGTTATTTTGTTTCACTGGATTCGTTTTCTTTAATATATTTTTCATCATCCTCAGTCCTAAATGATGATATTACTGAATATCTTTGGCCGTAGTGCAAAGATGAATGATTAACTGATGAATATCTTTGGCCCGTAGTGCAAAGATGAACATGTGTTGAGATGAACATGACCGACTAGTGATACAAATGAATATCTTTGGCCTGTAGTGCAAAGATGAATATTTGATTAAAGATGGTTATTGATTGTTGTTACAGGGATAAAATATTGATGATGGACTTTTAAATCTTAGAAGATAGTAGAACTCATTCTCTACTTGACTCTTCTAATGGTTTGCTGTTTCCGCTGCAGTTATTGATTTAAAACTTGTTGTCTATTGTATTCTATTAGATTTTTTCCCTGTTGAAGACTAACGATAATTTGTTTTGTATTATCTTAGTCATAATGTTCTTTACTGGGCTAGTTGAGCTCACCCTTTTCCTTTTTGTTCCATTTTTCTCAGGAGGCGAGAATGTAGCGAGTACTAGTGGGGGTATGGAATGATGGTTCTAGAAGTTACTTTAGTAGTCCTCACTATTTTTGTGAAATAATGTATCAATAATTGTAATGAGGGCTTATTTGAGTGTGGATATTGTCTAAATGACAATATTTGTATTTAAACTCACAGTTCTTGTGTTGTAATAATAAAGATGTAGTTGTTTCTGTACCATGTATTTTGGCGACTCAGAATGGGTGTTGTATACCTATTTTGGGGGCGTCACAGTTGGTATCAGAGCTTAGGGATATGATCTCTGGCGGAGATCGGGGAATAGAACTAGGAGGGGAGAGACGAATCCTTCGCTAGTGTGTCCTACCTAAGCTTATTTATTGGTCAGTCATAATATAGGGGTATTATGTGATTTGTTAATTTATTTAATTAACCCTTGTTTTATGGCAGTATTTGAGAATGTCGACTGAGAATGTTAACAGTGGAGTAAATGAGACCGTGGAGACACCGGTGCTTACCAACGAGGAGAACGTGCAACAGGCTGGCAATGTTCCTCCTGTGAACAACACCAATGAGCAGATGATGAACGATGGAATGTTTAGAAGTTTTTTGTAATTCATGCAAAACCAGACAAGGGAGACTCGTGTTCAAAATACAGGAGGAAATGATAGCAATTCACGGTTTGTCACAGCCAAACAGTTCAAAGAATTGGGACCACCAGAATTTAAGGGAAAGCCGGATCCGATCATGGCGGAAACGTGGGTCAAGCAAATTACCAAGATATTCGATGTCTTGGGATGCACGGAGGAACAGAAGGTTCCATTCGCCACCTTTATGTTCCGTGGCGAGGCAGATTACTGGTGGGAGTCTGTGAAGCGTACCCATCCAACCGCACTCAGCATGTTGGGAGACATTTCAAAAACTGTTCAATGACAAGTACTTTCCTGAAAGTATTCGTCATATGAAGGAGGTAGAGTTTATTAGACTAGAGCAGAATAATATGACGGTATCTCAGTACGAGGCAAAGTTTGCAGAGTTGTCCAGGTTTGCACCTCATTTGGTGGAGAATGAGGAACGTATGACGAGGATGTTTCTGAGAGGTTTGAAACCCGGCATACGTCAATATCTCATTTCTCATAAATTTTCTCTCTATTCAGATGTTGTCAACAGGGCTCAATTATTAGAGCGAGATAACGAGTACGGTCAACTGAGGGATCACAACCAGGATCATATCGGTGACAGCAGTCATCAGAACAATGATAACCAGCGGAGAAAGAAAAATACAGACAAGAACGGCAACCACTCTGGTGGTAATCGTGACTATGAAAATAGAAGAAGCGAGTCGGGAGGAGATTTTAAAAAGAGGAGATTCAACAGTGACAATACGAAGACGTCAGCACCAACAGCAACTGGTTCCAAGGGAGGAGAACGACCACCGGTTATATGCTATAAGTGCGGAAAAGAAGGACATATCAGCCCAAACTGTCCACAACAGTTTAAGGTATGTTATAATTGTGGAAAGGAAGGACATATCGCTCGAGATTGCACTGTAGCAAAACCAAGTCCAGCGGGGATGGTGACTCAAAAAGCTGTCCCAGAAAAGATAAAGTCAACGGTTCCTGGAAGAGCGTTTGTCGTGACTGGTCAACATGCGAGGAACCCAAACGAGGTGATCACGGGTAAGCTAATCATAAATTCATGCGAAGTTTATACCTTATTAGATACCGGTTCTACCCATTCTTTTATCTCTCCTGCTTGTGCTCAACGTTTAAACTTGACTCCGGAGAAGTTAGACTTTGATTTATCTGTGGAGACTCCGTTAGGAGAAACTTTCATCACATCCACTGTTTATAAATCTTGTGTGATCCAAGTTGGTACCATCACCTTACCTGTTGACCTTATCTCTTTAAAGATACTTGCTTTTGATGTGATTTTAGGGATTGATTGGCTAACTACTCATCATGCCAAAATTGATTGTTTTCGTAAGGTTGTTAGTTTTCATATTCCTAACCAACCTGTTGTACGAATTCAAACAACTAAGCCATTAAAATCAATCACTGTTATATCAAGCCATAAAGCCATTTGTTTATTAAAAAACGGATGTCAAGCTTTCTTAGCCCATGTTATGGATTTGAATAAAGACACGTCAAATTTGAATAATATTCCTGTTGTTATTGACTTTCCTGACGTATTTCCTGAAGAACTTCCCGGTCTACCCCCGAACGAGAAATTGAATTCTTTATTGATCTTGAACCTGGTACAAAGCCCATTTCTAAAACCCCATATCGAATGGCTCCTATTGAACTTCAGGAGTTAAAGGTCCAACTACAAGAGTTGTTGGACATCGGTTTCATTTGTCCTAGTACATCTCCTTGGGGTGCTCCTGTTTTATTTGTAAAGAAGAAAGACGGGAGTATGCGACTTTGTATTGATTACCGGGAATTAAACCATGTCACTATTAAGAATAGGTATCCGCTACCTCGTATTGATGACCTGTTTGACCAGTTACAAGGAGCACAGTTCTTTTCAAAGATCGATCTTCGTTCTGGATATCATCAGCTGAAGGTTAAAACTGAGGATATTCCAAAGACTGCCTTCAGAACTCGGTACGGGCATTATGAGTTCCTAGTTATGTCTTTTGGATTGACTAATGCTCCTGCGGCTTTCATGGATATGATGAACCGAGTATTCAAGGATTATTTGGATCAGTTCGTTGTTGTCTTTATTGATGACATCCTCATATATTCCAAAAGCCGTGAAGATCATGAGCATCATTTGAAGCTGGTACTCCAAAGGCTGCGTGAAAATAAGTTATATGCCAAGTTGAAGAAATGCGAGTTCTGGCTTGAGGAAGTAGCTTTCCTAGGGCACGTGGTGTCAAAACATGGAGTATCTGTTGACCCGGCGAAGATTGAAGCAATACAAAGTTGGGAGCAACCAAAGACGGTGACCGAAGTACGTAGCTTTCTAGGCTTAGCTGGTTATTATCGAAGATTCGTGGAAGGGTTTTCTCGAATCGCTACCCCGTTAACTCAGCTGACTCGGAAAGATATCAAATTCGTATGGAGCGAGGAATGCGAGAAGAGTTTTCAAGAGCTTAAGAGGAGACTCATTTCGGCACCTGTTCTGACAATACCATCTGGTTCGGATGGATTTGTTATCTACAGTGATGCTTCAGGCAAAGGGTTAGGATGTGTTCTCATGCAACATGGGAAAGTCATAGCCTATGCCTCGCGACAACTCAAAGAATATGAGAGGAATTATCCTACTCATGATTTGGAGTTGGCAGCAGTAGTTTTCGCATTGAAGATCTGGAGACACTACCTGTATGGGGAGAAAGTGGAGATCTATACAGATCATAAAAGCCTTAAATATTTCTTCACCCAAAAGGAACTTGACATGCGGCAGCGACGTTGGCTCGAGCTGTTGAAAGATTACAATCATGCCATCCAATATCATCCTCGAAAAGCAAACGTAGTAGCTGACGCATTGAGTAGAAGATCATATGCGGGTACGAGTGCAATGTTGTTAACACAAAGGCCCATTTTGTATGACTTGCAAAGGATGGAGATAGAGATGAAGGCTCCAAGTACCCACATGATGATATCAAATATACGAGTAGAACCGACTTTAATCGATAAAGTTAAAGCTGCTCAAGCTACAGACATAGAGCTGATGCGTATGAAGAAGAAAGTGCAAGAAGGTTCTATTCCAGAAGCAAGAATCGATGAAGAAGGAATACATCGAGTTCACTCTAGACTCTGTGTTCCTAACAATTCTGATTTGAAGTACAAGATCATGATGGAAGCACACAATACACCATTTGCAATCCATCCTGGAAGTACCAAAATGTATCGTGATCTACGACATACATTTTGGTGGAATAATATGAAGAGAGAGATTGCAAAGTTTATCTCGAGGTGTTTAACTTGTCAACGTGTAAAGGCGGAACATCAAGTACCAAAGGGTCCATTGCAACCACTTGAGATTCCGAAATGGAAGTGGGAACACATTACCATGGATTTCGTTACGGGTCTTCCCACGGTTTCTCAAGGCATAAATGCTATTTGGGTTATTGTTGATAGATTAACCAAGTCTGCTCATTTCTTGCCGATACGGGAGACTTATTCCCTTGAACGTCTTGCTCGTATATACGTAGATGAGATTGTGAGACTGCATGGCATGCCAGTATCCATAGTTTCGGATCGTGACCCAAGATTCACTTCAAGATTTTGGGTTAGCTTGCAAAAAGCTATGGGCACAGATTTACGATTTAGTTCGGCATACCATCCTCAAACGGACGGACAATCAGAGAGGACTATTCAAACTCTTGAAAATCTATTAAGACTTTGTGTCCTAGATTTCAAAGGGAGTTGGGATAAGTACCTACCATTGGTGGAATTCTCTTACAATAACAGTTATCAGGCAAGTATAGGTGTGGCCCCATTTGAAGCATTATATGGACGAAAGTGTCGCTCTCCAGTATGCTGGGACGAGGTGGGTGAAGCAACATTGTTGGGACCAGAGTTGGTACGCATGACTACAGAGAAGATCCAAACGATTCGACAACGTATACAAACAGCACAGGATCGACAAAAGAGTTATGCGGATCTTCATCGGAAGGACGTGGAATTTGACATTGGGGATCATGTATTATTGCGTGTGGCTCCATGGAAAGGAGTTACAAGATTTGGGAAGAGAGGAAAGCTCAATCCACGATTTATTGGTCCATTTCAGATTCTTGACCGAGTAGGAAATGTGGCCTATAGACTTGCGTTACCTCCAAGTATGTCTCGTGTTCATAATGTTTTTCATATATCTGTGTTACGTAAATATGTGAAAGACCCAGACCACGTTATTGAGTTAGAACCGGACGAGATAGCTGAAGACTTAACGTACGAAGAGGTACCTGTCAAGATCTTGGATAGAAAGGAGCATGTCCTACGCACGAAGGTCATACCACAAGTTAATGTTTTGTGGAGAAACCATGCTATTGAGGAAATGACCTGGGAGTTGGAAACGGAAATGAAAGCGAGGTATCCTCATCTTTTCGAAACACCAGGTACGTACGTCAATTTCGAGGACGAAATTTCATAAGGAGGGGAGGTTGTAAGACCCCAAATTATTAATAAATGAAATTTAAATTTCCTCTATTTATTATTTTGAAATAGTAAGTGTTAAATTGATTAATGAGGTTAGTTATGGGTAAAATGCGTAAATATTTTAAATAAGCAAGTGGTTATAAAATATTCATTGTTGTCGGGGAATATTCGTTTGGTCGTGGAATATTCTTCCTGTCGGGGAATATTCGTACGACGGCGCAGTCTTTTGTGGGCCCCATAACGGAAAGCGATTGGATGAAGAAAACGACAAGTATATGTTTTTTGTTAATAACGGCGTAGTTGTTACCGTTAATACTGTTGGAATACCCGGTGGTTAAAACACAGTAATACGCGTTGTTACACAGTAGCACACTGTATTGCACCAATTATTGATTCTTACGTAAGAAGGCACTACTCAATAATGGTTACAGTAATTACTGTTCAGTATTTTATTTTATTAATTCAATAATTGCTGCGTTGATATTTTATATTACTATTGTTTCAATAATTGTCACTACACAGTATTTCCCATTATCAGATCAATAATTCATATTATTTGAATAATATTATTAGATAACATTATTGGCAATGTCTAGAAAGTTCTGTCTAAGGAGAGGTTTGGTCATCTAATTGCGCGCCAGTAAGGAGAAATCCTTATTGGAAAGCCCCCTCTTTCCTGGGAACGGCCTGGTTGTCATAAATGTGATTCTGTAATATTATTTGTAAATAATTAATTATTGATTCATATGATAAGGAAATATTTATTTTTGTGGATATAAATGAGAGATATATTTTTGTGGTTAAAAATGAAGGAGTTAATGTTGAGGTTTTTATCAGTATTTTTGTCGGAATGGAGGTATTAAAAATCAGGGTTTTTGAGATATTTTGCGGGGGTTATAATTTTTAATCCGACCGTTGGATCGTGGTAATTTTTGGATATGTTATACATATATAAGTTGAGTATATGTCCACAAATTTTGAACCGTTAAAAATGAACGTATGATTTATTATGAATTTTACGAGATGACTGGTTCAGAAATTGTTGAATTTTCGGAGTTAATCATTTTGGTAGAAAATTCTAGAATTGGTGGGCCCCACTCTTGGTTGGTGAAGAAATGTGCTGAGATTTTTATTCAAATGTGGTGGGTGGGAATAGTAGCAGGTAAAGCCATCAGGTTGCAGGTTAAGTCTGCTTCGGCGTGCTAACATTTTCCTATAAATAGAGGGCTAAGTTAGAATTGAAAATCACACCAGAAATAAGTTTTCTCTCTTTCTCTCTCTAGATTATTGAGTGTATTTTGTGAGTATTTAGATACTTTGAGAGTTTCTATTCATCAGAGCAAGTGTCTTTCAGCCTTATACCGGTATTCCGACCAGAAGTGCTGTCTGTACGAAGTAAGGGATGTTGTTTTATTCAAAAATGATATTATTTCTTCAATATCATTATGCCGAAATATTGGTTGGAAATTTTTATCAAATTTGGAACTTTTCACGTCGGGGTTACTATTCACGAGTTACTATTCACGAGTTACTATTCACCGAAAAATAAAATTTTCTTCTTTTCGTCCAAAATATCTATTCTGGGTACTAGCTTTGATTGTATCCATGTTTTGATCATTCTTGAATTCTACTTCCCTATGAATAATTATAAGGTATTTTTGGACATGGATAAATCGAAATACGAATCCTTAATATTTGTTATTTTGTTTCACTGGATTCGTTTTCTTTAATATATTTTTCATCATCCTCAGTCCTAAATGATGATATTACTGAATATCTTTGGCCGTAGTGCAAAGATGAATGATTAACTGATGAATATCTTTGGCCCGTAGTGCAAAGATGAACAGGTGTTGAGATGAACATGACCGACTAGTGATACAAATGAATATATTTGGCCTGTAGTGCAAAGATGAATATTTGATTAAAGATGGTTATTGATTGTTGTTACAGGGATAAAATATTGATGATGGACTTTTAAATCTTAGAAGATAGTAGAACTCATTCTCTACTTGACTCTTCTAATGGTTTGCTGTTTCCGCTGCAGTTATTGATTTAAAACTTGTTGTCTATTGTATTCTATTAGATTTTTTCCCTGTTGAAGACTAACGATAATTTGTTCTGTATTATCTTAGTCATAATGTTCTTTACTGGGCTAGTTGAGCTCACCCTTTTCCTTTTTGTTCCATTTTTCTCAGGAGGCGAGAATGTAGCGAGTACTAGTCGGGGTATGGAATGATGGTTCTAGAAGTTACTTTAGTAGTCCTCACTATTTTTGTGAAATAATGTATCAATAATTGTAATGAGGGCTTATTTGAGTGTGGATATTGTCTAAATGACAATATTTGTATTTAAACTCACAGTTCTTGTGTTGTAATAATAAAGATGTAGTTGTTTCTGTACCATGTATTTTGGCGACTCAGAATGGGTGTTGTATACCTATTTTGGGGGCGTCACATTATTTCTTAGTTATGTTGAAGCTATAGCAATAACTTCACAATAATTGGTAGCAAGTTTGGTTTGGAATAATATATCAAAAAGCAAATTAAGATATGAATTTTGTTCAACGTATAAGCAGGGTTCAAGAACTTGTGTAAGTAATAGATTAAGGTTAGGGTTTTGGAAACCTGCCTGAGCGAAGATCGATTAAAAAACGCTACTAGATTCGTTTATAAACACCTAAGATGTTCAAACATATATGTCTAACACATTGGTATTGATAACAATACTCAAATACACAAACTATTCACATTCGGTCAAAGTTTGAACTTTAATTAATAACATTTATCACGGTTAAACTTTAATTATAACCTTTATTATAATTTTAGATAATTTATATATCTTTTATAAAAATTTTTGAAAGCCTATAATAATTTTTAGATATTTATTTATCCATTAAATGATTTTTGAATAATTTATTACTATTTTTACAAAATTAATATTTACTTAGAATATTATTAAAAATCTTGTTATTATTTTTAAATAATTTATAACCACTTAATATGATTTTTAAATAATTAATATCATTTTAAATAATTATTTATTATTTATAAATGATTATTCTAATTATTTGTTAATAACTTAATTATTAATAATATTTTAAATTAATAATGTATTTATAGAATTTATGAAAAATATTAAAAGTTAATTATTATAACTTAAAATAATTTTAAAAATTATCTTTATAATTATTTATATTTATTTATTAATTATTTCTAATTTTATTAATTAATTTATTTGATTTTTATTTACTTTCTGTCGCTATATGTCTGTCGCTAAAGGCCTATTGCGACAGAAAGGGTAGCTATAGGTGTTCTTCATTTATGGGGAACAGTTTGGTCTATGCTAAGAGGTCACTTTGACTTAGTTTAATTCTCCACTGTTGATGATTTTGAGTTTGTAAATGCATAGGTATTGTAGTACTCATGTAGTAGTACAACTGTAGACACTCGAAATTTTGCATTCCTGTTACTAACCTTGCAGGAGGGCAAATTCGTCTTCTGGAGACAACCCTGGAAGTCAATTCAGTTGCAGTCCCGGAGACAACCCTAGTAAACTCAGTTTGCCATCTTGGAGGCAACCCCGAGATATTCAGTTTCAATCCCTGAGATAACCCCAGGATACTTAGTTTGCCATCTCGGAGACAACCCCGAGATATTAAGTTCCAATCTCAAAAATAACCCCGGGATACTCAGTTTGCTATCTCAGAGACATCCCCAAGATATTCAATTCCACTCCCAGAGACAACCCCGGGATACTCAGTTTGCCATCTCGGAGACAACCCCGAGATATTCTGTACCAACCTCGGAGACAACCCAGAGAAATGCAGTTACAATTCCGGAGATAACCCCAGAAAAGCTCGTTTCAATCCCCAAAAGTCGCTTCAACCTCAGAGATAACCCCGAGGCACTCAGTTCCAACCCCGGAGATAACCCCGGGAGGTCAGGCACACCTCAGAGATAACCCTGAGCACATTCTACATTATAGCAACCCAATCTCAGAGATAACCCTGAGCAACGACTGCTAATTCAGCCCAGACCGGAGATAACCCCGGTGAGGGGAAAAATTGTCATTTTGCCACCTCGATCCCACATTTGCGCCGTCTCAACAACATTTCAACACACATTATACACAAAAATGTCCTACAAGAATTGTAGCTCAAATCTCGAGTGACTACTACACAAGACAACACACCGGATATAATTTGAAGACCTAAAGACCTGGGCTTGGACCCATCTTCCCAACTTCATACAACCTCTTATCCCATGTCATTGTGTAGCTCTCGACAACAGCATTCCGGAAAGGTATGATACGCCTCAATCGGATGCTCGCGTTGCATGCGTGCATGTACTTTGAGACGACAGGGCCCACGGAGCCTGGGGCACCCCGGGTAGTCGTAGGTACATATGCGGCTGCCGTAGGTACACCTGCGGCTCCCCCCTTTATAAATAGATGGCTTGGGGTGGCCATTTTGAAAGAGAAAAAGGCGAGGAAGCCCTGTCCATTTTGCTATGTACGCACTATAAACGGAGTGCTTTCTCATTTCAAACACTTGTGAGTTTATATTATGCTACATTTTACTGGTGGAAACCGAGTGTTCATTCATTTAAAGCTATTTAAAGTCATCTTTAGCAGCCCACTGTAAGCCTTCTCACATTTCTTAAAGCCTTTCTCCACTTTTGTTCACACACAATTATTCACGTTGAGAGTCGTGTTGTGTGTGTATGCCCGGACCGTCGGTCTGTGGCTTTTATTGCTTATATATATATACAGAACCGATCAGGTGAGGGCTCCCTTACTTTCTTAAAATGCGGACTTTTTTTTTTTGCTTTTTTTTAAAACAACTAAAAAAAAGTTTAATATTTTATGGAACATGAATTTTTCTATAATACAATATTTTGGGCGTGATTTGGATACTTATACCAAAAAATGTATGTACAGTCTGCACAAACTGTACAGACCTGTTTTGTTATACGTATCCAAAACACTGTATTATTAAAAGTTTTCAATTCCATAAAATATTAAACTTTTTTTTAGTTGTTTTAAAAAAAAAACCAAAAAAAACAAAAAAAAAGTCCGTATTTTAAGAAAATAAGGTAGCCCTTACAGGCACCGGACCATATATATATATATATATATATATATATATATATATATATATCCGCGAACTCGAATTAACAAACTGAGCCTGGATCGATATATATACGGTGCGGTTACCGCTTTTATATATATATATATATATTTACATTTCTGTCAGACCTAGAGTTTACTTCGTGGCCATTTTCTGCTTTTATACATACATACATACATATATATATATATATATATATATATATATATATATATATAGTCCCGCCTAGTGTTTACTTCGTGACGGTTGATCGTCTATATATATATATATATTTACACTTAGTCCCGCTTGAAGTTTACTTCGTGGCGGTATATATATATATATATATATATATATATATATATATATATATATATATATATATATATATATATAACTTTTATATATATAACTGTTTACAGCTTTCGTACATACTGTATCATCATGTGAGCCTAGGAATCGTGTGATCACAGATTCAGTCTCCTGAATCTAGATTCAGTTCCCGTGATGGACAATTTCAATTGTGACCAACTTGTAAATTATTCACGGTGTTTGAATTTTCTTAGATGGCTCTCATGCCCACAAGTAGTCCGGCAGTGCTATGTATATTATTTTCTCGAAGATGCTTCGCATCTCAAAAATAAAAGTAATTCAACCGAACACATAATAAAATGGAAGTAACAAAGCCCTCAATTACTATTGAGCATAAGGGTTTGAAAAACCTCTTTTACAAAACATCACTACTATATCATGTTAAAAATGAACTTTTATACAAAATTCAAACCCTTTGTGTATAGGTGCAAACGAGGCATAACACTACTTCCAGATAACTGCACATAGACTTACACATACACACACACATTCAGATAAATGTTTAAAATAAAAAGTAGCAATCACCGTGTTACCACGGATGTTGGCGGTGCCTAACACCTTCCCCTCGCATAACCAAGCCCCCGGACCCTAACGAATCTCGATTTCATAGACCAGTTATGCAGTGTCACATCACTTAGTCTATGTGCAAACCTTTTCTCGATTGAGTTGGTGCAACCATTTAAAAATACCAACTAGTGACTCTTACAGTCAAGTCGTCGACATATACATGTCGGACCTTTTCACAACTTGTTTTTTCAAACAAATCTCACCTAACATGATAACACCAAAAAGATAAGAACAGAAAAGGGACAAATAAAAATCCCGACATCGACAGGTGGCGACTCAGGTGTGGACATCCAGTAAGAGGGCATAAGTCGCTATCAAAGCTTTTCAAAATAGTTATCTGCTTGTGTGTGGGTGATGCATTTACATTTGAATGAATGTGTACTAATGCATTTACTTACTGCACTTTGTGCTTCGCACTATATTTGTCTGTGATAGTAGTGCTTCGAACATGTCATCATTTCCATACGGTGAGACGCGTTGTATGTGAATGTATGTTGTGTGATCCCTCCACCAAGAGACTATCCTGTTGGTGTTTGATTACTGGACTCGTAGGGAGACTAATTCCAATGAGGCTCAGGAAAGTCACCACCCAAATTCGCTCCAGTTGAAAGACCGGATTAACTTCCTGCCAAGTAAATTGCGATGATTTAGGAACCTTCATGCCAAAAAGCTGCAAGAGTAACCAAAGATAGGTTAGCCTTTGATAAACCAAACGGGAAGGGAAGTCTCTTCAAACTTTCCCATTTTAATTACTTGTAATTTCATTTCCATGTCAACCTCAATGTAATGGAAATATAAAGGATTATGTGTACATGCATTCCCTTTCGTATCAAAACCTGTCATGCTATCTTGTCAGCTGACATCCGTTTTGCAGGATAATACTGCTAAACGGACACATTACATAGCGTGTAACATTTCTACATTCCCTAAGACTAAACTACATAAGTCTTTTTGTAGGGAAGTAATTGGTCCTATTACCCGTTTAAAGTCTAAAAAGGCAACAAGCCTACAGCCAAGCATGGCTACATCTAGCCAGTCTAATCCTACTCCTGTCTCTCACGAGGAGTTAGAAGGATTAAGTAACCAAATTATAGAGTTGGTTGTTCTGCTTAAAGAACTACACAAGTCCACTCAGGGTCCACAAATACCCGTATATACAGTATCCTCTGCACATGGAGGAATCCAGGGTCAGGATAAAGAAATTCCAGTACCTGAGTTGGAAAAAACCAACAAAACCCCTGAAAACACCCATCTTAAAGAAGATCCAGACATCGGTGATATCAAGAAGAAAGTCCTACAAATGGAAGAGACCATTCGATCTATTAAAGGGATTGGAGCACACAGGAGTGTTTCATATTCAGACCTTTACATCTTCCCTGGGTTCATTATCAAGAAAAGTTCAAGACTCCGATTTTGAAAAGTATGATGGATTGGGAGATCCTTACACACATTTGAAAGTATTCATTGGAGAGCTCAGATCTTATGTCGAGGACGAAAAGCTTAGAATGCAGCTATTCTAGAAAAGTCTGACTGGAGAAGCCAAATCGTGGTATACCAGATTAGAAAACTCCAAAATTCATAGCTGGAAGGAGCTAGCTCATGCTTTCCTTAGTCAGTACAGTTTCCAAACTCAGATGGCTCCTGACCGGTACCAAATTACCAAAGTCAAGAAACAAGCCAACGAGTCTTTCAAAGAGTATGCCCAAAGATGGAGGTGTCTGGCTGCTCAAGTTATTCCCTCTATGACTGAGTCTGAAATGGTGATAACCTTCATAGACATTCAAGAAGCTCCCTTCTATGAGAGAGTTTTAGCTGGCATTGGGAAACCATTCTCTGAAATGATCAAACACGGAGAAATGGCTGAGATGGAATTGAAGTCAGGAAAGATTCAAGACCTTGTCGCTCTAAAAGCTGTAGTTGGGCACATCCAGTCTAGAAGTTATGGAAACAACCCCTGGAGGGTCCACAAGAAGAAAAAGGAGGATGTTTCCTTGATACTACAAGGATAAAAAGGTAATCAAAGCATGCCTATTCAGAGGAGAAGCTATTCCCCTTTCCAAGCACAGTCTTCAAACCCCTCCACTACCAAAAAGTGGAGAAGTCAACATACCCAAGTGTTCACACCCTTAGGGGACTCACTCGACATCATTCTCAAACTTCTGACAGCTCAGAAGAAAATTACACATCTGCTTCCACCAACCAATCCGAGTGGAAAGGGTTTTAATGCAAGCAAGACATATGATTATCATGCTGGAGCTCCAGGACATGATACTCAAAATTGTTGGGCCTTGAAGCATAAAATCCAGGACTTAATTGACAATGGTGAGATTGTGGGGACCAAACCCGATCAACCTCACATTCAAGACAACCCTCTTCCTCAACACAAGGAAGAGGAGGTTAACATGATTAATTGGAGCAGTGGACAGAGCTCCGACTATAAGGGTGGTTCATCCCAATATAGCAAGGATAGTGCTGACAGATGGGATTTTGCATAGATCCAGTTTATGATGGAACGGAAAATGAAGGCTTTGAGTGAGCAAGTTAACCAATTGGCAGAACTGGTGGTCCACCAACACCAAGTCACATGTCAATTATTCAACCAAGAGCATGCTAGCTTCTCTTCTCTTATTCCAAGCACCCCACCACGTACTCTAGAAAGTGAAACACTGGAGGATAAAATTGCAAAAAGAGTAAATGCCAAAGCCCGTCTGAATTTGGCCAATAAAAGGGAAATCGCCTATTTAGGCCAACCGATGGAAGAAATATTATCGATGCTAATCAATGAGGGAAGAATCACAACTTTGCTACCTCCAATCAGCCCGTGATCAAGACGGTTTGATTTTTATGGAGTATGTTAATACCACTCCCACTCTTGCGGTCAAAGTACTGGAGAATGTTGGGCACTCCGCCATCTTATTCAGAACTTAATTGACAGCGGTGTCCTACAAATGACAGATAATGACGTTGTATTACTTAAGAGTGGGGACACAGTTCCTATAAAATGGAAGGAGGTCGTAGCAGTTATATCTTCTGGGGGTGATTTGGCTACCACATCACATGTAATTCAACCTATTCAACTCAAAGGTGTTGAAAACCCTTTGAAAGTGGTTGCGCCAAAGTCAATTATATCACCATTCAGGCCGCAGTATCTTGTTGCCATGACATTATGGAGAGGCTGAAGGATCCATATCTAATATAACTATTGCAGTGTTGAAAGAGAATCCACTGTACCTTCCCCAACGGGTGATGAATCCTACCATCCGGTCAAAGGGGATAATTCACATGGAGAAGATTGAAGAATTCCTCCGTACTATGGGACACAATGAAGCCAAGGTGGTTTTAAGCTTGAAAGAAGCTCCACAACAGATTTCTATACTAGACTTAGTTTTTTCCTCAGAGGATCACCACAAGGTCTTACTGAGAGTCTTAGAAGAAGCGCACTTGCCTGTCGTTGTTGGGATTTTATTTGTCCCTTTTCTGTTCTAGTCTTTTAGTGTTCTCATGTTAGGTGAGATTTGTTTGAAAAAACAAGTTGTGAAAAGGTTCGACATGTATATGTCGATGATTGGACTGTAAGAGTCACCAGTTGGTATTTTTAAATGGTTACACCAACTCAACCGAAAATGGTTTGCACATTTACCTAGTGATGTGACACTATTTAACTAGCCTGTGAAACAGAGATTCGTTAGGGTTTGGGGGCTTGATTATGCGGAGGGAAGGTGTTAGGCACCCCCCGACATCCGTGGTGACACGGTGACTGCCACTTTTCAATTTAAACCTTTATCTGAATATGTGTGTGTGTGTGGGTTAATGTGCAGTTATCTGGAAATAATGTTATGCCTCATTTGCACCTATATACAAAGGGTTTGAATTTTGTATAAAAGTTCAAATTTAATAAGATATAGCAACGATGTTTTGTAAAAGAGGTTTTCTCAAACCCTTGTGCTCAATAGTAATTGAGACCTTTGATACTTCCATTTTATTATTTGTTCAGCTTGATTACTTTTATTTTCGAGATGCGAAGCATCTTCGAGAAAATAAGATAAAAAAGCAATGCCAAATTCCTCGTGGGCATGAGAGCCGTCTAAGAAAATTCAAACACAATGAATAATTTACAAGCTAGTTACAGCTGAAAATGTCCATCACGGGAACCGAATCTAGAATCAGGAGACTGAATCTATGATCACATGATTCCTAGGCTCACATGATGATGCAGTATTTATGAAAGCTGTAAATAGTTATATATATATATCAAAGCTGTAAATATATATATATGAACAATCACTACAAAAAAAATGGGGCTTCAGCAACAACCGATTTTCGTTGCTAAAGATGCCAAATTTCGTTGCAAAAGGGTTTTGGCAACGACTTTACTGTCGTTGCGTCTTTCATTGCGCAATGAGCGTTGCTAATTGTTCCGCAACGAACGTATTTTTTTCGTTGCCAAAAGTAAAACATTTTGCAATGAAAATTGGCTTTCGTACAGAGACATCGATCCTTTAGCAATAAAATATATTATTGCAGAATAATTAAAATTTCGTTGCTAAAAACCCCATTTCATTGCAAAAGCCTGCTAATTGGCAACGTAATGAACTCTTTTTTTTTTTTGCAACAACCATGCATTTTCGTTGCAATTGACACCATTTTGCAACGACATTTTTCGTTGCAGTAAATTATTAAAATTGTTGCCCAAGCTTACTTTTGTTGCGGAATGTAAACTTTTTAGCAACGATTTTCGTTGGTGATTATATTATTTGACGACATTATGTTGAATCAGCAATGAAAATGTTTGTTGCTGGTTATTTTTCAATAGCAACGAAAGTCGTCGATTAGCAACGACATTATATGTTGCCGTTTCTTTATATATGCAACGAAAGTTGATATGATTTGCAACGATAAAAAATATTGCCTTTTATTTTAGTATTAGCAACAATATCCTCTCCGTTGTTATTAGGTTAATTTTTCGTTGTCAAATATTATATTTTTAATGCCATTAACAACAAAAATTTGTTGCTAAATGTATAAAAAATTATTGTTATATTAAAACTTGTTCAATGCTTTAGTAACGAATTATATTGTTGCCAAATCAAAATTTAACATTCTTTTTGTGTACCTGGCTGGCTCAATGTCCCCATAGCAAATAATGGCAAAAATACAAAAAACTAAAATATTATTAACTTAATAAAATCATCCACTACATAATCATTCATTATCTTTACAATTAACCATATAAAGCTACCATAGTTCTTCAACCAAAGTATATATCTACATATATAGTGAGAGTACACTTCATAATTTTGTCTCTTGTCTTCCGTAAACATAGCACGAAAATTTGATACCCAGTATTGTAAGGCAGGTCGTAGAAGCAGTCTTTCTGCATATATTTAAAAATAATAGCAAGTCAGGAAAATGAAGCAAATAAGTCACCACAGGCATTTAATGCCAAAATCAATAAACAAAGACAATAGAATTGCTACGTGGTACAAATGTATACCGTATTGCTCATAAGTAGAAAAAGACAAATAGACAATCACAATATCATTTGCTACAAATTCAAATAGAAAAAGAACCTTCAATGCGACTATATGATTGCTCTGTTACAAGAAAAAATTGGAATCTTAATCGACCATTTCATGAATTAATTTTAGTAAGCATAGTGGTAAACATATTTTCTATTACAAGACTTGTAGATTATTATTATATGTTGACCTCAAGTCAGAATTCAGTCACATTCAACAACCACAAGCATCACACAATCTTAAATAACAATGTTTAGATTTCTATATAGAAAGTACAACATTTATGGAAAAGTTGAGGCTATTAGTCAATGTGGAAAAACTTTTCTTGAGACGACAAATTTCCATACAGTATATGCCCCAAAGATGCTAGCTATAATCACT
Organism: Panax notoginseng; assembly: GCA_016801055.1. Taxonomy (NCBI): domain Eukaryota; kingdom Viridiplantae; phylum Streptophyta; class Magnoliopsida; order Apiales; family Araliaceae; genus Panax; species Panax notoginseng. The sequence goes on along the minus strand of CM029016.1, from coordinate 154,986,799 downwards.
GACATCATAGATTTAATTACACATGAATTCGTATTGATTGCTATTATATTATTTATAATCCATGAACAGGTCTATTAACATAATTAGAAATTAATAAATAATAGACTTTCAGGACAAGATCTAGAAACAAACCAATACCAGCTTTATTGTTCACCTGAACTGTTTAAACTTTTACGCTACCTTGTGACAATATCTTGTGAAAAGCATTTATGAGCTGAAGATTGAGACTACATACCATACATGTGAATCATAGTCGTTGTTGCGGTTATGACCCATCACAAAATTTAAGTTTTCTGGTACACGCTGCACCACAGTATAAAAACATCAGTTTCATAATCAATATTGGTTGGCCAGTAACAGTTCATTCCTATAAAAATCATCTACATCATGCTTCCACTGGTGCTTTCCCTTTTACAACATATATAGGCTAAAATCCTAGGCCACTTATAATTTAAAAAGTTTTATGTATGCATATTTTCCAAATTTTGAGACTGAATAGGAAAAGAACAAGAAAATAAATGGGGAGTTGGAAGTATAGTGAAACTGTACATACAACTGGTGTCATTTCATATTTAGGTGCTCTAAGAATGAAATCTTCTTCCTTCATGAACCTAAAACATAACAGATTATACAAAAACCTTGACTACCAAGACATTTTATAGGGTGGAAAAAACGTACAGATAAGAAAGAACATTGTCACATTATCTATGCCTGTCAAGTACAAGCTTATTTACTGATATGAATTCAAAAGCTATTAGTTTAGATACTAGAGGAAAGAACAATTTGTATGAAATGATGAGAGGCCTATCAGTTGTGTGTAAATTGAATGAGTTGCCAAATTTTAATTCTTAAATTTGAAGGGTTTGGTTTAACTAGCAAGACATAGTTTGTCAAAACTAGCATATATTACAGTTTATATGGTAGAATAAATATTCACCCCAAGAATAACTAGCATGAGCAATTGAGCTTCCTAATTTACACTGCTTGAAGAAATAAGAATTAAATAGTTTTTCTTGTCAATGATAGAATGGTGGAAACCATCAACTTACGGTCAATCGTCTTCGTTAGATAGGCATCCATGCCAACTTTCAAGCATTTAGCTTCATCTGATGACATTGCGTGCGCTGTTAGTGCAACAATTGGGATGTGTAGACCCCTCCCCAACTTTGATATTCATATAGCTTTTGTTTCTTCATAACCATCCATCTTTGGCATCCGGTGGGAAAATTTAGAGGTTATATAATTCAATTTTAATTTAGAAACTCGAGGAGTAAAAAGACAGGCGATAAACTTGTTATAATGTTTAATATCAGCAAAAGAGTAAAACAACCAATATGTCCCCCCCCCCCCAAGTCTGAAAATGAGTCATATTTGACTTTGTTACTACGACATGCTTAAATATAAATTCTTTTAAAAGCTTGTTGTCAATAAGAAAATTTTGACTTGAAATTTAATATTAAAAAGAATATGTTGAAATAACTCTTATTTTCCAATTGAAGGAATATGCAAGTTCCTTTTTGTTAGCATGCTGGGAGAAAGCCATTGCAAGATCAATAAGTTCTTCCAAATTACTAGCCTATCAAGCATTTCTTCTCATTTTGCATTACCTAGAAAATCTTGCTGAAAATTAAACTCCAAAAAAAATAAAAAACCACACAAATTTACCTGACAATCCATAAGGATCAAGTCGTATGTTGGGGAATCGCATCTCTTTGTTTGATTACTTGGGTTGCCATTTGCTAAGAGAGTTTCCCTTTGATACTCATCTGAACTAAGCATGAACTTTAGAGCATCTACTGCCAGCAACCCATCTCTCACGGCTACAACTGTGGCACCCAACCCATCTTCTTCCATGTGATTTCTGTAGAATCCCTACAATGCATTTTCAATTAATTTAATTTTTATTTACGTACAAAAAATTATATTAAAAAGGAAAAGGAATGGACTGTAGAGAATATCTCTTTGCTTACCTCAACATATCCAAAAAACCAGAGCTCATATCACTTGCAGGAAATCCCATAGCAATGATGTACGTCATATCTAAATCAAATCCACCTTCCTGAAAACCAAGGATATAGTCATAGTTACATATCAACACATAAATTGGTTTGAATACATTCCATTTAATTAATAACTTGTTTATAGATAGTTAGATACAATATCTAACATATCCATAAAGAATGGAAGCAAGACCTAGAAGTAAATCATACCCTGTAAACTATATAGCAAGGACTAGGAAGCAGGTTGTGGGTAACTATTGAGAGGTTATAGTATCCGATATATAACAAATACTCAAGATTTTCTGCAAGATCTTAGTGAAGTTGTCATCCAAGGCTACTAAAGGTCCGCACAATTTTGATTTTCACTTTTCAAACCGTATTTATTGTCCAGCTTTCTTATAAGTTGGAGATATACCTCAAGATATGAGAAACAGAAGACTGCAGAAAAAAATCCATACGAAAGACAATTTCACTACATGCTTTAATTTTATCCTTGGCAACTAGAATGTGTTTAAATTTTATATCGCGGTATTTGTAATCTGTGTACCAACCTAAGAGTTGGAATATAATAGAAAATGTTAGCATGCATACATGACAAAGCTGATGATTTCTTTTTCTAAGTGTGTCAGATTGGTATCAGTCACATAAGACGTCTCTTTTATTTGTAGCAGCCATGAGGAAGTGGAGTTATCAGAAGTCACCTGGGCCAGTCCAGTGCCAACCAAACTTTTAAAAGATAAATAAGTTTGAGATGTGAATTGAAAATTTTGTTATCGAGTGTGTACATTACATAATTTCCACTGAGTTCATCATATGCCTAATAAAACTGAAAGATTTTTTGAATCTAATACTGTTGTGATAAAAAAAAACAATGTGCTTACTGAACACTGAGTCACTGAGCATTATATTTTTTAACATGTGCTTTCTGAAGACTGAGGATTGAATAAGAGACAAGTAATAGGACAAAAAAAGAAAGCAATGTCAGGGGTGAACAGATACTCTAGTCTCTAGCATGACGCAATAGAAGCATCACCCAAAGAAAATGGTAAGCTATCGGTCAATTTCAAAATAATGATCATGATGTTCATTTCATCATTGTAGTAAAACAATGCAAAGCTATGAGAAGTGTATCAATTATGTTAATAGCATACAAACAAAGTGAGATATCAATAAAGTACCTAGTATCTTCGTTTATTTTGAGATACAACATATCGAGCATTGACCTGCACAGCCTTCACTGCACTCTTAGATGAGTCAACTAACCCTTTTGTGAATGTATCAATAAAATTGGACTGTGCAGCTGGTGAAGTTCCTTCAGAATTTTCATCTGGCTGAGGTGCTTTTGGAGACAAGCGCAATCTAAGGCCACTAGTAACACAAGAAAACGATGACCTTTCAGACGATGTATCATCTTGTTTGCCAAACAACTGGGGAATTTTCAAATTTTTAGCCCATGTAGATGTTCTAGAAGTAGAAAGCTTAGACGGTGCATCGCCTATAGGATTATCTGATTCTACTGTAATGTGGGTTTGTACTTCTGGAGCTCTAACAGGAGGTGAAGTTGATGCATCACCTGAAGTAGAGTCCATTTTACCCCTCAAAGCTCTCAATTTTAGATGATAACAGAAGTTCTTAACTAAGAATGCATGGTGTCACCTACACCAAAGTGATAAAAAGTAAGAAAAGGAGAGGGAAAGAGAAACAGCCTAATAAACAAACAGTGCACATGTATGTATTAACTACACTTTGAACTTCAAAAGAAGAACCATAGAACATCACAATCATTAAAGGTCTTTCTTTTGTTCAATTTTCATCGATATCAGTTACGAATTTCTACCACACCTACCAAAAGGATAAATAGGTGGGAAGGGAAAATGAATTACCATGCTCATCACTATGTGAAAAGCAAGTGGTACTACTAGGTGAGTATGGAAAATGTTATTACTAAGTATTAAGTAATAACAAAGAATATAAACAATTTGGTATATTTCTCACTACCTGATAGACTCCACGGCACGCTTGCGTGAGGTGGTCGTCGCCCCGATCGTTTCTAGCACAGTTGTTGGGTGAATTGCTTGCAACACCTTAACCCCTCGCCTATATGTAGGCGGTAATCTTGGTACAATTGCTCGCGTTCAGAATTCTGCGTTGAATGGACACCAACGACACCTTGACCCCTCGCTTATATTGAAGCGGGAATCTCGGTACAATCGACGATTGATGCTGTAGAAGACGCCACACACAACTATGAATTGTTGTATGATAAGTCAAATTGAATCTCAAAGAAATAACTAAGAAAAATACTTAGAAATTCTTCAAAGAACCAAAAGTAGAGAATAAACTCACAAATATATTGAATAACAATAATGAATAATGTATTTGATTACATCAACTTGGACCTCTATTTATACTACTCAAAACAATCCAAATCCTAAAAATAATAGGAACAAATTATTCTAATCCTAATAGGAATTACAAATCATAACCCTAATTTCTACATGGAAGTAGAAATCAATTTGGGAAAAGAAATTCCTATTTCTATAAAACAATAAAAACCTTATTTAGAAAGTAAATCTAAACGGAAAAGAAATCTTAATTATAATAGAATTTGATAAGTATTTGGAAAATAAATCCCTAAAAATTAGGCTAATAGAATCTGCCTAATATTTTAGGAAACAAAAATCTTTTTCCTAAAATCCCAAACTCCTTGCCATGTTAGGATCTTTTACCGCGTGAAACTTGCTTATTTCCTTTGCATGTAATATGTGAATAACTTGCTGATCAGGATTGTATCATTCCCCTCCTCTTCAAAAGGATTTGTCCTCAAATCTGGCACATCGTTCTCTCGAAAATGATTCAACCACAAAATTACTCCTACATAAAAACAAACTAAGTTAGTAGCATCAAACTAAACATAATGCCAAAACTCAACTTGCAAGTGATATGTATAAGCAACAAAAACTCCAACTCCGACCAAGAACATAACAATAACCGACTTCTCTCCCGAATTGACAATTTGTAGACCAATTACTCTCGAAACACTAATTATATAAACTAATCTACTATCCATTAAAATAATCATGAATGCATAGTAAGAAAGAATATGAAAAGTCTTATATCCTCCTGGATCAAAAATCATCACGTAAAACTCTTCATGTGGTAGATTCTCCCAATGACGAATCCCCGGATCAAAAGTCAATCTAATGATCTCGATTCTTCGCAGGAACACATTTGTCAATGCTCCTGGGTCAAATATCAATACTTGAAATTCGACATGCTTCTCACGCAAACTCTCATGAATTCCTGGATTAAACACAAAATAAAACAAATCAACAAGTTCTTTTTGTCTAATCACGAAGAAATTAAATAAACCAAAATCATATGCATAGTCTACTAAAATAATATTTAAAACACTTCCCTGTAGATTCTCAATGCATTGATCGAATTGAATTGCACGATCCATGTTTCTCTCAATGAATATGATCCTATCACGAATCTGCAAAACACAACCAACCTTTCTCTCTCCATTGACATTAACATAGTCAAAATCACATAATAGCATAAACGGAATAAAAAGGTCACAATTATAAGTTAAAAATTCAATAGCACATCGACGATGATCACAAACAAACTCAACACCTGCTAAAGAATTTCTCAAAGTGTTGACAAAAATCGGAATATCATCAAAATAGAGAATAACAAATTTTTCCATGAAAAAATGCAAAATATAATTCAACAATTCAATTGAAGTATGCAATGCCTTAGCTAATCCAAGTGAACTAACTAAACATGCAAATAACTCATCTCTTAAACCATCTTGATGATAAACACTTCTTGAATCAAAATCATATGATAACAAATTATGCAATGAAGATTGCTCTAACGAAACAACATGATTACTACCATTGTCAACTAACGATAATTCATGTAAAGATTGACTAGCACGAAACCCAAAGTCAATATTTGGATAAGAAAACCTAGAATTACTTTCATGCAAGTAAGCACATTGAAAACGAAAATATATATCATGATCATAAACTAACTCAACATAAATTAAATATCCTCCATAGTTTATGATAAAGACGATTTTACCTACAAAATAGCTAACAATAAATTTTCCAATAGAAGCATGCAAAACATGTTTTAAATAACTCATGAAAACGCTAGATGCATCAGTTAATCTAACAGAAATAACTATCCATCTAAACAACTCACATGTTAAAACAATTTCCCATTTATCATAATCATGCACGCTAATTTGATTAGGTATTATCATCACATGACCATCTCCAAGTGTAGATAAAACACAAGCACCATGCAATTTATCAAGCATATTATCCAAACAAGAAAAAGAATAACGATACTTGTTTACCAATTCAAAATCGACGAACAAACTCGTTATCCCATCCTCCTTAGATACTATGATCTCATAATCAACACATGAACTCATGTCTTCTATCACGATACCCACTTTCACCAACTCTCCTACCCGCCTTGGTAACTCCGTCGTCTCCTCGGGAATACTATCAGCTGATCGGTACGGAATGATAGCACGGGGTATTTCATCAACAACCTGCACAATAGGCAAAACAGAACTAAACAAAGAAGAATTGTTAGTGTTATTATTCAAAAGCGTTGTCTTGTACAAATGTACAGTCATTAGCTTTTTAAAATATAACTCACTTTTCAACTCACTCTCTTTTTCATGGTCACATATTTCTTGTCTCTCTTCTTTATACTCACCCTCTCGTTTGTTTTTCTCTTGTTTATTTTCATTCTCTCTTTTCTTTTCTCTCTCATTCTTTTCAAACTTTTCTTTTACATTATCAATCTTTTGAATAATTTCTTTTTGTCAATCTTTTCCACATGTATTTCCTTTTACAAACTCATCTTCTTGATTACTTTCTTTTGGATGTTCACCAACTTGCTTTAGATCATGGATTTCATATTGAACACTCGAACCCAATAACTCTCCTTGGACTGCATATTCTATAATTTCTTCTTGCATTCGATCACGATCTTTTTGTAAATACATTAGATCGTCACGAACTTGCTCGGACGTCATAGGACAAAGGTTGACCCTTATTCGATTGTGTACCAATGAATACTTATTAGTACAACTGTTATGCTTCGCGCGCCTGTTGTGTCGCTATGGCCTCCCAAGTAACAAATGACAAGTATGAATTGGAACTATATCGCATAATATTTCATCTTCATATCTGCCAAGGCGAAAAGAAACTGACACTCGTCTAGTCACCATTACCTCCTCACAATCGACGATCCCTTGCATCTTGTAAGGCCGAGGATGTGCAGCTGTTGACAACCCTAATTTCTCCACCATTGTAGTGCTAGCAATGTTAGTACCAATATCACAATCAATTTTTATAATGCATACCTTTTCTCGTACTAGAAACCTAGTATAAAATATATTCTTTTGTTACATTATTTCTTCCTCGTTAGCTTGCACACTTGTAGCTTTTCTTGTCTCCCATGACTCTCCAAGAATCGCATGATCTTCTTCAACTTTTATTTCATTAGACAATAAATGTTCTTTCTTGTGCTCCATAGGTTTATGAGGCTGCTCCCTACATCCATTATAATAATAACGCCTCTCATAATCCTCATCCCATGATTTCCACCACTCATCCACGCCAGATTTCATACGAACTCTGGGTCTTCTTTCTAATGGCTCCTCATAGCCTAACATATTTACTGCAAAATAAGGGTTAGTAGAAAATAATTTCCTCACCACTCCCTTACGTGTTTCGCTCGAATAAATGGTTCACTCGTGTATACTCTCAATAAATTGGCTTTTACCCTCAATTAATCTTACCACTAAGCCTTTTACCTCTAATAGGTTCTTATTGAATTTCCTAGCAAAATTCTTGGTTTTACTAATCAATTCAAAATTACTTATCACGAAACAAAAATATAGACGGTGTAACTATCAGAATACCACAAAATAACCGATCGATTGTCTTGTACTCCACTTGTATGCTTTAGATTTGTAAATTGTAGCTTCGTTTCAGAATTGATGATGATGAAACGATATGAACTCTTCCTTGGAATTTGATGATTTGATGGTGTGCTACAAGTTTGGATAGCACAATGAAAATAGAATATGAATTCTTCTTCTTCTTCTTTTTTCTTTTTCTATTTTTTTTTGTATTTTTTTTTCTTTTCTTTTCTTTTTTTTTACAATATATATTTCGACAGAAAATTAAAGATAAGTAACTTGCTAGAAAGGCTTAGCTCTGATACCAAATGATAGACTCCACGACACGCTTGCGTGAGGTGGTCGTCGCCCCGATCGTTTCTAGCACAGTTGTTGGGTGAATTGCTTGCAACACCTTAACCCCTCGCCTATATGTAGGCGGTAATCTTGGTACAATTGCTCACGTTCAGAATTCTGCGTTGAATGGACACCAACGACACCTTGACCCCTCGCTTATATTGAAGTGGTAATCTCGGTACAATCGACAATTGATGCCGTAGAAGACGCCACACACAACTATGAATTGTTGTATGATAAGTCAAATTGAATCTCAAAGAAATAACTAAGAAAAATACTTAGAAATTCTTCAAAGAACCAAAAGTAGAGAATAAACTCACAAATATATTGAATAACAATAATGAATAATGTATTTGATTACATCAACTTGGACCTCTATTTATACTACTCAAAACAATCCAAATCCTAAAAATAATAGGAACAAATTATTCTAATCCTAATAGGAATTACAAATCATAACCCTAATTTCTACATGGAAGTAGAAATCAATTTGGAAAAGAAATTCCTATTTCTATAAAACAATAAAAACCTTATTTAGAAAGTAAATCTAAACGGAAAAGAAATCCTAATTATAATAGAATTTGATAAGTATTTGGAAAATAAATCCCTAAAAATTAGGCTAATAGAATCTGCCTAATATTTTAGGAAACAAAAATCTTTTTCCTAAAATCCCAAACTCCTTGCCATGTTAGGATCTTTTGCCGCGTGAAACTTGCTTATTTCCTTTGCATGTAATATGTGAATAACTTGCTGATCAGGATTGTATCACTACCTAAAACAATAATTTTGTTGAACATCAAATTTTGGAACAGGTAGCAAATTTTTGGGATCGAAAAGATAGAGCTGTCCCAAAAACACGAGGAATAGAAAGAGGGGAATCGGGTATACTCAAAGTGATGGGTTTTTTACCCTTTGAAGATCATCGTTTTATCTGCTTAGATAAGGCGCCCAAATCTACAGCAATCTTTTGAAGATTCTGATTGAGGGGTCGCTTCTCCCTTGGTTCTGCTATTACTTCCAAATCCTCATGTCTCACCGGTTGTTGCCCGATTTTAAAGGTGTAACCACCTCTAGTTTTTTCCAAATAGTTACCGAAGCAAGGATGGCGGCAGAAAATGGAAGTAAACCCTAGGTTTGTGGGAGAAGATGCGAAACAGAAAGTACAAAGAAGAATAAAAGATTAATGGGAGTGAATTTGAGGGTGAAATTAGTAAAGTTACCAACAGGGAAAATATTGGAAGTGAGGGAATATATAAGACTTCATCTATAAAAAAATAAAAATAAAAATTCTAACGTCAATTAAAGTGATATTGTATCTAACTTTTTTTTTTACAATTTTTTTTTTAAAAAAATTAAATTAAATAAGGATAAAATTGATATTACATTAATATGGGTCAAACTAACTTATTAGGAATGACTTATAAATCATTTTTAAATAACTTTATTCTGTTTTAGTTCATAAAACATAATAAATTTTTCTTCATCTTTTATGTTTTCTCTTAGAACTGATAGTATTATAATTTAATTTTATAATATATTTAAAAAAAAGGTAAAAGGAGAACTATGAATAGCTAGGGGTATACCATTACTATTCTTCTTTTTATGTTTTATTTTTAGACTTAAAAATATGTTCATGATTTAAGTTAGAAAATTGTTAAATCCACACTATTTTTTGTTATTTTCACAACAAAAGTGTCGTTATATCGCTATAGATATATAGCGACAGTGAAAACCGTCGCTATAGGATCTATAGCGACACTTTTGTTGTGAAAATAACATTTTCTTGTGTGGATTTAACAATTTTCTTTAAGTTACTCTCCCCGTCTAAGAATAAAAGTTCTTATTATTTTATGTAATCTCAAGTTAAATATTTACTTATATTAAATAATCTATTTTTTTACAATAATTTGTGCGTAATATCCTTAGTATTAAATGTCATATTTTTATTATTTATAAATATTTGTATAATATCACTAGTCATGTATAGAAAAATATGCAACTAGATGAAAATTTAAATATGAATAATTTTATCATTTGACATTTTTTTTAAATTCGCATAAAATCAAACATCACTTTCATTCTCAGAGTGAGGGAGTACTTGTAAGTATATCATACTTCTATCTATAAATAAGAAACATTGGGAAGTATAGATAAAATAATCAGGTTTGATGAGGTTGGGTTTATTTGGGTCGGAGACCCGGAACTAACATGCTTGACAATTAGTTGCCACGGGTACTATTTCAACAACTGTAATCTATACCGTTGATCGCGACATTGGATGACATGGATTGAAATGGATAGGAAAGAGCATGTTCTACGCACGAAGGTTATACCACCAGTTAAGGTTTTGTAGAGAAACTATGCTATTGAAGAAATGACCTGGGAGTTGGAATCAGAAATGAAAGTGAGGTATCCTCACCTTTTCGAAACACCAGGTACGTACGTCAATTTCGAGGACGAAATTTCATAAGGAGGGGAGGTTGTAAGACCCCAACTTATTAATGAATAAAATCATATTTTTTCTAAATATTATTGTGAACAATAAGGTGTTAATTTGATATAATGCTTTGGTTATGGGTGAAATGTGCAAATTTTGCAAAATAAGCAAGTGATTATAAAATATTCATTTGTTGTCGGGGAATATTCGTTTGGTCGTGGAATATTCTTTCTGTCGGGGAATATTCGTATGACGGTGCAGCCTTGTGTGGGCCCCATAATGGAAAGTAATTGGATGAAGAAAACGACAAGTATAAGTTGTTTATAAATAACGGCGTAGTTGTTACCGTTAATACTGTTGTAATACCCGATAGTTAAAATACAGTAGCATACGGTATTGCACCAATTATTGATTCTTACGTAAGAAGGCACTACTCAATAATTATTACAGTAGTTACTATTTAATATTTTATTTTATTGATTCAATAATTGATGCGTTGATATTTTATATTATTGTTGTTTTAATAATTGTTGCTGCACATTATTTTCCATTATCATATCAATAATTCGTATTATTTGAATAATATTATTAGATAGCATTATTGGCAATGTCTAGAAAGTTTTGTCGAAGGAGAGGTTTGGTCATCTAATTGCGCGCTAGTAAGGAGAAATCCTTATTGGAAAGCCCCCTCTTTCCTAGGAACGGCCTGGTTGTCATAATTGTGATTCTGTAATATTATTTGTGAATAATTAATTATTGATTTAGATGATAAGGAAATATTTATTTTATGTGGATATAATTGGTGGGTATATTTATTTTATGTGAAGGAATTAATGTTGAGGTGTTTTTGTCGGAATGGAGGAATTAAAAATTAAATCGCTGTTCTTGAGATATATTGCATGAGTTATAATTTTTAATCTGACCGTTGGATCGTTGCAATTTTTGGATATGTTATATATATAAGTTGAGTATATGTCCACAAATTTTGAACCGTTAAAAATTAACGTATAATTTGTTATGAATTTTAAGAGGTGACTGATTTAGAAATTACGTTTATAAATGATTTTGGTAGAAAATTCTAGAATTGAGTGGGACCCACTTGTGGTTGGTGAAGAAATGTGCTGAATTTTTATTCAAATGTGGTGGGTGGAAATAGTAGCAGGTAAAGCCATCATGTTGCAGGTCAAGTCTGCTTCGGCGTGCTAACATTTTCCTATAAATAGAGGGCTAAGTTAGAATTGAAAATCACACCAGAATTCATAAGGTTTCTCTCTTTCTCTCTCTATATTATCGAGCGTATTTTGTGAGTATTTAGATACTTTGTGAGTTTTTATTTATCAGTGCAAGTTTCCTTCAGCCTTATACTGATATTCCGAACAGAAGTACTGTTATTTGGAGGTAAGGGATGTTATTTTCTTCTTAAATGATATTATTTCTTTCAATATCATTATGTCGAAATATTGGTTTGAACTTTTTTTCAAATTTGAAACTTTTTGTGTCGAGGTTACTATTCACGTATACGGCACTATTCACGTATACGACACTATTCACGAATACGACACTATTCACCGAAAAGTAAATTTTTTCTTTTTTGTATAAGATGTCTATTATGGTTACTATCTTTGATTGTATCCATGTTTTGATTTTTATTTTTGAATTCTGCTTCACAATTGGTTATTATGAAGTATTATTGATCTTGAATAAACTGTAATACGAATCCCTATTATTTGTACTTCTGTCTCACTGGATTCGTTCTCTAAAATGTTTTTCGTCATCTTCAGTCCTTAATGGTGATACTTGATTAATATCTTTGGCCTGTAGTGCAAAGATGAATGATTAACTGATGAATATCTTTGGCCCGTAGTGCAAAGATGAACAGGTGTTAAGATGAACATGACCGACTGGTGATACAAGTGAATATCTTTGGCCTGTAGTGCAAAGATGAATATTTGATTAAAGATGGTTATTGATTGTTGTTACAGGGATAAAATATTGATGATGGACTTTTAAATCTTAGAAGATAGTAAAATTCATTCTCTACTTGACTCTTCTAATGGTTTGATGTTTCCGCTGCAGTTGTTGATCTAAAAATTGTTGTCTATTATATTTTATCAGATTTTTCCCTGTTGAAGACTAATGATAAGTTGTTGTATATTATTTTAGTCATAATATTCTTACTGGGCTAGTTGAGCTCACCCTTTTCCTTTTTGTTCCATTTTTCTCAGGAGGCGAGAATATAGCGGGAACTAGTCGGGGTGTGGAGTGATGTTTCTAGTCAATTGTGTTAGCAGTCCTCACTATTTTATAAAATAGTATTTCAATAATTGTAATGAGGACTTATTTGAGTGTGTATATTGTCTAGAAGAAAATATTTGTATTTAAACTCACAGTATTGTGTTGTCGTATTTTGCATGACAATTGTTTTAATGAAGTTGTTGTTTCTGTACCATGTATTTGGCGACTCAGAATGGGTGATGTATACCTATTTTGGGGGCTTCACACACACACACACACACAGATATATATATATATATATATATATATAACCTTATTAACTACATACAATTTAGTTTTAATCTTATGTAACATTTCAATTGTTCATGTTTAAAATATCGTTAAATTAATTAAAATTTTCATTCTGTAGACTTTTTGAAGAGTTACACAATATATTATAAGGGTAAAATGCAAGACCTTTTCTTTTGGTCAACGCCTACGTTCGTTGACCTGCGTATGTGGTGCCTACGTGGCACACATGACAGATTTACGTTGGTCATTTTTTATTCGGGCTGACGTGGCTAATATTATGGGCTGATGTGAAAAATATTGAACTTTATCCCAAAAAATATGTTAATGCACATATTCAAACCCAAGACTCCCAGTTTGAATTATAGATCCAATGACCAACCGAGCATATGAGCCTAGTTGTTATTATTTTACAAGGATTGGTATTTATAACTGAACAAATTATTTCTCCAAATTAAAACAGATCCCCTTTCATTAGATCTGTTACGTATATACACAAATGTACATAACTAATAATAATAATAATATTATTATTATTATTATTATTATTATCATCTTAATTTAAGGCAACATTTTAATAGTCGTTGCAAAAAGTTGTATAAAATATGCAATGAAAATAAAAATTGTTACCAATAAATGTGGTCCATATTAGGCAACCAAATATAGCAACAAAAAAACTTTCGTTGCCCACGATGAGGAGAAATCAAGTGGTTAGAAATTTTGCAACGAATTTCTAACGAATTTTGTTTCCAAATTTTGCAATGACTTATGAATTTCGTTGCAAAAAGTGAAAGCCTGACACAATCTATAACGAATGACAAGTTTCGTTGCTAAACATACACTTTTAGCAACGACTTATAAAGTCGTTGCCTGAAAAATCGTTGCTAACGTCCCATTTTTAGCAACAAAAAAACTTTCGTTGCCCACGATAACGAGAAATCAAGTGGCCGAAAATTTTGCAACGAATTTCTAACGAAATTTTTTCCTGCCAATGAATTAGCAACGAAATTTTGCAACGACTTATGAATTTCGTTGCAATAAGTGAAAGCCTGACACAATCTGAAACGATGGACAAATTTCGTTGCTAAACATATACTTTTAGCAACGACTTATAAAGTTGTTACCCGAAAAATCGTTGCTAAAGGCCCATTTTTTTGTAGTGAATCCACCGCTACGAAGTAAACTCCAGGCGGGACAGAAGATATATATATATATATATATATATATATATATATATATATATATATATATTATAGTAGTAAAAACTCTAAATATTATATTCAGGCTCAATTGAGGTAACTCAATAATAATAATAATACATATATATATATATAGAAAAGTAATAAAAGTCACGGACCGACGGTCCGGGCATACACACACGACATGACTCTAAATGTGAATGATTGCGTGTCAACAAAAGTGAAGAAAGGCTTTAAGAAATGTAAGAAGGCTTACAGTGGGCTGCCAAAAAAGATTTCAAATAGCTTTAAATGAATGAACACTCTGTTTCCACTGGTGAAATGTACCAAAATATAAGCTCACAAGTGTTTGAAATGATAAAGCACTCTGTGACAACCCGAGAATTTAGAAAATTTATAAAATTTTAATTAAATTATTTAAGGTTCAAAATTCGAACCTAGACAGAAAATTAGTGTATTCGTTTGATATTTTTAGGATGAAATTTTGAGGATTTCAAAATTCTGTGAAGGATTTAAGTGAATTATTCAGAATTAAGAAAGTAAGTGAATATGTTCTATGTATATGGTTGTTTATGTGTTCAATATGTGGTTAAGGGTCAAGGGTTGACCAGATAAATTTTTATCAGTGTCAAACCCTAATATAATTAAGAATGTCAACGTTTTATTAGAAAACCCTAGCAATTGACAAGAAACCCTAAAACCGGTTCTGACAACACTAATTTCAGTTACGGGAATTCGAAACCCTAATTCGGGAATTTAAAACCCTAATCTAGGAACTTAAAGGATAATTATAATTCATAAGTGATATTAATTATAATGTTAATTAGGGTAAAGCTTAATTATTTAGCAAACCCTAATTTCAAATTTATTAAACCCTAGTTTTGGGATTAGAAACCCTAATTTATAATTCGAGAAAACCTAAGTGTTAATTTAATAATTTTAATGTTAACTAGGAAATATTAATCCTAATCTTCTAAGTTATAAGTAATTAGAAAATTCTAATCTAATAACGAAATCTAATTTCTAATTTAGTAAAATTATTTTTCTATTAGAAATCCTAATTCGTGGGTTGTAAACCCTAATGATCAATTTTAACCCTAATTGCTTAATTAGCAATTTTGATTAGGAAATACTAATCCAAATTAGCAAGATTTAAATTATGATTAAGAAATTTTAATATAATTAGAAAATTCTAATTCTAATTTAGAAATATTAATTTTCTATTTTTAAAAACATAATTTGGAAATTCTAGAAATTATTTCTAAAACCTAAGAGTTCAAACCCTAAACCCTAAGAGTTCAAATCCTAACCCCTAAGGGTTTGTATCAAAAGACCATTCTAGAATTAAAATTGTATAGAAATGACCATTTTACCCTTTTAGCAATTCTTTAATGAGTTAGTGTGTAGATCTTGACCTAAATTGGGTGGGTGAACAAACCCTAGTCATAGCCCTAGCTATGTGTCCAAAATCAGCCAATTTGACAGCCACATCAATTGCATTATTACATTTTTTAGATTAAAGAGAGACAGACATATACACTTTAATTCTCATTCTCTCCAAACCTTTCTCTCTCTTCTAAATCCGAAATCTAGAGTGAGAGACAGTGATAAGATAAGCCAGTAACAGTTCTTAGCTTAGCAAGATCAGAACTCAAAGATCAGAAATCTGAATCAAAACCTCAAAGGTATAAGAACCTTAAAATTTAGAAATCCTTAAATCTTGTGTTTTGATGTTAGTTGTTGGTTAGAGTTGTGTATTAGAGTGTCATTTGATGATCTAGGTTGTCTAAACCTAGATCCATATCATTTTGATGCTCAAAATTTGAGTTTTTAGAAATTTGAGAAATGCTTGAAAAATGGCCTGACAACCATATGTCAGAGGCCATACATCTTTATCTGTTAAGTGTTAGTGTTGTTTTATGTTATAGATCTATAGTATGCTATGTGGTCTTTGTTCTGAAACATGAAATAGAGTCATATCATGTCTATATCGTAACTTATGAGCAGTCAAAGGCCGTTGACCGTTCACGAAAACTGCCTTCTGGGCAGCCCAGAAAATCCCTAGATTTCCAGAACACTCTAACAAGCTTTTCCAGTCTTTAGATCTCACGGTTGTTTGATAGTTTGGACATGTTTTTGTTGTTATCTTGTAGACTAGTATGTTTACTACACATTCAAGGCTTTATAACACTTTGATACATAATAGGATTAAATCTATTGCTAGTTTAAGTAGCATTGACCATCTGTTTTGTCAAAATTCTGGAAAACCCAGATCTTAAAGAACACGTTCCTGACAGGTAGTTTGACCGGCATAGATCTACTTCTAGTGATGTTGTAAGATGGATTTAATGCTATGTTAGTATACCATGACACCTCTAATACACGTTTGAGTTCATAAATCACCCAAACCATTCCTAGAATCAACGATGTAAGGCTGCGTATAAGGACCCTTAACACTGCTTGAGTTTCTGAGCAACCCAGAAACTCAAGAACAGCGTTATCAGAAATTTTGGGCGCTTGAATCTCTTCGTTGTGATATGTTATGACCATGAAATTTGTTCGTTAATGTAGTATTACATCCTTGCTACAATTATAACCCCAGTAGCTTCCCAAAAACCAACATGAACACTGTTTTAATTTGAGTCAAACCAAGCCCATCAGTGACTGACTATGAACATTCTGGGCAGCTCAAGAACACCTATAGCGACGGGTCTGTCGCTATAGGGCCTTTTTGTAATTAATATTTTCTGAAAATTATTTATTTTAATAAATAAATCGAAATAAATTGTATTTAATTACTAAAAATACAAAATAAATTTCAAAAAATTATTTTAAAGTCTGAAAAATAGTTTTTAATTATTTAGAGAATATTTCATAAATATTTAATATTTTTTGAATATAAATGGTATTTAATTTATTTAATTATAATATTAAATAAATTATTAAAAAAATTTAATTCATAAAAAATTATGAAAAATAATATTATGGTATAAGAAAATATCTAAAGATATTTTCAGTGACTTTTAATATTTTGTGATGAATTTCATTAATTAATTAATATTAATGATAATTATTTTATTTAATTAATATATTAAATAAATTATGAAAAAATAGAATTAATGTTTTATAAATCATATAAAAATAATTTAAGTGTTATAAAAATATTTTACGTTATAAAATATAACTTTTGATATTTTGCCATGAAAATATTAATATTTTAATATTAATAGCAATTAATGGATAATGAATTTAAGTATTTAAAAATTATATAAAGGTGATTTTAAAGTATTAAAAATATTTTGTGATATTATAAATATATTATAATATTATGACATGTATTTCATTAATATTTGATAATAAATAAATATTAATTATAAAGGAATTATGTGGTATTTAATTTATATAAATACATTATTAAGGATTGAAAAATATTGATAAATGATAATAATTATCTAAAAATTATTACGAGCTTACGAAAAATATTTCGACGGTTAATAAAATTATTTAAGTTAATTGTTAAGCATTTAGGCAGAGTTTAATTGAACTTAAACTCGAAATTTTGTCCGACTAGACCGTCGGGATGTTAGAATATTATCAAATTCAGCACGGACTTAAATAGTCTGACTTAATGCTAAGTTTTATCTGCTGAATAGACTGATAGGGTTATGTGTCATGAGTTTAGGTTATTTTATGTATGTGTATATATATATATATATATATATATATATATATATATATATATTATAGTATTATATTGTGATGATATTATTCTAATATTGGAGATCTATATTACTAATATTAGGTCTTCGGATAAAGCGTTATAAATTGCGTAGCTGTAATCAACGGTACAGGAAAGTTTATTTTTACTTAACTCTACTAAGAGTTGTTTCATTCGGATAAGCTTATGGTTAATCATTGCTGGTTGCCATGAATTGTACTCTGTACATATTGCATGTATAAGTCATGTATGAAAGGCTGATCACCTTCATTACCAGTTGGTCCAGATATATTTGTTCATGTATAATACTTGTTCAGTCATAAATTTGTTCCTTCTAATTCACAATTATATTGTTGAATTGTAGCCAGCTTATTATTCAGATTCTTTCAATCATGATATATCGTTAAATTGTTGAACTTAAACTTGCTAGGCAATCTTATGCTCACCCTTGCTATATCATGATTAACATTGCACATTAAGACGATTACGTCGGATACAAGGAAAGGTTAAAGACAGTTCCAGCTTTAGTATACATGTGCAGTTAGAATTGTAATAGTATAGTATGATAATAAGTTTATGATTTGTGTATAAGTTAAGGTTACTCGACCTTGGGGAAATAGTGTGTAATATGTATTGTATAAACAATTTATGTTTATATCTTCTGCAAATATAGCAATAGTTATAGAATGATTGTACCAGATCCGTGGTGATTTGGGACCCAGATTTGGGGACATCACAGTTGGTATCAAAGCTGTAGGTTATGAACCTTAGGTAGGAATACTTGAGACTAATAACCGCAGTGATTAGGATAAGTACTAACTCACATAGAGTTAGTTGGTCGGTAAGATTCAAAGACGAATCTCGGTGAGTTATAAGATACAGAGTTCCCTAACTTTGATAATAAAGTTGAACAGTAGTGGTGAATAGATAGAGTCTAAAATACTAAAAGTACAATGATAGGAGATAGCAAAACAAAACGATCGTAGTATAGAAATGAATTGTAATATATACGATGAGATCACCCCGTGATCAGATAAGGTTTTAGTATAGAGAAGGATCAAGCGAATGATTGAACAGTTTACAGGAAGATTACTGGGTGTCAGTTGTAATATGAATTGGTGCAGATTCAGGAAAGGATTATGAATACGAGTTAAATGAAATTCGTATTGAGAAGGGAGTTAAGATTAGGTGCGGATTTCAATTGAGGATTCATGTCGGCAGCTGAGTTGTATGATTCCTTGTGCGGGCGGGGAATTGTACTTGGTGTAACAACTACTTAGTTCTGACAATGATAATCATTGAAATGTTTGTGTCGCGCTATTTGATATATGCATGTTAAGAGGGTGATTCCTTTCTCATGTGTATAACAGATAGATAGGTCATATGTAGAGGATATAAGGTTAAGTACGAGTTCTTAAAATTCATACTTATGTGACATTCTTGATTCATAGTTATAATGAACCCATCAGCGAATGGACGCCAAAGGTCTGACTAGGACAAGTTCTTAAACTCATATGATTGTGGCAAGTAAATGAACTCATAAGTGTGGTTTGACGAACTGGGTATAGTTGTGTGTAAACGGAGTATTAAGGATAATAAGAATAGATAGATTATTTAAGCAAATGATTATTAGTGGAGACATAAGTTTTCCAAAACTCCTACCTATGCTAGACTTCAAAATTTTTGACATCAAGCTAAATACGCACTATGTGCTTTTAAAAAAAATAAAAATATGTAGACTCGTAATCATTTTTGAAACGGTTTAAAGTATAGTCTATGCTACTTTTTTCAGTTAGACGCAAATGATTTGAAATATCAAAATATATTTTATTTATCACTCATGTACCATGTAACCTGGTGCAGAGATGATAAAAAGTTGATGGAGTTGTAAATACAGGAATACTTAGTGTAAATTTGATCAAAAATCATTGTTCCACTATTGTATGATGTGTTATGACAAAGTCATACAATGACGGCATCCTCAAACGGACTGTTAATATAGTACGACATCATGACGTCATTCTTAAAAATATTTTCAAAAATTTTAAATTGCCAACGGGGTTTGGCTACACCTAAATAATTCTATTGAATTGAATTATTGATATGAGTTTATGTTATTCGATTCAGCTAGACTAATGTTTATGAAAACTCTACGAGTTCTTTGAAAAATTTCTCGAACCAAATTATTTTGGTGCGGATTCTGCTAAAGACTGAGGTAAAAGTTTATGCGCCCAAGGCGGATAAGAGGAAAAAATTGTTCCGACCAGCAGTACTTGGCCAGTACAGGGTATATCGGGCTAATCACCCTTTGGGTCTGTAAGTTATGACGGTTTACGGATGAATTTCCATATAGCCTTTGCGAAAATGACAAACAAATAGTCAATATAACTCCTCAGCAAAAATTTGAAAATTTTTACTCTTATGAGTGGTGTATTGGGTAGCATGTGATAATGTGTGTGAATGGTGTATAGTGTAAGGTGTAAGGTAAATTTCGGGGACGAAATTTTTAGAAGAAGGGGTGAATGCGACAACCCGAGAATTTAGAAAATTTTTAAAATTTTAATTAAATTATTTAAGGTTCAAAATTAGAACCTAGACAGAAAATTAGTGTATGCGTTTGATATTTTTAGGATGAAATTTTGAGGATTTCAAAATTCTGTGAAGGATTTAAGTGAATTATTCAAGATTAAGGGAATAAGTGAATATGTTCTATGTATATGGTTGTTTATGTGTTCAGTATGTGGTTAAGGGTCAAGGGTTGACCAGATAAATTTTTATTAGTGTCAAACCCTAATATAAGTAAGAATGTCAACGTTCTATTAGAAAACCCTAGAAATTGACAAGAAACCCTAAAACCGGTTCTGAAAACCCTAATTTCAGTTCCGGGAATCCGAAACCCCAATTCGGGAATTTAAAACCCTAATCTGGGAACTTAAAGGATAATTATAATTATTAATTGATATTAATTAGGGTAAAGCTTAATTATTTAGCAAACCCTAATTTCAAATTTATTAAACCCTAATTTTGGGATTAAAAACCCTAATTTATAATTCGGGAAAACCTAAGTATTAATTTAATAATTTTAATGTTAATTAGGAAATATTAATCCTAATTTTCAAGTTATAAGTAATTAGAAAATTCTAATCTAATTACAAAATCTAATTTCTAATTTAGGAAAATTATTTTTCTATTAGAAATCCTAATTCGTGGGTTGTAAACTTTAATGATCAATTTTAACCTTAATTGCTTAATTAGCAGTTTTAATTAGGAAATACTAATCCTAATTAGCAAGATTTAAATAATGATTAAATTTTTTTAATATAAATAGAAAGTTCTAATTATAATTTAGAAATATTAATTTTCTATTTTTGAAAACCTAATTTGGAAATTCTAGAAATTATTTCTAAAACCTAAGGGTTCAAACCCTAAACCCTAAGAGTTTAAACACTAAATCCTAAGATTTCAAACCCTAAACCCTAAGGGTTTGTATCAAAAGATCATTCTAAAATTTAAATTGTATGGAAATGACCATTTTACCCTTTTAGCAATTCTTTAATGAGTTAGTGTGTAGATCTTAACCTAAATTGGGTGGGTGAACAAACCCTAGTTATAGCCCTAGCTATGTGTCCAAAATTAGCCAATTTGACAGCCACAAACATTGCATTATTACATTTTTTAGATTAAAGAGAGACAAACATGTACGCTATAATTCTCATTCTCTCCAAACCTGTCTCTCTCTTCTAAATCCGAAATCTAGAGTGAGAGACATTGATAAGATAAGCCAGTAACAGTTCTTAGCTTAGCAAGATCAAAACTCAAAGATCAAAAATCAGAATCAAAACCTCAAAGGTATAAGAACCCTAAAATTTCGAAATCCTTAAATCTTGTGTTTTGATGTTAGTTGTTGGCTAGAGTTGTGTATTAGAGTGTCATTTGATGATCTAGGTTGTCTAAACCTAGATCCATATCATTTTGATGCTCGAAATTTGAGTTTTTAGAAATCTGGTAAATGCTTGAAAAATGGCCTGACAACCATATGTCAGAGGCCATACATCTTTATCTGTTAAGTGTTAGTGTTGTTTTATGTTATAGATCTATAGTATGCTATGTGGTCTTTGTTCTGAAACTTGAAATAGAGTCATATCATGTCTAGATCGTAACTTATGAGTAGTCAAAGGCCGTTGACCGTTCACGGAAACTGCCTTCTGGGCAGCCCAGAAAATCCTTAGATTTCCAGAACACTCTGACAAGCTTTTCCAGGCTTAAGATCTCACGGTTGTTTGATAGTTTGGACAAGTTTTTGTTGTTATCTTGTAGACTAGTATGTTTACTACACATTCAAGGCTTTATAACACTTTGATACATAACAGGATTAAATCTAATGCTGGTCAAAGTAGCATTGACCGTCTGTTTTGTCAAAATTCTGGGTAACATAGATCTTAAAGAACACGTTCCTGACAGGTAGTTTGACCGGCATAGATCTACTTCTGGTGATGTTGTAAGATGGATTTAATGCTATGTTAGTATACCCTAACACCTCTACTACACGTTTTAGTTCATAGATCACCCAAACCATTCCTCGAATCAACGATGTAAAGTTGCATAGAAGGACCCTTAACACTACCTGAGTTTCTGGGCAACCCAGAAACTCAAGAACAGCGTTGTCAGAAATTTTGGACGCTTGAATCTCTCCGTTGTGATATGTTATGACCATGAAATTTGTTCGTTAATGTAGTATTACATCCTTACTACAATTATAACCCCAGTAGCTTCCTAGAAACCAACATGAACACTGTTTTAATTTGAGTCAAACCAAGCCCCTCAGTGACTGACTATGATCATTTTGGGCAGCTCAAGAACACTCAAGAACACCTATAGCGACGGGTCTGTCGCTATTGGGCCATTTTGTAATTAATATTTTTCGAAAATTATCTATTTTAATAAATAAATCAAAATAAATGGTATTTAATTATTAAAAATACAAAATAAATTCCAAAAAAATATTTTAAAGTCTGAAAAATAGTTTTTAATTATTTAGAGTATATTTTATAAATATTTAATATTTTTTGAATATAAATGGTATTTAATTTATTTAATTATAATATTAAATAAATTATTTAAAAATGATTTTAATTCATGAAAAATCATGAAAAATAATATTATGTTATAAGAAAATATTTAAAGATATTTTCAGTGACTTTTAATATTTTGTGATGAATTTCATTAGTTAATTAATATTATTGATAATTAGTTTATTTAATTAATATATTAAATAAAATATGGAAAATAGAATTAATGTTTTACAAATCATATAAAAATGATTTAAGTGTTATAAAAATCATTTAAGTTATAAAATATAACTTTTGATATTTTGCCATGAAAATATTAATATTTTAATATTAATAGCAATTAACGGATAATGAATTTAATTATTTAAAAATCATATAAAGGTGATTTTAAAGTATTAAAAATATTTTGTGATATTATAAATATATTATAATATTATGACATGTATTTCATTAATATTTGATAATTAATAAATATTACTGGTAAAGGAATTATTTGGTATTTAATTTATATAAATACGTTATTAAGGATTGAAAAATATTGATAAATGATAATAATTATCTGAAAATTATTATGAGCTTACGAAAAATATTTCGATTGTTAATAAATACTATACCTCTTCGAAATGTTGTTGTTGAGCCTACACAATGACATGGTATAAGAAGTTATACGAAGTCGAGAAGATGGGTCCATGCCAAGGTCTTCAAGTCTTCAAATTATATTCGATGTGCTGTCTTATGTAGTAGTCACTCGGGATTGAAGCTATGGTTCTTGTAGGACACTTATGTGTAGCATGTAGGTTGAAATGTTGTTGAGATGACGTGAATGTGGGATCGAGGTGGAAAAATGACGATTTTGCCCCTCACAAGGGTTATCTCCGGCTCTAGGCTAATCTAGCAGTCGTTGCTCAGAGTTATCTCTGAGATTGGCCTGCTGCAAGTGCTGAATATCCTCAAGGTTGTCTATGAGGTGTGCCTGACCTCCTAGGGTTATCTCCGGGTTTGGGACTGAGTGCCTCGGGGCTATCATCGAGGTTGAAGCTGATTACTAGGGATTGAAATGAGCTTTTTTGGGGTTATCTACGGAACTTCAACTACATCCCTCGGGGTTGTCTCCGAGGTTTAAACTGTATCTCTCGGGGTTATCTTTGGGACTGGAACTGAATATCTTAGGGTTATCTCCGAGATGGAAACTGACTTCTCCGATGTTATCTTCGGAACTGGAATTGCCTTCCTCGTGGTTGTCTCCGAGGTTGAAACTAAAATTCCCGGGGTTATCTTAGGGACTGGAACTGAATATCTCGGGGTTGTCTCCGAGATGGAAAACTGAGTATCTCGGGATTGAGCTATCTTGACCTCCAGGGTTATCTCTGGAAGACGATTCTGCCCTCCTACAAAGTTAATAATAGGAATGAAAAATTTCGAGTGTCTACATTACCAAAATCAGTGCATGTTAAAATGTTCCATCATCTGGTTGATCACATCTTCAACAACAATGTGATATCCTTCACTGATGATGACATACCTCCCAAAGGGATGGGTCATTACAAACCATTGCACATAGCGGTTATGTCCTCCAGATATATGGTGGGAGGAGTTCTGATAGATGGGGGATCATCCTTGAACATTTGCCCTTATGCCACCTTAGAAAAGATGAACGTTAATCTCAACATGATCCAAAGCAACTATACAATTATCAAAGCTTTTGATGGATCCCAACAAAATGCTGTCAGAGAGATTGACTGCCTGTGGAGATTGGTTCACATACGTTCTGCATATCCTTTTATGTGCTCAAAATAGCTACAAGATACAACCTACTTTTGGGAAGACCGTGGATTCACATGGTTGGAGCCGTCACATCCACCCTTCATCAGCAGCTTAAATACATCATTAACAGTAGCCTACTAACTGTTAATGCTGAGCCAGAATGTTCTATGCAAGGTGACATACCACTCATCACTTTCAATGCAGAAGTTGAGCATGTCAGCTTCCAGGCCCATGAGGTGAGCAACACTCACTACCAACCCATTGGGGCGCCACCTCTGATACCCAGAGTTTCAACCGAAATAATGTCGGCAAGTCAAGAGATGATATCCTTGGGTTTTCAACCTGGACAAGGGTTAGGAAAGGATCATCAGGGCATTAAGCGCCCAATTCAAGTTCTAGTCAAACAAGGATAGCCGGACTAGTCTATTCTCCTGGGTCCAGTTACAGGAATCCTCATACACACAAACAGGTTCCTTCATCTTCAACCATATGGCGATTGCATGCACCTATAGAAGCTGAATCTATACACACTTCAGTAAAGGTTCTGCCCATGTGGTAGCTATGTTATTTCCTAAGCCGATACCCGTCAAAGGAAAGGAAGTTTTGATACCAGATTCGAAGGCGAAGGAAAAGGATCGGAGGCGTAAGCAGGACATTGCAAGATGCTTATCAAACTTACGTATCATACTCCATACTAAGGGTATGAACAGAGACATCCTAGACGATGATTGTACTTACATCATGGTCATCATTCGGGAGAAGGAGGACGATAACAACCCCTTCATCACAGCCGTCCACCAGAACTTCACCCTTGGTAATTGGAGCAGCACTCCTTGCATTTGCCGACGAGGGTAAAAAGGGCAAAAACTCCCTATGTCCTGTAGATAGCAATAACTGCTTACTTTTTATGTACAGTATTAGCAGTTATTTTTGTCATTACATGCTAACACTTTGTATGATTAAACAGTTTCATATATTAAGTGAAAGCATTTTGTTTCAGGACTCTAAAGTTAGATGTGTCTATACTTGCTGATGTGGTGCCTATTCTCCATACAAGAGGACTATGAGATAACTCAAGAGATCAAAGAATGGGTCGAAGACAAACCCAAGCCAAATCTTGATCAAACCACCTCTTTCAAACTCGGAACCTTAGAAAACCCCAAACAAATCCAGATTGGTACGGACCTCACTCCAAACAAAAGGAATGACATGGTTACCCTATTAACCAAGTTCCAGGATATGTTTGGATGGCTCATGAAGAAATGGTCAGTTTGTCCACTGACATTGTCATTCATCGCCTCCCTATCAAAGAGGAATTCAAGCCAGTTAGGCAGAAGCTCAGGCGTTTAAAACCTGAGTAGAGTTTAAAGGTTAAAGAAGAAATTGTGAAACAATTTCAAGCCGACATCATCATGCTATCAACATACCCTGAGTGGCTATCCAATATAGCCCCAGTGCCTAAACCTGGAGGAAAGGTGCTAGTTTATGTGGATTATAGGGATCTGAATAAAGCTTGTCCCAAAGATAGCTTTCCCGTGCCATTCATCCATATACTCATTGACAATACAGCTCAATATGACATGTACTCCTTTGCTGATTGTTTTGCGGGGTACCATCAAATCATGGTTGTTGAATAGGATCGTGAGAAAACTACATTCATCACTCCTTGGGGAACCTTTTGCTACAGACGATTGTCATTCGGCCTCATCAATGCCGGAGCTACCTATCAGCGAGCCATGATGGCTCTTTTCCTTGATTTAATGTACAAAGAGATAGAGATCTATGTTGATGACATCATTATCAAGTCTCGAAGGGAGGAAGACCACCTAGACTATCTCAGAAAGCTCTTCAATAGGTTGTGTAGGTACAACTTGAGGTTGAATCGAGCAAAGTGCGTCTTTGGCATTAAATCAGGTAAATTGCTAGGATTCCTAGTCAGCCACAAAGTGATTGCGCTGGATCCTACCAAAATCCAAGCCATCACAGAAATGTCCATACCTCAGACAGAGAAGAAAATACAGGGATTTTTGGGAAGAATCAACTTTAGTAGTCTATTCATTTCTCAACTCACATCAACTTGTGAGCCTATCTTCAAGTTGTTAAAGAAGAACTCCTCTATGAAATGGAATGATGAGTGTCAGAAAGCCTTCCTTACAATCAAAGAGCAGCTAGTCAATGCTCTTATTTTGGTACCTCCCAGGGATGATGTTCCCCTGTTTATGTACCTTTCAATTAATGACAACGCCATGGGCTGCATGCTGGGACAGAAAGATAATAGAGGCCAAGAAAGAGCTATCTATTACCTCTGCAAAAGATTCAGCAGGAGTGAACACAAGTATACTCTGATTGGGAAAACTTGTTGTGCTTTAGCATGGGCTTCCATGAGGTTACAGCATGACCTCCATGGTCACACAACCCATCTCATGTCCCACGTGGATCCTCTCAAGTACGTGTTCAGCAAACCCATATTGAATTCTCGACTGTCTCGATGGCAGTTGATCATACAAAAATTTGACATCGTCTTCGTGACGCAAAAGTCTATTAATGGTCAAGGAATTGTGGATCAACTGGCCGCCGCACCTTCAGGAGATTTCAAACCCTTGAAAATATACTTCCCCGATGGAGGGCTTATGGCAATTCAGCAACACCATCAGGACGATACACACTAATCATGGAAGATGTATTTTGATGGAGCTGTAAACATGGAAGGTTCTGAAGCTGGAGCAGTTCTAGTATCTGTGACGGGGGAGCAATATCCCATCACCGTCAAATTGCAGTTTGCCAACACCAACAACACAGCTGAGTATGAAGGCTGTAACATGGGGCTAAAACTTGCCCAATCAATGGTCATCAAACGGTTAACTGTCTTTGGGGATTCCAAATTGGTAATCAGATAAACCACTGGAATCTATCACACTAAAGAGCTATATTTTTACTTTACCATCGGCAGGTTCTACAGATGGCTTTGGAGTTTGAAGAAATATCTTTCCTCCACATTCCTTAGAATAGGAATGACTTTACTGATGCACTAGCAACCTTGGCCTCTTTGGTCAACATACTTGACAAGGAAGACATGCCAACCATCACATTTGCCCGACAAAGGGCACCAACCTATGGGAACTACATTGGAGAAGTATCGGATGAGCTACCTCCCATCCAATACCCTTGGTATCAGCATATCAATGAGTATCTGCGAGATGGATCTACACATGCTGAGACGAGTCCAGCTGAAAGAAAGAGGATCCATCAAACGGCTACGAAATTCTACCTGAGTGGAGAGGCATTCTACAAAAGAGATGCAAGATTAGGTCTCCTCATATATCTTGACAAGGACTAAGCTCAGAGGCATATGGATGAAATCCATGGTGGAGTATGTGGCCCACACATGAGCGGCCCCCTACTTGTCAAGAAAATCCTAAGAACAGGGCATTACGTGCTCTCTCTCAAACCTAAATATTATGATCACGTCAAGAGATGCTACCAAGTTCAAATTCATGGGAATGCTATCCACGCCCCTCCAAGGGAGCTCTAGAATATGAGTTCGCCTTGGCCCTTCTCAATCTGGGGAATGGACATGATCGGGCCCATCGAGCCCAAATCTAGTAATGGTCATCGATTCATCTTCACCATGATCGACTACTTCATCAAGTTGGTAGAAACAGCCTCTTTCCCCAAGGTTACTAAAGAAGTTATCATTGCTTTCATTAGAAACAATGACATTTATCGATATGGACAACCAAAGGTAATTGTGTCAGATAATGCTAAGAACCTCAACAAAAAAATGATGGAGGAGTTATGCATTAAATTTCACATCAAACATCTCAACTCCTTCATCTACCGCCCAAAGATGATTGGTGATGTTGAAGCGGCTAATAAGAATATCAAGAAGATCATGCAAAAGATGTCCGCTAATCACAAAAGATGCCCTGACTTATTGCCTCTTACTCTATTAACCCACAGAACATCAATGCGCACATCCACTGGGGCAACCCCCTACTCATTAACCTATAGGATGGAAGCAGTGCTCCCCATAGAAGTGGAAATGGTATCCATCAGAGTGTTGATCGACGCTCAGCTGGATTAAGACCAATGGTTACAAGATAGGTATCACCAATTGTCTCTAATAGACGAAAGGCGAGCCGCTGCCATCTTCCATGGTCAATTATATCAACAAAGGATCACCAAATCCTACAACAGAAAAGTCCAGCTACGACAATTTATACAACATGACCTGGTCTTAAAGAATGTTTTTGACAACCAAGATCAGTCCAAGGGAAAATTCGCCTCAAACAGGGAAGGCCCGTTTGTTGTCAAGGAGGTATTGACAGGAAGCGCTCTCAGATTAAAAGAGATAGATGGCTATGAATTTTCGTACCTCATTAACTTGGACACCATGAAACGGTACTATGTATGAGGTTACCATCAAGCAAACATCCTTATTTTGGATCACCAAATCCCCCGTCAATTCAAGTTTTCTAAACCTATCACTACATCGATCCTCTTTTCACATCCATTTGCCCCATCAAGGACAATCATACTTTCTAACCAGCAGCCTGGTTTCGGATCATCAGATCCTTTACTCAACTCCATTTTCAAAACATTACACATTTATAGTTTTATCCCACCAGGGATAAAACTTTTCACCCCTTCAGATTATCTCACCGGGGATTAAACCTTTCCACTTTTAGTTTGTCATGTACATGGGATCAAACTTTTCATCTACAACCCGTCCTATACATGGGGCGAACTACGTCGACCTGATCTCCCCAATACATGGGAGTACGTAGGCAACCATCTTTATGGTCTAGTCTCACCACAGAAAAAAACAAAACATCTCTACACCTTTCTCACTACAAAAAAAAACAAAAACAAAAACAAACACATCTCTGCACCCTTCGCGACATACAATGTTGAACCTCTACACCAGGTGCGAACTACGCAGACCCGATCTCCTCTTCCATATGAGTACGTAGGCAGCCATTCATGGTTCGGTCTTACCCCCTACCAAAACACAAAAACTTGTCAGCGGTACTGGGATCATCTTTCAATCCACCACACTTCATCAGGCTTCAGACCAAAGGGATGGAACTACTTGGTCTCCCCATATAAATGGGAGAATCGACGACCATCTAAGTTGCGGTTAATTCCTCAAAGAAAAACACCAGTCCATAAGAGATGGAATTACCTGGACTCCCCCATAGAAAGGAGTACCAGCGACCATCTGTGGTGCGGTCAACTTCAGAGAGGAAAGCCACACTCCTCTCCATACATCAGTCCTAAGACACTAAAGATGGTAGGGAATACACATAGATCAACGATCCATTCTGAGAGATCCTGAGACATCTAAATGTTTATCCATCAAGGAGGAGATCAGAATACATCCAGATCACAAGCCATGGATAAACAGATAAATATCAAGCAAGTAATAAGGCACAACTAAAAGGGAAGGGAATCAACATATATTTCCCTGCCATATATAATATAGTTTGATATATACAATATATGATGTACATGGCAAAAATGGCTAAACTAGTCAGTGCAGGAAAATACAAGCCCATCTACAAATCAGTGTATATGCGGGCTATCAAATCCAACATGGCATCCCTCTAAGAAGAAGGAGGTAATGATGTGATCTCTTGCCCAAGGATCTCTACACGAGCCAACAGATCTACAACCAACTGCATGGTGACACTATACTTATCAATATATGCGCTCATCTCTTCAATGATGCCAGTAATAAGGGACCTCACTATAGCTATCTGTAACAGCGATATCTCGGGCAGATATAGTGCTATCCCACTCAATAATTACCGCATCTCTAGATAATCTGGTCTCATCCCGCTCAACTACAGCGGTGTCTCTAAGAGCTAAGGCATCATCTCTCTCTAATAGAGTTACATCTCTCCCAGCAAGAGCTGTCAACATCAAGGCCCTAGCCTGATCTCTCTCAAAGGTCATCAAATGAAGACTCTGCTTTAAATACTCTGCTGAATGCTGGATCGTAGTAGCAGTCATACTGGGAGAATCTACAAGAGCTGCTGGCAACCTAGCAAATGCATCTTCCTCGGTGGGAAAATCAATGTCCTCTATGGGCTCCCCTC
The DNA here is from genome assembly GCA_016801055.1 of Panax notoginseng. Taxonomy (NCBI): domain Eukaryota; kingdom Viridiplantae; phylum Streptophyta; class Magnoliopsida; order Apiales; family Araliaceae; genus Panax; species Panax notoginseng. The sequence continues at coordinate 154,955,696 of CM029016.1, read as the reverse complement.
TGACAAACTCAATCCCCGGCACGGTGGATACGACCCCGACTGATGTAATCTCTGCCTCTATCCATGTAGAATACTCAGTAGAACGACCCAGATGGCTAATTGTAAACTCAGCCCCTCACGCTGATCCCAACAGGCATACACCTGGATCTATCCTCTGCTGACAAATGTCAAGAAGATAAACGCTGACCTAATGCCCCCTCAAAAGGATGGACATCCTGAAACTGGTCAAACTGTGACATCACAGTCAGTGAATGATATGTGGTCATGCCCCTCAAACCAGCCAGAGGGAGATAATCCATGCCAGGTGCATGAGTAATGAAGTTGTAGGGTGAGCTGAGCCCTGTACATGGAAAAATGTGAAATGGATCCTCGATCCCTGCCAAAAACACAGACCAGGATGTAGCGTCTATACACTCTGCTAACTGAAAGGAGTAAGACATGGCTATCTCATGGTAAAAATAATACCTATACCGTCGGAAGGTGCCAGTCGGTCTCAGGTGTGACATGAACCACACATACAACAAGACTGAGCTACTTGTAAAAACTCCTACTGAATGGGTGTGGCAATATGTGACCGACCTCAATGTATCTGCCACAATCATCAATACAATGGCATGACCCTCCCTGAGAGCTCTCACTGCCCTAACAATACCGATGTCCAGATGATCCATATATAATGGCATGTATAAACAAGCTACTATGCACATAACGAGTGTATATACTCTGGCAACACAACACTGATCCTCTGACGTGGTGAAATCCCCGGATTACTGTGCATAACTGTGAGCCAAATTTGTCTATCAAAAAATGCTGGGACACTACATGCCCAGATGTAATCTCATCATGTGCTACTCCACGCCTCAACCCTCCGAGGGTCATAAACTGCCGGCTCATATCTCCGACAGCCATCTGAGCGCAAGGAATGTCTAGTGGCAAAGCCATCAACCGCTCATACTCCTATAAGGTGGGAGTCAACTCCTGGGTCTTAAACTGGAAAACCTGCCTCTTCGGTACCCAATGCTGCAGTATGCCCTCTACAAAGCCCAATGGAACCTGGAACATCAGGAGGGTCATGGAATGCGGCAGCAGCTGATCTACAATCACCCTATCTGAAGGGAATACACTATCATACCAAGATCTCAAGCATGAGGCCACCAATACTGGTGGGGTGTGATCAATGTGGCTAATTGTCAAGGAAGACATCTGTGTGTGCCGTATCATAAGACCATCCAGGGGTCAATGCTGAATATCTCTGGACATACATATGCATGACATAATACATGCATAAAAAATAATAGATGGCAATATGATGTAGGGAATGTAAAATAATATACATACATTTAAGTACATCATCATCTAAATACATCATCTTTGTATAGCTGAAAATACAAGGAAATGGGGCACATACGCCTTGCAACTAATAGAGGCCTATCAAAAGATATAACGAGAATAGGGCACAGCCACCCAATATCTAACAGAGGCCTATCAAAAGATATAGCAAGAATATACATCAGAAGAAGTCAATAGTGTTGATGTCCACATCATCAATCCTGTCCATCTGATTTAACTCCTCCTAAGTCACTCGATCTCCGCCAAGAGGAATGTTAAGCCTATACAAGAAAGGATCTGCACCGACAAAGCCATATGGGTCATCTGAAGGGCCAGCCCCCGAGCTGGAAGGATCTTTGCCCAAATACTAGATGAAAAAATATGCCCGATCCAACTGTCGGGTCAAACTGTCAATCTGAATCAAATGAGTAGGATCTCAGACGCATGCCATCCAATCCGTCATCATCACGAATCCGGGAACCATATCCCCCATGAACTGAGTGGCGCCGGTCTAGGCTCCGATGGTACGAGGGGACCACCAGCCGTAGAATGCCTCCTGAGTGAACGGGCCCTCTGATAATGTAAAGCCGTCAACGCCCTTCAATGGGATATCATTAACAGGCGACTGCGACATAGGCCAATAACGCCTGGTAGGAGGCAAGATCGCTACACGAATCTCTCCTGTGGTGCTGCTAATAGCACGCTCTCCTAAATAGAACTCCCATCCTCCATCTGTGAAGAGAGGAATTTGGCTGGTGGATATTACATACTCGACACCAGTCGGGCACCCATCCTCAAAGCCAACTGTCAAATGTTCCCCAAAATAGGGAACCCAAGTTATGGCATCAGCTGTCAATAACTCCAACTTTAAGCGATAATGAGTGAAAGCCTCATCAACAGGAACCTCCGCCAAAATGGAGTGATGCCATCGCCGTCCTCATGGATAGGTATCTAAACCTAACACGCTAATGGGACGCAAACATAGGAGCCTCTCATAGGCCCAAAGCTGCCAATACAAAGGCAAACATCTGCTATCAGTCAACACTCTTAACTTGTACATGGGAAATCAAAAGAGAAATACTCACCAATAGAAAGGGGTAAAATCCTAGCCAAGCCTCTGTCAAGCCCTACGAACGCATGCACATTCATCTGAGAAAATAGGCAAAGGTATAGGATCCCCAATCATACTCTCCAATACTGTGCACCCCAAAATAGGTATACATCATCCATCTTGAGTCGCCAAACACATGGTATAAAATTCAAATATAACTTAATTATACAACAGTCGTGTAAAATACGACAAAACATAATCTAAGAGTTTTAATAAGAATATTGTCATCTAGACAATATCCACACTCAATGGAGTTCTCATTACATTTATTGTCACACTATTTAACAGAATAGTGAGGACTACTAATGCTATCATCTGGACCGTTACTTCGTTCCCTGACTAGTCCCGGCTACGTTCTCATTTCCTGAAGAGAACAGTGAAAGAAATGGTGAGCTCAACTAACCCATTAAAAAATATTATGACTAAGATAATGCAGAATAAATTATCATTAGCCTTCAACAATGATAAACTGATAGAATATAATAAACAACAAGTTTAACTGCAGCGGAATAAACAAACCATTATAAGAGTCAAGTAGAGCATGATATCTACTATCTTCTATGATTTAAAATGTTTTCATCAATTTTTATCGCTGAGACTCATCTTAATAAATAAACTACATCATCAAATCATCCCTGCACTACGGGCCAAGGATATTCATTAAATCATCAATGGTCATGAATATACCAAATAATCCCTGGTCATAATCATACCAAAAACTGTCCATCAATGCACTACAGGCCACTGAGGACTTTTACCACATCATTTATAACATCACAGGTCATGATTATACCGAATGATCCCTGGTCATAATCATACCAAGTCTATCTATGCACGTAAGCCAAAGATGACTTTCATCACAATATAAGCACGAGGATGATGACAATGACATAATAATTCAATAAAACAAGTTCAAGAATAAATTTTAAAGATTTATAAGTTAATCTATCCTGAAATCAATAACGTCCGAATTGTCAACATGATACTGCTTTATGGACTAAAATTCAAGAATGCTCAGAAGAATATTTCCATGAAAATATATTGGATGAAGCGCAAATATCAAGGATATTCCACTAATTTCATGGAGTATAGAAGCCAAAACTTTAACCAACTGAGTATAATAGAATATATAAAATTGCAAATGAATTTTTGCCCGCCATGCGGTAATCCACGTAGACAGATCATTTCCATAATTTAGTAAGGAATGAATACGAAGGATCATTCACCATACATGCGGTAATCCACATAGACAGGTTATTCCAACAAAATAATAAAGAATGAAATAACAAGAGAATTCACCAAGCGTACGTAATTCGCACATACAGGTTATTCCCACAGAATGATAAAGAATAAAACCAGGTTATGCGTAACTCGCACAGACAAAATATTCCAACAGAATAATAAAGAATAGAACCAGGTCATGCGTAACCCGCACAGACAGGATATTCTAATAGAATAATAAAGAATGGAACCAGGTCATGCGTAATACGCACAGACAGGATATTCCAACAGAATAATAAAGAATGGAATAACAACAGAATTCACCAGGCATGCGATAGACCGCACAGACATGTTATTTTAATAGAATAATAAAGATTGGAATAATAGAAGACTTTCACCATGTATGCGGTACTTCGCATAGACATGTTAATCCAACATAATAATAAAGAATGGAATAACAACCCTTACGAGTATTGAAAGAAAATAACTCTCTTCATGAATACGAAGGAATAATATCCCTTACCTTAGAAAAATTAGATACTGAAATAGTGAGGAAGCAGACTTCTCTTCTTCTTTCTCTCTATAATAATTGCTCTATAGCTTTTGTGAATTGGTGAGAAATGAAGGAAGAATGAGCTTCTATTTATAGGAAAAAATATAGTTTCGATAATTGTACGTTTTGGGGCTCAAAATATTACGGTATAATACCTCCCTCTTTTTCTTCATTTTTAATTTAGTCCTGCAAGTATTATCAAACTTGCACCACCTCCCCTAATATTAAATAATGTGAATTAATAGTAAATCATGTGAATCAATAGTTCTAGACATGTGAAAATACAAATTACAGTATAGTACCTCCATCTATAACTTAGTCATGCAAGTATTATCAATCTTGCACTACCACCTCTAATAGTACAAGAATGTGAATCAATAGTACACACATGTGAATAAATAGTTATAATCATGTGAATTAATAGCAATTAATTGCTCCTCTATCCGATTAATTACCCGATTGGTCAGTATAACTTCCAGACATCAATTAATATCGAAATAAATGTCGATTTCCACTAACACTAATAATTCTCACACAATGAAACTATCAATTTAATCTTTAATCAACACAAACTTATTCATCATTAATATCATAATTCACAATATTTAACAACCATATCATTCCCAAGAAAGAGGGCGCTTCCCGATAATGATTTCTCCTTATTGGCGTGCAATTAGGTGGCCAAACCTCTCATTGATAGAACTTTCTAGACATTGTCAATATTATAAATAATAATATGAATAACTTTGTCGTCTTAATTATTGATTTAATAATATAAAATATTATGCCGATGATATTGTGACAATAATTGAATCAATAATATGAGAGATATGATTCAGCAATCACTGTAGCAATAATTGAATATAACTGAGTGACTTCTCATGTAAGCATCAATAATCAATATAGTGTACTACTATGTAACCACGTGTATTACTGTATTTTTACTACCGGATAGTTCAATAGTTTAACGGTAAAACTTCAGCCGTTATTTTTATAAAAAGATAATTATGTTGTTTTCTAACTATAACAATACTTTCGTTGTGGGGTCCACCAATGATTGTGCCGTCGTACGAATATTCTCTGTTAAAATAAATATTCCCTGACCAATAGAATATTATATAATCACTTGCTTACTTTTCAAAATTTGTAAATATTACCCACAACTATAACATTATATCAATCCATACCATAATATTCAAAAAATATATTTCGAGAAAATTATTCTTTATTCATAAAAGTCGGAGTCTTACAACCTACCCTTCTTATGAAATTTCGTCCTCGAAATTAGGGTACGTACCTGGTATATCGAAGAGGTGAGGATATCTTGACTTCATCTCATATTCTAACTCCCAGGTCATTTCTTCCACATCGTGGTTTCTCCATAAAACTTTGACTTGAGGTATAACCTTGGAGCGTAGAATATGATCCTTCTTATCTAAAATTTTAACAGGTATATCTTCATATGTTAAATCTCCCTTTATCTCGTCTGGTTCTAACTCAATAATGTGGTTCGGGTCTTTCACATATTTACGTAACATAAATATGTTAAAAACGTTATGAACACGAGACATACTTGGCGGTAAGGCGAGTCTATAGGCCACAGTTCCTACTCAATCGAGGATTAAAAATGGGCCAATGAATCGAGGATTGAACTTTTCTCTCTTTCCAAATCTCGTAAGTCCTTTCCATGGAGCAATACGTAACAACACATGATCTCCAGTATTGAATTCCACGTCCTTTCGATGAAGATCAGCATAACTCTTTTGTCGATCTTGTGAGGTTTTTATACGTTGTCGAATCATTTGAATCTTTTCCGTAGTCATACGTACCAAATCCGATCCTAACAACGTTGTTTCACCCACCTCATCCCAGCATACTGGAGAACGACACTTTCTTCTATACAACGCCTCAAATGGAGACATGACAATACTTGCTTGATAACTATTAATGTAGAAAAACTCCACCAATGGTAAGAACTTGTCCCAACTTCCCTTGAAGTCAAGGATACAGAGTCTTAATAAATCTTCAAGAGTTTGAATAGTCCTTTCCGACTGTCCGTCCGTTTCAGGATGATATGCAGAACTAAATCGTAAATCTGTGCCCATAGCTTTTTGCAAACTAACCCAAAATCTTAAAGTGAATCTTGGGTCTCGATCAGAAACTATGGATACTGGCATACCATGTAATCTTACAATCTCGTTTATGTACATACGAGTAAGACGTTCAAGTGTATAAGTTTCTCGTTTAAGTAAGAAATGAGCAGACTTGGTCAATCTATCAATAATGACCCAAATCGCATCTATGCCTTGAGAAACCTCGGGAAGACCAATAACGAAATCTATCGTAATGTGATCCCACTTCCATTCTGGAATTTTAAGTGGTTGTAATGGACCTTTTGGCACTTGATGCTCTGCCTTGACTCGTTGACAAGCTAGACACCTTGAGATAAACCTTGCTATCTCTCTCTTAATATTGGTCCACCAGAATGTATTTCAAAGATCATAATACATTTTGGTACTCCCAGATTGGATTGCAAACGGTGTGTTGTGTGCCTCCATCATGATTTTATACTTCAAGTCAAAATCGTTAGGAACATAAAGTCTAGAGTTGACTCGAAGTATTCCTTCTTCATCGATTCTTGCTTCCAGAATAGAACCTTCTTGCACTTTCTTTCTCATACGTACCAGCTCCAGGTCTGTAGCTTGAGCAGCTTTAACTTTATCGTTTAAAGTCGATTCTACTAATATATTCGTCATCATCACATGGGTCCCTGGAGTCTTTAACTCTATCTTCATCCTTTGTAAGTCATACAAAATGGGCCTTTGCGTCGACAATATTGTACTCGTACCCGCATATGATCTTCTACTTAATGTGTCAGCTACTACGTTCGCTTTTCTAGGATGGTATTGAATGGTATGATCATAATCTTTCAACAGCTCAAGCCAACGACGTTGTCGCATGTTGAGTTCCTTTTGAGTGAAGAAATATTTGAGGCTTTTATGATTCGTATAGATCTCCACCTTCTCTCCATACAGGTAATACCTCCAAATCTTAAGTGTAAAAACGACTTCTGCCAACTTTAGATCATGAGTAGGATAATTCCTCTCATATTCTTTGAGTTGTCGTGAGGCATAGGCTATGACTTTCCCATGTTGCATGAGAACACATCCTAACCCTTTGCCTGAAGCATCACTGTAGATGACAAATCCGTCCAAGCCAGATGGTATTGTCAGAACGGGTGCTGAAATGAGTTTTCTCTTGAGTTCTTGAAAACTCTTCTCACATTCCTCGCTCTAACTGAACTTTGTATCTTTTCGAGTCATCTAAGTTAATAGAGTAGCAATTCGAGAAAATCCTTCCACGAATCTCTGATAATAACCAGCTAAGCCGAGAAAGCTACGTACTTCAGTCACTGATTTTGGTTGCTCCCAACTTTGAATTGCTTCAATCTTCGCTGGGTCAACAAATATTCCATGATTTGATATCATGTACCCAAGGAATGCAACTTCCTCAAGCCAGAACTCACATTTCTTTAACTTAACATATGGCTTATTTTCACGAAGCTTTTGGAGTATCAGCCTCAAGTGTTGCTCATGGTCTTCACGGGTTTTGGAGTATATGAGGATGTTATCAATAAAAACGACCACAAAGTGATCCACATATTCCTTGAATACTCGGTTCATCATGTCCATGAAGGCAGCAGGAGCATTAGTCAATCCAAAAGATATGACTAGGAATTCATAATGCCCGTACCAAGTTTTGAAAGCAGTCTTTGGAATGTCATCAATTTTAATCTTCAACTGATGATATCCGAAACGAAGATCAATCTTTGAAAAGAATTTGGCTCCTTGCAACTGGTCAAACAGGTCATCAATGCGAGGCAATGGATACCTATTTTTGATGGTGACATGATTCAACTCCTGATAATTAATACAAAGTCGGATACTTCCATCTTTCTTCTTCATGAATAGAAAAGGAGCACCTATTGATCGATTTCGCAATCAATGAATACGTGCAAGTATACATGGTCAATAAGTAATAAAGTGATAAGAAAAGTATCGTTCCCACGAGGAATTATTTAATAAAAATTACCAAGTACTAACTCTTAACCAAATCAATTTTATTTAAACAACCATAAATTGTGATTTTTCTAATTAAGAAAACTAAATTAATCAATTAAATCTAGATTACTCTAAAATTAATTCAAATAAATAAAGATTAAGACTTCAATATTTCCAATTATAAACTATAAATCAATTATCCAACTATCCCAATTATTATGCCTGCTGAATTGTTAATAGAAATTCTCAAATGCCAAAAGTCCTTTTCCAAGTGATCAATTGACTTCTATTTAATCCAGATTAATCTTGTTATATTCCTATGCAAAACAATTGAATTAAACTCTTTTCAATCCCAATTCCTTATGTGTTACATGCGGTAAACAGATATTTCTATTCTATTCACAAACCTAATTATTCACCATGCAAATAACTAAGTCACATGTTATCATGCCCAGTTCTAACCCTAGAATTCCTCTTCCGATTCCTTCTAGAGTAACAAGGTAATTACTGATCAGATAATTAATCAATCAGCTCAAGACAAGATAAACAATTCACTTTGACATAAATAATTGGAATAAATCGAATAACTAATTCATAGACATAAAAGGTTCAATTGAAATCTTAATAAAAGAGTTAGTTCATAATTAATGAATTGAAACCAAGAATCCACAATTGAATAGACATTAAAAGATAAAAGTATGATAAAAGAAGAGAATAGAATCTGTTGTCAGCAAATCTGATGCTCCCCTCTTGCTCCTGCTCTTGATCTTCAATGATCTCCAAGTTGCTTCAATCTCTAATGACTAATTAAGAACTAGGGTTTAGATTCTAATCTAATGTAGTGTTTTATCTAGTCTAATCTATGTAATCCCCCCTTTATTTTATGCCTCCCATCATCTATTTATAGGTTAGAAGTCTAATTTTTAGGTTAGGAACAAACCCAATCCAATTTGGAGTCAAAAAGATGTCAAAATTCGCCCCAAAACACGTCCAAGCCTTTCCACTGACTTCCCCAGCGCCCCGGCGCTGGGCACGGCGTTGGGATTCTGCCCCCTAGCGCCCCGGCGCTGGGATTACATAGAGAAATAGCGCCCCGTCGCTGGAAGTTTTTCTGGAATTTTCTACTCCGACGTCCTCTGGGAAAATGGCCATAACTTCTTCATACGAACTCCGATTTTGATGATTCAAGATGTTCCGGAAAGAGGAGAAGTAGATCTACAACTTTCGATCTTGAAGTTTTTCGAAATAAGGTCAGGAGCTATAGTAAAATTGGCTCTGAATTGACTGCTGTGTAAATGGCAAGCCGAAAATGCACATCTAGCCACCCCGAACGTCGATCCATGTAACTTTTGTCCCAATTCCTACAAAACAATATAAAACATGCATGAATAGACACAAACACATAAAAACACCCTAAAAGACTTGAGAACAACAATAAATTAAGCCCGAATGTATCCAATTCATGTGTATAAAACTCACTCATCAAATACCCCCAAACTTAAACATTTGCTTGTCCTCAAGCAAAAACACAAAAATGTTATGCAATGCAATGTAATGAAACTAATCTATATGCCTACGAATCCAACAGTAATGACAGAAAAAAGTCTATTCAACCGGCCTTAGAGAAATCAAGTAAACATGATAATACATCATATTAAAACAAATCAGTAATTTCCCAATCACTCATCAAATCTTAGACTGTTATCACTGATATAGTACGTGTGTGTTCCAAAACAATGTTAACTAATATAAAATTAAATTTAACACATAATAGGTCTCTTTAAAGGCATCATATAGTGAAAACTCACAAAATTCACGAACAAGCTAGATCCAACTAAAGTTACACATCCACCAAGTTCAAGAGTCCAATCCGGGATACTTATGCTTTACTTTTCATTACGGGGGCTTTTTGCTCTTTTCCCGTTTTATTGTTTTTTTTTTTACTTTTTACTTTCTTCTTTTTTTAACCATGACTGTGCAATGTCTCATTCCATTAGGCTAACAGTGTCACCCCTTAGCGAGCTTTCGACCAACGACTCCCAGACCATAGAAGACCTTAGGGCGCTAGGTTTTAAGATACCCCTTCGGGCGTACTTACTCAAGTAACAAAGGTCCCGAAAAAAAACTAGCCACGGTAATTTTTTTTTAATTTTTTTTTTCTTTTTTTTTAGCGAAGCTTATATATCCCAAATTTTCCCCCCAAACTTAAGTTTTTATCAAAATTTAGCCATCTCCGCCTATTCATGTCTTTCATTCCTTCACATTAGTATTATCCTTAAGAAATTCATTATGTATCAATTTAAACTTAATCAGTCAACATAGCTGTTATTAACGCGCTAACCTTAATTATACCAGTTTCAAACAGGAAAAGATTCAATTCATAACAAGAAATCATATCAAAGCCTGAATATTCAATACTATACTTATCTACTTAACTCCAGTCTCATCATTGGCCAAAATAGACTTTTACTATCTAACAGTTGGAATCATGCAAATATAAACTAACTGCAACAAACATAGTAAACTAACTACTATTTTTGCGATTTTTAAATTTTTTTTTTAAACAAAAAACTGAATGCAAAAACTAAATGTAAATAACCCGAAAATATAACGAACTACAATGTAAATAACTAACTATATGCAATACGACACTAAAATGCTCCCAAACTTAAACTAGACATTGTCCTCAATGGCTACAATAGAAAAAATTAAAGCAGAGGACTTCCCTGAAAATATAGCAATCTTCCTCCTTATCCGCTAAGTTTGGAGAATAGGCTAAGCACATGGAACAAATTGGGCACCACACTTGAATTTGACTTGAATAACCTGTAAAACCATGATATAAGCACTTTTATTAAATCCTAAATAAATGAAAATTCAAAACTACTAATATAAAACTTAATAAAAACTAAAAATAAAAATTAAACTTAGGTTGCCTCCCAATAAGCGCTTGTTTTATAGTCTCAGCCTGACTTCTTCAATTCTCTATCCAATTCCCCTACGAAAATTGAGGGACCCTCCATCCATCAGAAGCAATGTCTCTTTTGGGAGGTTCCCATTCGCAAAAACCCTTGAATTGAAGTCATCTAGCATGCTCTTTGTAGATAGGTTCCCTATTAAGAACGTCCAACAACTAGGTGTTTTCTCCATTATGTCTATGATTAGATTGGGGCATTGAAGCTTAATAAACATAATGGAGTCTTCCTCTATCTTCTCCTTTTTATCCCACCATGACTCCATAACTATACTGGCTCTTATGTCACAAAGAGCTTTGCCGACGACATGACTGCCAATTGGGCATGGTTTTGCAAAACTACCCGTATTATTGAACTTTGGTGGAGGAGGCACATGAGACACTATCAAAATTGGCTCATCTTCGTTGGTACTCAAAGTTAAATCTTCGTCGATCTCATTTTCTTGGTTCCCAATTGTTTCCTCTCTTTCAACATCTTGTGGCTCATCTAGTTGTAGATTTTGCTCGGGCTCTCCATCAGTCTCGGAATCCATGTCATAGAGCCAAGTGTATTGAGAACGGTTGTTCAACGCATGTGCTATCTGCCCCAATTTATTTTCCAGATTCTTTAACGATGCCCCTTGGCTTTGCAAATTCAGCTCTATTTGGTTCATTTTTTTGTCTTGTTCCTCGTTCCTTTTGTCAGAAGCTCTAATGAATTTTTCCAAGGCTTCCTCAAAATTTGAATGTTCTTCCTGTTGTAGAGGAGGTGGACACGAGAAATCCGGTGGGTATGTTGGACTTGGAGCATAAAATTGATCTTGTTTAGTATGGCTCCATGAAACACCTTGGATTTTCACATTCATATCTACTTGACTCAATATCTTGTCTTGTGCCTCAATTTTTTTGTTAGTAGCTCTAATGAATTTTTCCAAGGCTTCCTCCCAACCTGGTTTCCTTTCTGGTTGTTGTTGAGTCTGATTTTGAAATTCGGATGCGTTTTGTTGTCTAGGTGCTTGAGCTTGATTGTTACTCCATGAAAAATCCGGGTGATACCCCCAATCCTGATGATAGTTGTTGGGATAGACATAATTATTGGGGTAATCACCACCCTACTGTACCGGCTAGAAACTGATGGAGCATTGATGACTCATATAATTTCCAGCACAATAATCACAAACCATTGCTACTTGCTGTGTGGATGGTGAACTCCATGTTTCCATTGGTCGAGTCATGTTCGTGTATGGCCATTGATACGCAAAGTCATCAATGGTACCTAAAAAGAGAGAAATATAGGAAGAGAATTAAAAATAAAAATAAAAATAGAAATGTTTAAATTAAGACTAATTTGATTGAAATTAATATTGGTAAATAATTATTAAATTAATTCCCCGACAATGGCGCCAAAAACTTGTTGATCGATTTCGCAATCAATGAATACGTGCAAGTATTCACGGTCAACAAGTAATAAAGTGATAAGAAAAGTATCGTTCCCACGAGGAATTATTTAATAAAAATTACCAAGTACTAACTCTTAACCAAATCAATTTTATTTAAACAACCATAAATTGTGATTTTTCTAATTAAGAAAACTAAATTAATCAATTAAATCTAGATTACTCTAAAATTAATTCAAATAAATAAAGATTAAGACTTCAATATTTCCAATTATAAACTATAAATCAATTATCCAACTATCCCAATTATTATGCCTGCTGAATTGTTAATAGAAATTCTCAAATGCCAAAAGTCCTTTTCCAAGTGATCAATTGACTTCTATTTAATCCAGATTAATCTTGTTATATTCCTATGCAAAACAATTGAATTAAACTCTTTTCAATCCCAATTCCTTATGTGTTACATGCGGTAAACAGATATTTCTATTCTATTCACAAACCTAATTATTCACCATGCAAATAACTAAGTCACATGTTATCATGCCCAGTTCTAACCCTAGAATTCCTCTTCCGATTCCTTCTAGAGTAACAAGGTAATTACTGATCAGATAATTAATCAATCAGCTCAAGACAAGATAAATAATTCACTTTGACATAAATAATTGGAATAAATCGAATAACTAATTCATAGACATAAAAGGTTCAATTGAAATCTTAATAAAAGAGTTAGTTCATAATTAATGAATTGAAACCAAGAATCCACAATTGAATAGACATTAAAAGATAAAAGTATGATAAAAGAAGAGAATAGAATCTGTTGTCAGCAAATCTGATGCTCCCCTCTTGCTCCTGCTCTTGATCTTCAATGATCTCCAAGTTGCTTCAATCTCTAATGACTAATTAAGAACTAGGGTTTAGATTCTAATCTAATGTAGTGTTTTATCTAGTCTAATCTATGTAATCCCCCCTTTATTTTATGCCTCCCATCATCTATTTATAGGTTAGAAGTCTAATTTTTAGGTAAGGAACAAACCCAATCCAATTTGGAGTCAAAAAGATGTCAAAATTCGCCCCAAAATGCGTCCAAGCCTTTCCACTGACTTCCCCAGCGCCCCGGCGCTGGGCACGGCGCTGGGATTCTGCCCCCTAGCGCCCCGGCTCTGGGATTACATAGAGAAATAGCGCCCCGGCGCTGGAAGTTTTTCTGGAATTTTCTGCTCCGACGTCCTCTGGGAAAATGGCCATAACTTCTTCATACGAACTCCGATTTTGATGATTCAAGATGTTCCGCAAAGAGGAGAAGTAGATCTACAACTTTTGTTCTTGAAGTTTTTCGAAATAAGGTCAGGAGCTATAGTAAAATTGGCTCTGAAGTGACTGCTGTGTAAATGGCAAGCCGAAAACGCGCATCTAGCCACCCCGAACGTCGATCCATGTAACTTTTGTCCCAATTCCTACAAAACAATATAAAACATGCATGAATAGACACAAACACATAAAAACACCCTAAAAGACTTGAGAACAACAATAAATTAAGCCCGAATGTATCCAATTCATGTGTATAAAACTCACTCATCAGCACCCCAAGGAGACATACTAGGATGAATGAAACCGATGTCTAACAATTCCTATAGTTAGGTTTTTAACTCCTGAAGTTCAATAGGAGCCATTCGATATGGGGCTTTGAAAATGGTTTTTATAATGGATTCAAGGTCGATACAAAATTTAATTTCACGCTCTAGGGGTAGACCAGGAAGTTCTTCAGGGAATACGTCAGGAAATTTATTAACAATAGAAATATCATTCAAATTTGACATATTTTTATTTAAATCCGTGATATGGGTTAAGAAAGCTTGACATCCCTTTTTCAATAAACGAATAGCTTTATGGCTTGATATGATAGTGATTGATTTTAGTGGTTTGGTTGCTTGAATTCGCATAATAGGTTGGTTTGAAATATGAAAGCTAACAACCTTACAAAAATAATCGATTTTAGCATGATGAGTAGTTAACCGATCAATCCCTAAAATCACATCAAATGCAAGTATTTTCAAAGAAATAAGATCGACAGGTAATGTGCGGTTACCGATTTGAATCAAACAAGACTTATAAACAGTAGATATAATGAAGGTTTCTACCAATGGAGTTTTAACCGATAAGTCAAAGTCTAATTTCTCCAGAGTCAAATTTAAACGTTGAGCGCAAGTAGGAGAAATAAATGAATGGGTAGAATCGGTATCAAATAAAGTATAAACTTCGCTAGAGTTTATGATTAGCTTACTCGTGATCATCTCATTCGGAATCCTCACTTTTTGGGAGGTTACGACAAACTCTCTCTCTTGAACTACCGGTTTTGTCTTGTCTGGGACACCCTTTGGTGCCTCCATTCCAGCTGGACTTGACTTTGGTGCTCGACAAAATCGGGCTAGGTGACCTTCTTTTCCACAATTGTAACACGCTTTGGACTGCATCACACAGTTTGGACTGATATGTCCCTCCCCTCCGCATTTGTAACATACAACCGGCGGTCATTCTCCTTCCTTAACAACAGGTGCTGGTGCTGACGTCTTTCCATCATTGTTGAATCTCCTCCTCTTAAAATGTCCACTCTTATTGTCATGGCCACGATTACCACCGAAGTGATTACCATTTTTGGCATGTTGATTCCCTGCACGCTTGTTGTCACCGCTTCGATGACTGCTACCATTGGTATTATCATTTTATCGGCTACTTTCTCTTGGTTGGGTCGACTTGTTATCGCGCTCCAACAACTGAGCCCTACTTACAACATCTGAAAACAAACACAGTTTGTGAGAAATTAAGTATTGGTGTATCTCAGGTTTCAAACCTCTTAGAAACATCCGTGTCATTCTCTCCTCGTTATCAACTAAGTGGGACGAAAACTGGGACAACTCGTTAAACTTGGCTTCATATTGCGACACGGTCATGTTGTTTTGCTTTAGTTTAATGAACTCTACCTCTTTCATGTGACGAATACTTTCGGGAAAGTACTTGTCGTTGAACAGTTCTTGAAACTTCTCCCAAGTCATCTTCAGTGCGGCAGGTTGAGTATGCTTTACAGATTCCCACCAGTAATCTGCCTCTGCTCGCAACATAAAGGTGGAAAAGGAAACCTTTTGCTCCTCGGAGCATCCCTAGATATCAAATATTTTGGTGATCTGCTTTATCCACGTCACAGCCTTAAGTGGTTTTGGCTCTCCAAAAAACTCCGATGGTCCCAGCTCCTTGAACTGCTTAGCGATGACCGTCCCAGAGTTGCCAGTGTTTTCACCTGCATTTTGGACAGGAGTCTCTCCTGCCTGATGTTGTACGAATTGCAGAAAGCTCCTAAACATTATGTCGTTCGCCATTTGGTCGGTGTTGTTGTTTACCTGAGGATTATTGTCTTCCTATTGCACATTATCCTTGGTATTGATCTGTGGTGACTCAACGGTCTCCTGTGCTCCATTGCTATTCTCAACATTCTCGGATGTCATTTTCAAATACTGTCACAAAACAAGGGTTAATTAACATATCACATATTATCCCTATACTCTGACCGACCAATTAAATACCAAATAAACTTAGGTAGGTCATACTAGCGAAGGAATTTCCTGTCTCTCCCCTCCTAGTTCTTGTCTCACATCTCAGCCAGGGATCATATCCCTAAGCTTTGATACCAATTGTGACACCCCTAAATAGGTATACATCACCCATCTTGAGTAGCCAAATACATGGTACAAAATTCAAATACAACTTAATTATACAACAGTCGTGTAAAATACGACAAAACATAATCTAAGAGTTTTAATAAGAATATTGTCATCTAGACAATATCCACACTCAATGGAGTCCTCATTACATTTATTGTCACACTATTTAACAGAATAGTGAGAACTACTAATGCTATCATCTGGACCGTCACTCCGTTCCCCTACAAGTCCTGGCTACGTTCTCATTTCTTGAAGAGAACAGTGAAAGAAAGGGTGACCTCAACTAGCCCAGTAAGAAATATTATGACTAAGATAATGCAGAATAAATTATCATTAGCCTTCAACAATGTTAAATTGATAGAATATAATAGACAACAAGTTTAACTCTAGTGGAATAAGCAATCCATTAGAAGAGTCAAGTAGAGCATGATATCTACTATCTTCTATGATTTAAAATGTTTTCATCAATTTTTATCGCTGAGACACAGCTTAATAAATAAACCACATCATCAAATCATCCCTACACTACGGGCCAAGGATATTCATTAAATCATCAATGGTCATGAGTATACCGAATAATCCCTGGTCATAATCATACCAAAAATTGTCCATCAATGCACTACAGGCCACTGAGGACTTTTACCACTTCATTTAAAACAATACAGGTCATGATTATACCGAATGATCCCTAATCATAATCATACCAAGTCCATCTATGCACGTAAGCCAAAGTTGACTTTCATCACAATGTAAGCATTAGGATGATGACAATGGCATAATAATTCAATAAAACAAGTTCAAGAATAAATTTTAAAGATTTATAAGTTAATCTATCCTGAAACCAATAACGTCCAAATTGTCAACATGATACTGCTTTGTGGAGTAAAATTCAAGAATGCTCATAAGAATATTTCCATGAAAAGATACTGGACGAAGCACAAATATCAAGGACATTCCACTAATTTCATGGAGTATACAAGCCAAAACTTTAACCAACTGAGTATAATAGAATATATGAAACCACAAATGGATTTTTGTCCGTCATGCGGTAATCCACGTAGACAGATCATTTGCACAATTTAATAAGGAATGAATACGAAGGATCATTCACCATGCATGCGGTAATCCACATAGACAGGTTATTCTAACAGAATAATAAAAAATGGAATATCAGAAGAATTCACCAGGCGTGCGTAATCCACACAGACAGGTTATTCCCATAGAATGATAAAGAATGGAACCAGGTCATACGTAACCCACAAAGACAAGATATTCTAATAGAATAATAAAGAATGGAACCATGTCATACATAACCCGCACAGACAGGATATTCCAACAGAATAATAAAGAATGGAACCAGGTCATGTGTAATCCGCACAGACAAGATATTCCAATAGAATAATAAAGAATGTAATATCAACAGAATTCACCAGGCATGCGATAGACCGCACAGACAGGTTATTCTAACAAAATAATAAAGAATGGAATAACAGAAGAATTTCACCATGTATGCGGTACTTCGCATAGACAGGTTATTCCAACATAGTAATAAAGAATGGAATAACAACTCTTACGAGTATTAAAAGAAAATAACTCTCTTCATGAATACAAAGGAATAATACACCTTACCTTAGAAAAACTGGATACTGAAATAGTGAGGTAGCAGACTTCTCTTCTTCTTTCTCTCTATAATAATTACTCTATAGCTTTTGTGAATTTGTGAGAAATGAAGGAAGAATGAGCTTCTATTTATAAAAAAATAAAGTTTCGATAATTGCATGTTTTGGGGCTCGAAATATTACAGTATAATACCTCCCTTTTTTTCTTCATTTTTAATTTAGTCATACAAGTATTATCAAACTTGCACCACCTCCCCTAATAGTAAATAATGCGAATTAATAGTAAATCATGAGAATCAATAGTTCTAGACATGTGAAAATACGAATTACAGTATAGTACCTCAATCTATACCTCCATTTTTAACTTAGTCATGCAATTATTATTAATCTTGCACCACCACCCCTAATAGTACAAGAATGTGAATCAATAGTACACACATGTGAACAAATAGTTATAATCATGTGAATTAATAGCAATTAATTGCTCATTTACCCGATTAATTACCCAATTAGTCAATATAACTTCCAGACATCAAATAATATCGAAATAAATGTCGATTTCCACTAACACTAATAATTTCCACACAATGGAACTATAAATTTCATCTTTAATCAACACGAACCTATTCATCATTAATATCATAACTCACACTATTTAACAACCAGATCATTCCCAGGAAAGAGGGGGCTTCCCGATAAGGATTTCTCCTTATTGACGCGCAATTCGGTGACCAAACCTCTCTTTAATAGAACTTTGTAGACAATGTCAATATTATAAATAATAATATAAATAGCTTTGTCGTCTTAATTATTGATTTAATAATATAAAATATTATTCCGATGATACTGTGACAATAATTGAATCAATAATATGAGAGATATGATGTATCAATTACTATAGCAATAATTGAATATAACTGAGTGACTTCTCACGTAAGCATCAATAATCAATACCGTGTACTACTATGCAATCATGCGTATTACTGTACTTTTACTACCGGGTAGTTCAACAGTTTAACGGTAAAACTTCAACCGTTATTTTTATAAAAAGATAATTATGTCGTTTTTTAACTACGACAATACTTCGGTTGTGGAGTCCATCAATGATTGTGCATTCATACTAATATTTCCTGTTAAAACGAATATTCCCCGGCCAATCGAATATTATATAACCACTTGCTTACTGTGCAAAATTTGTAAATATTACCCACAACTATAACATTATATCAATCCACGCCATAATATTTAATAAATATATTTTAAGAAAATTATTCTTTATTCATAAAAGTTGGGGTCTTATAAAATCCATGCGGGGAGCATGCAGCAGGAGCTGGAGCTACAACCGGTACATCTTCCTCCTCGTCCTCAACATCTGGTACCTCAACCCAGATAGGACGAATCATTGCCTCTACTAAATGATGAGGCTGTTTGACTGAACGAGGTCGAGGCACATCAGAAGCCCTCCTCCGTACACCTGAAGTGGTCCTGCGGGAACTACTGGGCTGATCCGGATCCATAATATCTGGACACAAATCTCCAAATCACCTTAGAAAGGGTGTGTTAAATTCTAACTTGGAGCTTTTCAAATGCATTTCATGACTACATGCATGCATGCATTACTTTAACATACACTTACAGTAGAGTTAAAAATGCATGTCTACACAATGCTTAGGCTCATGGGAAAATTTGTCAGAGTCTCCTTTGTAAAAAGGACTATCCACATGCACATAGGCATGACTAGGTGGCCATTCAGTCGCACACCTACCCACAGTCATAAACATCCTACATGCATAGAAACATCAAAGTCATAATCCGTAAGGGTAGCCTAATCACCAAGATTACTTTATTTCACCACCTTTGCTCATTTGTCCTCAAATAGGATAAGAAATAGCAGAAAAAAGGTGCCAATTTGACTGTTTCAAAAGTCAAATTTTTTCACATCATTTTGTTTAGCATGGTTAAATACTAACATTTATTATGTTGAATATTTTTTATCAAGTCATATGAATATGCATATTTATTTCTATGTGTTTAGATGCATTTCATATGATAACTCATTTTTCAACGAATAAAAACTTGAAAAAGAGACATGCATACGTTACCAGGATAGTGCAGAACACTTGTACGGTGACGAATTTTACAGAAAGTAGCCCGAACTCAATAAATCTGAAGAAGAACTCTCGGATTATCTGTGTGGCGCAATGTGAAAGTGACTTGTGAAAGGTAAGCAGCCTACAAGTACACCCACGGATGGCTGCAGGTGTACCCGTGGCTACCCTATGTGGGTCCTACCCCTCTAACTCAGTCCAATTTGAGTTGCAAAGGAGGTCTCACAAGTTGAAAAAGTCAAATCCTGAAAAAAAAAATGCTACGCGATTGAGCGAATAAGCCTGAATTCCTAGTTTTTTAATGACCAAACTGCGGGTCTACATGTCACTCATTGGTATTCACCCGGACATAGGGTACACAACACCAATGATCACAGCTATTGTAAACCACCGGCAATACCTCACAAAGGTTCGATGCCGTCAGTTTAGGGTCATAATTCCAGAATAGCTCTCCCCAACGGGAAATTCATACATTTTAGTCGTTGATGCACATTTCAACGAAGGTCGAGCAACCTTGACATTATCTCATCCATTGGCAAGTAAATCTAATGAAGCATTGGAATCCATCCGATGACATCAGCCGTTGATGTACATTTCAGCGAAGGTTAATCAACCTTAACGTTATCTCAACCGTTGGCAAGTAAATCCAACGAAGCATCGGAAGCCATCCGATGACATCAGCCGTTGATGCACATTTCAAAGAAGGTCAAGCAACCTTGACGTTATTTCAACCTATGGCAATTAAACCCAACGTGGTATCGGAGACGATCCGGTGATGATACTCATTGAAGTACATTTCAATGAAGGTCAGGCAACTCTAACAACACCAACTATTGACAGTAACTCCGACAGGACACTGGAAAGTCCTTGTGATACAAACTAGGGAAACCATCCTTATCGGGGAGGACCGATGATGGAATTTATTATACAAATATTCCTCAACATAAATCCCCACGAGTCTCTTGTACATGAGAGGTACATCCTCAGTGGGAAGTCCGTACCAAGGATTAAAGACTTTGGTGATAACCCCGATGTCAACATCCTGGAAGTTCTTGAGAACTTTGGAGCACACATCCAAGCAGTTCATCAAAGTCACCAGTGGTAACTTCTGTCCCTATCAGAAGTCATGGGAGAAAACAGTCATCACATCCCGTTGGAAAGTGGTCCAATAAACCACATTCATCATACTTTTGTATCATGTTGCAGTACAATTCATCATGATTATCTTGTCACATTTCAAGTGTCTAGTAATCTTTATCCATCTATGCCATTACACTACATGAATATGATAAAGAGGGGAATATGTAGACACTCAAAATTTTGCATTCCTATTACTAACCTTGCAGGAGGGCAAAATCGTCTTCCAGAGACAACCCTAGAAGTCAATTCAGTTACAGTCCCGGAGACAACCCTTGGATACTCAGTTTGCCATCTCAGAGACAACCACGAGATATTCAGTTCCAGTCCTGGAGACAACCCCAGGATACTCAGTTTGCCATCTCGGTTACAACCTCGAGATATTCTGTTCCAACCTTGGAGACAACCCCGAGGAATGCAATTGCAGTTCCTGAAATAACCCTAGAAAAGCTCGTTTCAATCCCTAAAAGTTAGGTTCAACCACGGAGATAACCCTGAGGCACTCAGTTCTAACCCCAGAGATAACCTCGGGAGGTTAGGCACATCTCAGAGATAACCCTGTGGACATTCAGCACTTACAGCAGCCCAATCTCAGAGATAACCCTGAGCAACAACTGTTAAATTAGCCCAGAACCGGAGATAACCCAGGCGAGGGGAAAAATCATTATTTTTCCACCTTGATCCCACATTCACGTCGTCTCAACAACATTTTAACACATATTCTACATAAAAATGTCCTACAAGAACCATAACTCAAATCCAGAGTGACTACTACACAAGACAACACATCGGATAAAATTTGAAGACTTGAAGACCTGGGCATGGACCCATCTTCCCGACTTCGTACAACCTCTTATCCCATGTCATTGTGTAGCTCTCAACAACAGTATTCTAAAAAGGTATTATACGCCTCAATTGGATGCCCGGATTTAAAGTTATGAAGATTCAAGCGGACAACGCGTTGCATGCTTGCACGTTGTAACAATCTAGAATTTTAATGATAATTTTTAAATATTTATTGGGTTATATAAATATTTAATGGATGTGGTTATTGTTGAATAAATATTTAATTTGATTTGACTTGATTGGTTAATTATTTGTTAAGTAAATAATTAAGGAGTTAAGAAAATTAATTGTTATGAGATAATATTCTAATTTAATTAATAAATTAAGTTAGAGAGTTTATAATGATTAAATGGATTATTATAATGTTGTAATTTAATTTAGTAAATTAAGTGTGACCATAAACTATATTATAAATAGTTTATTAAAATAAATTAAAGGAGTTTAATTTAGTTTTGCCAAACAAGGCTTAAACATATTAAGTCTTTAATTTTTAAAGAGTTTTGCCAAACAAAGCCTTATGACTTTTAGATTTTTGGATTTTGAATTATAATAATATAAATTAAATAAACAAAATATAAATATAATATATATATTAATTTGGTAACTGATAATTTATTAAGGGCAATTAGTAGACGTCGGTTTTTAGACGTTTGTAAATTATGCGTTGGTTTTGATTTTTTTCGTAAAGAGTATTTGGGTTATTTGGCATAAGCCTGAGAAGGAAAAGAGAAGTTGTCAGAGAGAGTTATCAGAGAGACCAGAGAAAGTTGAGAGGAGAAAGGTTTGGTGAAGTGCAAGTAAGCATGTTGTCTTCTAACAAGAATTTCTTAAGAAACAAAAGGTATGTTACATAACTTTAACATATATGATTTACGCTATAATTTCTAAGTCTGTATGTTCTTGAATTTTACTGTTTATAAAGCTTTTACAAAATTTTCTTTAACCATGTTTTTATAATTGATTAGGAAATTATGTGTATTTGTAATTGTAATTGTTATACAATCATTCATATATATATATATATATATATATATATATATATATATATATATATATATATATCTGTGTGTGTGTGTGTGATTGTATGCTTAACATATATATAGAATTGTATGCTAAATTAAGTCTGCAAGAAAAGAATTTGGTTTTACAGTGATTACATGTACATGAACATGTTTTGTAGGATAAAAAAATTAGTATGTGATTGTATGCTAATTGTGAACTTGAACCTTATGTATGTTAATTGGGTAAGAACTTAATGAGAACGTAGTTCAAAGGAATGAATTCGTTGGATAATTGTGGTTTACAGTGTTAAACCTTGTAAAACAACGTCAACAATGGTGTTGGGTTTTAAACTATGGTTTCAAGGATTTAAATTTTCTGAAATTGTTGCTTAATTGCATTAAATATGTATATGTATGATAAGTAAATGTTTATGAGTAATCTATATAAGTTTTACATCTTAATGTAGATTTTAGCAGTATTAATTAGTCCATAATTTAGTTATTCTGTTCTTCCATGTTGAAAGTCGAGGCGAGTTATTGGTGGTAAGCCAATAAAACCCGAGGAGGTCAAGTGGTAATGTCTTGGGAAAGGTTTAAGGAGATATTCTTCGAGACCAATTTCTCAGAAAGTTCAAAGAGTCAGCTAGAAGTGCAGTTTTTGGAACTGAAGCAGGGAACGATGTCGGTATCTGAGTATGTCGCAAGATTCAACGAGTTGGTGAGGTTTGTGCCATATCAAGTTAGCACAGACGAACGCAAGGCGAAGAGGTTTGAACAGGGACTGAAGCCCTGGTTGTACAGTAGGGTCTCCCTGTTCCAGCCGAAGACGTTTATAGCGGTAATGGAGAAAGCAATTCTCGTTAAGAGTGGAGGCGAAGATGTAACAAAACACAACCAAGAGCATAGGAAGAAGAAGAGTGAAGGTGAAGCTAAGAATGGTGGTGGTGGTAACGATGGGAATGGCAACAATAATTTAAAGAGGAAGTGGAATGTAAATGTGGAAGCTAGGAATCAACAAGGAAACCAGCAAAAGAAGAAGTTCGAAGCATGTGCTACATGCGGGAAGTTTCATAAGGGTGTGTGCTTGATGGGGAAACGAGTATGCTTCAACTGTGGCCAGGAGGGTCACATCGCCCCAAATTACAATCAACCTAAGAAGAACGTTTGCTTCACGTGCAGGTCAAAGGATCACTTTGCTCGTTAATGCCCTAAAAAGAGATCTGGTTGGGCAAATGGAAGCAAGGGAAATGCTGGTGGAGGTATGCTGACTATTACTGGACCAACATTAACAAATAAGCCTACAGCAAGAACCTTCAATATGGTAGTGCAGGACGCAGTGCAGTCGAAAGATGTTATGTCAGGTATTATCTCAATCAATGATATAAATGCATATGTATTATTTGATTTGGGTGCTACTTGCTCGTTTATATCTGATGATTTTGCTAAGAAGTTAGAAATACCTAGTGACGAGTTGAATTTCCCTTTAAACATAGAAATTGTGAATAGGGAAGAGATTCCTGTTAGGTTCGTATACAAGAACTGTAGGGTAAACATTAAGGGGAATGCTATGAAGGTAGATTTAATCCCGATAAAACTTGGAGAGTTTGATGTTATTTTGAGAATGGATTGGTTATTCAGTTATGGAGTGATAATTGATTGCCAAAAGAAGTGTGTAAACCTTATGACTCTGTCAAAGGTAGTTTTTCATGGTAGCAAATTGCCTAGACAAATAAGATGTCTGACGATGATGCAAGCCAAGAAGTTGTTGAGTTAGGGCTGTGTAGGGTATTTAGCTTACATAGTCGATACTCAAAAGGAAAAAGGTGTGAAACTGGAGGAAAAACCAGTGGTTAGGGAATTCGTGGACGTGTTTTCAGAGGATTTGTCAGGACTTCCGCCTGACAGAGAAATTGAGTTCGTGATCAACTTAGCGCAAGGAACTGCTCCAATATCGAAGGCCCCGTACAGAATGGCTCCGGTAGAGATAAAAGAACTAATGGTACAACTGCAAGAACTGTTAGACAAGAAGTACATTCAGCCGAGTGTGTTACCGTGGGGAGCGCCGGTATTGTTCGTAAAGAAGAAGGATGGGTCAATGCGTCTTTGCAATGATTATAGAGAATTAAACAAGGTCACTATTAAAAACAAATATCCATTACCGAGAATAGATGATTTGTTTGACCAGTTGAAGGGTGCTAGATATTTCTCAAAAATAGATTTGAGAAGTGGGTATCACCAGCTGAAAGTGAGAAAGGAGGATGTACCGAAGACGGTATTCCGAACTCACTATGGACATTACGAATTTTTAGTGATGTCTTTTGGTTTGACAAACGCCCCTGCAGCGTTCATAGATTTGATGAACAGGGTGTTTAAACCATTTTTAGACAAGTTTGTTGTGGTATTTATCGATGATATTCTAGTGTACTCTAAGTCTCAAGAAGAACACACAGAATACTTACGTCTGACGTTGGAGACGCTAAGAAAATAAAAGTTGTACGCGAAATTCTCTAAATGTGAATTTTGGTCAGACTTTGTACAATTTCTTGGGCATGTAATTGATAAGGATGGGATTTCTATAGATCCATCAAAAATCGAAGCTGTGATAAATTGGGAACCACCAAGAACTCCATCAGAAGTAAGAAGTTTCTTGGGATTGGCAGGTTATTAGAAATGATTTATCCAGGATTTCTCCAAGATTGCCACTCCGTTGACAAATTTGACGAGAAAAATTGTAAAATTTGTTTGGACGGAATAATTTGAAGAGAGTTTTCAAGAATTGAAGAAGAAGTTCAGTGTGGCACCTGTGTTGTCATTACCAGATAATACAGGGACTTTTGTGGTGTATAGTGATGCGTTACACAAGGGATTGGGTTGTGCCCTTATGCAAAATGGTAAGGTCATTGCGTATGCATCAAGGTAGTTGAAGGACTACGAGAAAGGGTATCCGACTCATGATTTAGAGTTGGCAGCAGTAGTGTTTGTTTTAAAGATATGGAGACAGTATCTCTATGGAGAAAAATGTTAGATCTACACAGACCATAAGAATCTAAAGTATATCTTCACTCAAAAGGACTTGAACATGCGTCAAAGGAGATGGATGGAATTGATAAAAGATTACGATTGCGAGATCTTTTATCACCCTGGCAAAGCTAATGTGGTTGCAGATGCCTTGAGTAGGAAAGGCAGAGAAAAGTTGATGTTGTTAACCGATAAGGAGGAGCTCATTTCAGCAATGGCAAGGCTAGAGTTGGAAATCAAATTTCCAAAAGAATCCGATTAAAAATTATACCAGATGAAGCTAGTCAAACTTTGGTAGACAAAGTGAAGAACGTTCAACTACAAGATAAAGAATGCAGAAAAATAAAGGAAAGTGTGGTCGAAGGAAAAGAAGTGAAGTTCAAGGTTGATACTAAGGGAATACTGAGATTCAAGGGACGAATTTGGGTTCTAGAAGTACAGGATATTAAAGAAGATATCTTGACAGAAGCTCATAGCTCAAGATATTCGATTCATCTGGGAAGTACAAAGATGTATCAAGATTTGTGGTGACATTTTTGGTGGCCAAATATGAAAAGAGATGTTGCAGAATGCGTTGCAAAGTGTTTGACATGTCAGAGAGTCAAGGCCGAGCATCAAAGGCCAAGTGGATTACTTCAACCGTTAGAGATACCTGAACGGAAAAGGGAGCATATCATAATGGATTTTGTGGTAGGTCTTCCAACGACTCAGAAAGGATACGATGCGATATAGGTGATAGTGGATAGACTGACAAAATCTACACACTTTTTGCCAATAAAGATTAGATTTAATCTTGATCAACTGGCAAAATTATATGTTAACGAGATCGTGTCGAGACATGGAGTTCCAGTATCTATAGTGTCAGATCGAGACCCGAGGTTCACATCGAATTTCTGGAAGAGATTACAAGAATGCATGGGAACGCAATTGAAGATTAGTACAACATATCATCCGCAAATCGATGGACAAAGAGAACGAATGATTCAGACACTATAAGATATGCTTAGAGTGTGCATCATGGATTTCAAAGGAAACTGGGATGATCACCTACCGTTGGTGGAATTTACATACAACAATAGTCACCATGCAAGCATTGGCATGCTCAAATTGTCAAACTCATCACAGCAAGATTGGTAGCTGCTCAAGATCGATAGAAAAAGTATGCTGATCAACACAGGCAGTGAATTTGAAGCAGGAAAGTTTGTGTTCTTGAAAGTTTCTCCTTGGAAGGGGAAAATTCGTTTCGTCAAGAAAGGAAAGCTAAGCCCAAGGTTTATTGGACCTTTCGAGATTCTACGCAGAGTGAGAGAAGTGGCTTACGAGGTAGTTGTACCTCCAGAGTTGGAAAACGTTTGTAATATTTTTCATGTTTCGGTTTTACGACCGTATAAACCCGATTACAAGCACGTGATTGAGTACGAACCGTTACAGTTTGATAAAGACTTGTCGTATGAAGAGGTTCCTATCCAGATAGTTGACAGGAAAGAACAAGTGCTCAGGAATAAAGTGATACCTTCTGTGAAGGTTATATGGAGAAACCACAATGTCGAAGAGGCTACGTAGGAACTCGAAGCTGTTATGATAAAGAATTACCCTGAGTTATTTGTTTAACTTGTGTCTTCGATTCTGGAGACATAATCTTTGTATATAGGGAAGAATGTGACGAATGATTTGTTTGAGTTATGATTCTTGGGACAAAATCCTTGTAAGGAGGGATGGATGTAACAATCAAGAATTTTAATGATAATTTTTAAATATTTATTAGGTTATATAAATATTTAATAGATGTGGTTATTGTTGAATAAATATTTAATTTGATTTGACTTGATTGGTTAATTATTTGTTAAGTAAATAATTCAGGAGCTAAGAAAATTAATTGTTATGAGACAATATTCTAATTTAATTAATAAATTAAGTTCGAGAGTTTATAATGATTAAATATATTATTATAATGTTGTAATTTAATTTATTAAATTAAGTGTGACCATAAACTATATTATAAATGGTTTATTAAAATAAATTAAAGGAGATTAATTTAGTTTTGCCAAACAAGGCTTAAATATATTAAGTCTTTAATTTTTAAAGAGTTTTGCCAAACAAAGCCTTATGGCTTTTGGATTTTTGAATTTTGAATTATAATAATATAAATTAAATAAACAAAATATAAATATAAAAAATATATTAATTTGGTAAACGATAATTTATTAAGGGAAATTAGTAGACGTCGATTTTTAGACGTTTGTAAATCATGCGTTGGTTTTGATTTTTTTCTTAAAGAGTATTTGGGTTATTTGGCATAAGCCTAAGAAGGAAAAAACAAGTTGTCAAAGAGAGTTATCAGAGAGAATTGAGAGAGACTAGAGAGAGTTGAGAGGAGAAAGGTTTGGTGAAGTGCAAGCAAGCACGTTGTCTTCTAACAAGGATTTCTTAAGCAACAAAAGGTATGTTACATAACCTTAACATATATGATTTACGCTGTAATTTCTAAGTCTGTATATTGAATTTTACTGTGTATAAAGCTTTTACAAAATTTTCTGTAAACCTTGTTTTTATAATTGATTAGGAAATTATGTGTATTTGTAATTGTAATTGTTATACAGGTATATATATATATATATATATATATATATATATATATATGTGTGTGTGTGTGTGTGTGTGTGTGTGTGTGTGTGTGTGTGTGTGTGTGTGTGTGTGTGTGTGATTGTATGCTTAACATATATATAGAATTGTATGCTAAATTAAGTCTGCAAGAAAATAATTTGGTTTTACAGTGATTACATGTACATAACATGTTTTGTAGGATAAAAAAATTAGTATGTGATTTTATTCTAATTGTGAAATTGAACCTTATGTATGTTAATTGGGTAAGAACTTAATGAGAACGTAGTTCAAATGAATGAATTCGTTGGATAATTGTGGTTTACAGTGTTAAACCTTGTAAAACACGTCAACAATGGAGTTAGGTTTTAAACTATGGTTTCAAGGATTTAAATTTTTTGAAATTGTTGTTTAATTGCTTTAAATAGGTATATGTATGATAAGTAAATGTTTATGAGTAATCTATATAAGTTTTACATCTTAATGTAGATGTTAGCCGTATTAATTAGTCTAAAATTTAGTTATTATGTTCTTCGTGGTTGGGTTCTGTAAGTTTTGGCGCCCCAGCATCAAAATCTGCGCCCCAGCTTTGAATCAGAGCCCCAGCCCAGAACTTCGTGCCCCAGCATCAAAATTCGTGCCCCAGTGCCACTGTCTGACTTAGTTCTCGCACCCCACCACTGGAATAGTAGTCTGGGTCGGACTATTTTGATCTCCTGTAGTAAAACGGGCATAACGTTTTCATACGAACTCCGATTGAGGTGATTCAAGATGATTCGGAACGAGGACGAATAGGCCTATAACTTTTATTCTTTAAGGTTTTCAATTTGAAATCGTTACAAATGGTCGAAATGGCCATCTTTAGGACTATTGTATATTTGGAGCCAATCAGAGGGCGTCGGGATGCGCGAATGCAAGTGTAATCCTTTGTGTATTAGTATAACCTAATGATAACATATTAAACATGTAATAGGATGTTGTATCAAGTTGTTAATGTGTATGCGGTGCAATGACATGATCACTTAAGTTGTTGTAATAAAGCTAAAAAAAAGTAATGTTCATGAAAAAGATGTGATGTTATTTAAACTTAAACTTAGTTAGTAGCTATACTAAACGTAAGAAAGCAACTCATGAAGGTAATGTTAGTGTAACTAATGTGTATTGTAAATACATATGGTATGTGCAGGACTTCGGGTGAACGTGAGTAGTGATTGTTTAACCTACGCACGAGGTCAAATGATAGACCTAGACAGAAAATGAGTGTATGCGTTTGATATTTCTGAGAAGGAATTTTGGGGATTTCAAAATTCTGTGAAGGATTTAGGTGAATTATTTAGGATTAAGTGTATATGTGAATATGTTCTGTGTATATGGTTATGTATATGTTCAGAATGTAATTAAGGGTCGAGGGTTGACCAGATAAATTATATCTGTGTCAAACCCCAAGTATATATTAAGAACGACAACGTTCAGTTAGAAAACTCTAATGATTAATAAGAAATCCTAAAACCGGTTCTGAAACCCTAATTTGGAAATTAGAAACCCTAATATGAGAATTTAAAGGATAATTATAATGCTTAAGTGATATTAATTATAATATTAATTAGGGTAAAGCTTAATTATTTTGCAAACCCTAATTTTAGATTTTTAAACCCTAATTGTTCTATCAAAAACCCTAATATAAAATTGTAGACTTAATTGCTAAATTAGCAATTTAAATTGGGATAAAATAATCCTAATTAACAAGATTGATTTATGAATGGGAAAGTTTAATTTAATTCGAGAATCCTAATTACAATTTAGAAATATTAATTTTCTATTTTTAAAAACCCTAAGGGTTAATAACCATGAATTTTAAGTCACTATATATGTATGTACATTATTGATATTTAAAACTTTGTGTTATACAGTGATTTAATATGTGACAACATATGTGAAGTGGTGCATGGATCAATAAACATATAAACTATAGTTATGGATATATACATTTATAGATTTCATTAAAAAATGAAAGCTTCGTAACCTAATTATGCATTAGGTGAAACAATTAAATAACCTAAGGGTTATGGTAATAAGGAAATGTTAGTATTTAATATGTATACTAACTTAAGTGGATAATCTTGTTATTTCAAGTGACTAATAATTTTAAACCTATTTCCTCTAAACCTAATTAAGTAATGAGCTAAAGTCACATGTATATTAATTAAATTCCATAAGATTGAGAATAGAACCCTAAATAAACAATTAGGGTAATATATATTAAAATTGTTAAACTATGTTTATTACATAGCCCAAAACAATTAAAGGAAAAGCCAAAAAGAAATAAAATGCAAGCCCACAGTTAGCCAACTTGATTAAGGGTATTTTAGACATTTGATTAATCTAATTTGTGCATTAAAATAAAGGCAAAATGGATGAGTTATTGGGCATGGAATAGCTGGCCATGTTAAGCCTTTTAAGGCAAAGAAATCAAGCTAATCATGTTCCAAAAGTAGGAAGTCTTACACACAAGGACAAGTGTGTCATGCCACCATTGGTGGAAAATCTAACTAGCATCCTTAATAGCATGATTAGGAAGGGATAAGGCTAACCCTTTTGTCCAAGGGACAAAAAGAACATGGGGGATATTAGCATCCCATTTCATTTCACCAACATCTTGTTACATTTCATTTTATTTCCATTTCATTCTCCACAGTTCCTCTTCTTCTATTTTCTCCCAAACCATCAAAACACCAAGAGAGAAAGAGAAAGAGGGATTCAGATCTTGTGGGGAAGAAGAGGAGGAAGTGTTTCATGCATCCCAAGTTCCTAACTTACTTAGGAAAGAAAAGGAGGGCATCCCACAAGACAAGGTAAGAAATCAAACTCTAGGTGTTTTTCTTCCACTAAATCTTGTATAACTCAAGTTTTACAACTTAGATTTGTGATCCGTCAAAGGGGGGGTGCTAGATACATGAGTTATCTAGTAAACCCAAGTGGTAGAACACAAATCTAGCAAGTATTGAAGCCATGGGGACTGTTTTCCCCAAAACAGTCCACATAGTATAACGAGGCTTTGAAACACTAAAATAGCTATTGTTCCTATTTTTCTTGAGGATGTTTCGGTCAGTTGCAAGTCTTTTAAAAATCTGGAAAAATCACAGAGGTACCTTAAGAAGTTATCTACGTGTAGGAAAAAGAACGGATGCGCTTCGATTTGTAGGTTGTGCGTAATGACTATTTTCGTAAAAGACTCCTAAATATTAACACTCGGATTTCTTACTGTGTATACACTAGAAAATTCCAAAATTTTTACAGTAGGTTTATATATGTTATGAGAGTAAACCCTAAACATTTCAGATTTTTCTGAGCAAAACTCGATTTATGAAAAATGAAGCAAGATCTGAGTGTTTTGGGTACTTTAAAAATAGTAAATTATTTTCTAAAATTCCAGAAAAAATTGGAGATCATTGTGGGTTCATATATTGTCCAAATCAAGAAAATGAAAATTTTTTGAATCAATTTGCTATTTTTCCGAAAAATAATTAAGTTATTAATAAAAAGAAATAAATAGTTAAATGATGTCTTAAATAAGAAAAACGTGATTTTAATGCTTGAATACTCCTAATATATAATATTATGACTATTTTAGGGTATTTTGGTAATTTATAATAAAAAATATTATTTATGACCTTTTATGGATATTAAATAAGAGGTTTAATAAAGGGTGAACAATTAGAATAAATTGTTTATTAATCTAATAAATTATTAAAATATTACTATGATATTAATAATATTAGAATATGATATTGTAAGTAAATAAAAATATTAAGATTAAAACTTCATTAAAGTATTATTAAATGATTAATAATATTAGATTAAAATATTAATCTTATATTAAAATATTATTAAAAGATTAATAATATTAAATTAAAGTATTATTAAATGATTAAAATATTATTAAGTAAATAATAATATTTGAGATTAAATTAAATGTTATGAATGCTATAACATTAGTAAAACAATAAAATATTATTAAATAATTAATAATATTAGTAAATAAATAAAATATTAATACGATTGGTAAATGACCAAAAATATTATTAATTGATTAATGATACTAAAGCATAAGTAAGATATTATTAACGTAATAATATTAATGCATGATTAAAATATAATGAAGAGAATTATTAATATTAGTAAAGTATTAAAATATTAATAATATTAGTAAGCGGATAAAAATGTTATTAGTGAACAAGTAATACTAAGAGGGGAATAAAATATTATCAAAATTAATAATATTAAGTGAATTAAAAGTAGTTGTTATTTGAAAATTTTTGCAAGTCTATGAAAATTGTTTTGACTGATAAGAAAATTTTCTAAAATATTATTAAGTGTTTAGGCAGAGTTTAATTGAACTTAAACTCGATGATTGTTTGACTTGACCTTCGGGATGTTATAATTTTGTAGGGTTCAACTCCGACTTAAATAGTCTGACTTGATTCTATGTCTTATTAGTATTGTAGACTGATAAGATTATGTGTTATGTGTTTAGGTTATTCTATGTGTATATATATAATAGTATTATATTGTGATGATATTATTCTAATATTGGAGATCTATATTACTAATATTAGGTCTTCGGATAAAGCGTTATAAATTGTGTAGCGGTAATCAACGGTTCAGGCAAGTACTCTACTAAGAGTTGATTTATTCAGATATGCTTATGGTTAATTATTGTTGATTGCCATGTGGAATTGTACTCTGTATATATTGCATGTATAAGTCAAGTATTAAAGGCTGATCACCTTCATTACCAGTTGGTCCAGATATATTTGTTCATGTTCAATACTTGTTCAGTCAAAAGTTTGTTCGTGCTAGTTCTCAATTATATTGATGAATTATAGCCAGCCTATTATTCAGACTCTTTTAATCATGATATATCCTTAAATTGTATTTAAACTTGCTGGGCAACTTTCATGCTCACCCTTGCTATATCATGATAAACATTGCAGATAAGGCGAATGCGTTCAGATACATGAAAAAGGATAATGCCAAGTTCTGCTTGGGATAAAATGTGCAGCTAGTTTGTAATAGTATAGTTTGATAATAATATTAGGTGTTAGATAGTTTATGAATTGTATATAAGTTAAGGTTACTCGATTTTAGGGAATAGTGTGTAAAGTGTATTGTATATACAATTTATGTTTATATCTTCCGCAAATAGTTATAGAATGATTGTACCAGATCCGTGGTGATTCGGGACCTGGATTTGGGGCTCCCACATTTGGTAGCAGAGCCAGGTTATGAACCTTAGGTAGGAATACCTGAGACCAATAACAGCAGTGATTAGGATAAGATCTAACTCATATAGAGTTAGTTGGTCGGTAAGTCTCAAATACGAATCTCGGTGAGTTATAAAGATACAGAGTTCCCTAACTCTGATAATAAAGTTAAACAGTAGTGATGAATAGATCGATTCAAAAAGACTAAAAGTTCAGGGATAGGAGATCGTAAAACAAAACAATCAAGACATAAAAATAAATCGTAATATATATGATGAGATTACCCCATGATCTGATAAGGTGATAGCAGGGAAAAGAAACAATCTGATGATTGAAAAGTTACAGCAAGATTGATGTGTGAATTGGTACAGATTCAGAAAAGAATTATGAATACGTATTAAATGAAATTCGTATTGAGAAG
Organism: Panax notoginseng; assembly: GCA_016801055.1. Classification (NCBI taxonomy): domain Eukaryota; kingdom Viridiplantae; phylum Streptophyta; class Magnoliopsida; order Apiales; family Araliaceae; genus Panax; species Panax notoginseng. The sequence goes on along the minus strand of CM029016.1, from coordinate 154,921,343 downwards.
GGCGGTAAGATTAGGTGATGATTTCAATTAAGGAATCATGTCGGTAGCAGAGTTGTATGATTCCTTGTATGGGCGGGGAATTGTACTTAGTATAAAAACCACTTAGTTTCTGGCACTGATAATCATTGAAATGTTTGTGTCGCGCTATTTGCTATATGCATGTTAAGAGGGTGATTCCTTTCTCATGTGTATAACAGATAGATAGGTCATAGGTAGAGAATATAGGGTTATGTACGAGTTCTTAAAACTCATACTTATGTGACATTCTTGACTCATAGTTATATCAAAAGTTTATGAACCCCTCAACGAATGGACGTCAAAGGTCTGACTAGGGTAAGTTCTTAAACTCATATGATTGTGACAAGTTTATGAACTCATAAGTGTGGTTTGACGAACTGGGTATAATTGTGTGTGAATGGAGAATTGAGGATTATAGGAATAGATAGATTGTTAAGCAAATGATTATTAGTGGAGACATAAGTTTTCCACAATTCCTCGCTATGCTAGACTTCGAAATTTTGAAATCAAGTTAAATACGCACTATGTACTTTAAAAAAAATGTAGACTCGTAATCATTTTTGAAACGATTTAAATTATAGTCTATGCTACTTATTTCGGCTAGACGCAAATGATTTCAAATATCAAAATATATTTTATTTATCGCTTATGTACCATGTAACCTGGTACAAAGATGATAAAAATGGGATGGAGTTGTAAATACAGGAATACTTAGTGTGAATTTGATCTAAAATCGTTATTCCACTATTGTATAATGTGTTATGATGGAGTCATACAATGACGGCATCCTCAAATGGACTGTTAATACAGTACGACATCATGACGTCATTCTCGAAAATGTTTTCAAAAAGTTTAATTTGCCAACGGGGTTCGGCTACACCTAAATAATTCGATTGAATTGAATTATTGATATGAGTTTACGCTATTAGATTCAGCTAGACTAATGTTTATAAAAACTCTAACTGTTCATTGAAAGAAATTTCTCGAATCAAATTGTTTTGGTGCGAAATCCTATGATAAGACTGAGGTGAACTATGTTGTTTGGATAAATAATCCAATCTAGTAGCGTAAATATTTGCTAGACATGATTAATACGTTATGCATGACGTAAGAGTACGATAGGCTAATCACCTAAAGTACTAGCAACGGTAGTTTACCTTCTTTTTGATTGTAAACCTACCAAGTAATGTAAAGTTTTGCGGTATGAATACCGTTAAAACTATGTGTTCATGGTCTATATGACCCCTCAGCAATTTGAAAACTTTTACTCTTGTGAGTGGTGTATTGGGTAGCATGTGATGATGTGTTAATGGTGTAAGTTGTTTGGTGTAAGGTGTAAGGTGAATTTTGGGGACGAAATTCTTAGAAGAAGGGGTGAATGTGACAACCCGAGAATTTAGAAAAATTTTAAAAATCTTAAATGATGAATTTAAGGTCAAATGATTTACCTAGACAGAAAATGAGTGTATGCGTTTGATATTTTTGAGAAGGAATTTTAAGGATTTCAAAATTATGTGAAGGATTTAGGTGAATTATTCAGGATTAAGTGTATATGTGAATATGTTCTGTGTATATGATTATGTATATGTTCAGAATGTGGTTAAGGGTCAAGGGTTGACCAGATAAATTATATCAGTGTCAAACCCCAAGTATATATTAAGAACGACAACGTTCAGTTAGAAAACCCTAATGACTGATAAGAAACCCTAAAACCGGTTCTGAAACCCTAATTTTAGTTTCGAGAATTCGAAACCCTAATTTGGAAATTGGAAACCCTAATCTGGGAATTTAAAGGATAATTATAATGCTTAAGTGATATTAATTATAATATTAATTAGGGTAAAGCTTAATTAATTAGCAAATAATTTTAGATTTTTAAACCCTAATTGTTCTGTCAGAAACCCTAATATAAAATTATGGACTTAATTACTAAATTAGCAATTTAAATTGGGATAAATAAATCCTAATTAACAAGATTGATTTATGAATGGGAAAGTTTAATTTATTTCGAGAATCCTAATTACAATTTAGAAATATTAATTTTCTATTTTTGAAAACCCTAAGGGTTAATAACCATGAATTTTAAGTCACTATATATGTATATACATTATTGATATTTAAAACTTTGTGTTATACAGTGATTTAATATGTGACAACATATGTGAAGTAGTGCATGGATCAATAAACATATAAACTATAGTTATGGATATATACATTTATAGATTTCATTAAAAAATGAAAGCTTCGTAACCCAATTATGCATTAGGTGAAACAATTAAATAACCTACGGGTTATGGTAATAAGGAAATGTTAGTATTTAATATGTATACTAACTTAAGTGGATAATCTTGTTATTTCAAGTGACTAATAATTTTAAACCTATTTCTTGTAAACCTGGTTAGGTTATGAGCTAAAGTCACATGTATATTAATTAAATTCCGTAAGATTGAGAATGGAAACCCTAAATAAACAATTCAGGTAATATATATTAAAATTGTTAAACTATGTTTATTACACAACCCAAAACAATTAAAGGAAAAGCCTAAAAGAAATAAAATGCAAGCCCACAGTTAGCCAACTTGATTAAGGGTATTTTAGACATTTGATTAATCTAATTTGTGCATTAAAATAAAGGCAAAATGGATGAGTTATTGGGCATGGAATAGCTGGCCATGTTAAGCCTTTTAAGGGAAAGAAATCAAGCTAATCAAGTACCAAAAGTAGGAAGTCTTACACACAAGGACAAGTGTGTCATGCCACCATTGGTGGAAAATCTGATTAGCATCCTTAATGGCATGATTAGGAAGGGATAAGGCTAACCCTTTTGTCCAAGGGACAAAAAGAACATGGGGGATATTAGCATCCCATTTTATTTCACCTACATCTTGTTAAATTTCATTTTATTTCCATTTCATTCTCTACCATTCCTCTTCTTCTATTTTCTCCCAAACCATCAAAACACCAATAGAGAAAGAGAGAGAGGGATTCAGATCTTGTGGGGAAGAAGAGGAGGAAGTGTTTTATGCATCCCAAGTTCCTAACTTACTTAGGAAAGAAAAGGAGGGCATCCCACAAGACAAGGTAAAAAATCAAACTCTAGTTGTTTTTCTTCCACTAAATCTTGTATAACTCAAGTTTTACAACTTAGATTTGTGATCCGTCGAATGGGGGTGCTATATACATGAGTTATCTAGTAAACTCAAGTGGTAGAACACAAATCTAGCAAGTATTGAAGCCATGTGGACTGTTTTCCCCAAAATAGTCCACATAGTATTTTGAGGCTTTGAAACCCTAAAATAGCTACTATTCCTATTTTTCTTGAGGCTGTTTTGGTGAGTTGAAAGTCTTTTAAAAATCTGGGAAAAATCATATAGGTACCTTAAGAAGTTATCTACGTGTAGGAAAAAGAACGGACGCGTTTCGATTTATAGGTTGTGCGTAATGGCTATTTCCGTAAAAGACTCCTAAATATTAACACTCCAATTTCTCACTGTGTATACACTGAAAAATTCCGAAATGTTTACAATAGGTTTGTATATGTTATGAGAGTATACCCTGAAAATTTCAGATTTTGCTGAGCAAAACTCGATTTATGAAAAATGAAGCTTGATCCGAGTATTTTGGACACTTTAAAAATAGTAAATCATTTTCTAAAATTCCAGAAAAATTTGGGGATCATTGTGGGTTCATATACTGCCCAAATCAAGAAAATGAGAATTTTTGGAATCAGTTTGCTATTTTTTCTAAAAATGATTAAGTTATGAATAAAAGGAAATAAATAGTTAAATGATGTCTTAAATAAGAAAAATGTGATTTTAATACTTGAATACTCCTAATATATAATATAATGACTATTTTAGGGTATTTTGGTAATTTATAATAAGAAATATTATTTATGACCTTTTATGGATATTAAATAAGAAGTTTAATAAATGGTGAATAATTAGAATAAATTGTTTATTAATCTAATAAATTATTAAAATATTATTATGATATTAATAATATTAGAATATGATATTGTAAGTAAATAAAAATATTAAGATTAAAACTTCATTAAAGTATTATTAAATAATTAATAATATTAGATTAAAATATTAATCTTATATTAAAATATTATTAAAAGATTAATAATATTAAATTAAAGTATTATGAAATGATTAAAATATTATTAAGTAAATAATAATATATGAGATTAAATAAAATGTTATGAATGTTATAACATTAGTAAAGCAATAAAATATTATTAAATGATTAATAATATTAGTAAATAAAAAAATATTAATACGATTGGTAAATGACTAAAAGTATTATTAATTGATTAATAATGCTAGAGCATAAGTAAGATATTATTAACGTAATAATATTAATGCATGATTAAAATATAATTAAGAGAATTATTAATATTAGTAAAGTATTAAAATATTATTAAGATATTAATAATATTAGTAAGCGGATAAAAGTGTTATTAGTGAACTAGTAATACTAAGAGGGGAATTAAATATTATCAAAATTAATAATATTAATTGAATTAAAAGTAGTTGTTATCTGAAAATTTTTGCAAGTCTATGAAAATTATTTTGACGGATAAGAAAATTTTCTAAGATATTGTTAAGTGTTTAGGCAGAGTTTAATTGAACTTAAACTCGATGATTGTTTGACTTGACCGTCGGGATGTTAGAATTTTGTCGGGTTCAACTCCGACTTAAATAGTCTGACTTGATGCTAAGTCTTATGTGTATTTTAGACTGATAGGATTATGTGCTATGTGTGTAGGTTATTCTATGTGTATATATAATAATATTATATTGTGATGATATTATTCTAATATTGGAGATCTATATTACTAATATTAGGTCTTCGGATAAACCGTTATAAATTGCGTAGCGGTAATCAACGTTTCAGGCAAGTTTTACTTAACTCTACGAAGAGTTGTTTTATTCGGATATGCTTATGGTTAATCATTGTTGATTGCCATATGGAATTGAACTCTGTACATATTACATGTATAAGTCAGATATGAAAGGCTGATCACCTTCATTACCTGTTGGTCCAGATATATTTGTTCATGTTCAATACTTGTTCAGTCAAAAGTTTGTTCGTGCTAGTTCTTAATTATATTGATGAATTATAGCCAGCCTATTATTCAGACTCTTTCAATCATGATATATCCTTAAATTGTATTTAAACTTGCTGGGCAACTTTCATGCTCACCCTTGCTATATCATGATAAACATTGCAGATAAGGCGGATGCGTTCGGATACAGAAAAAAGGATAATGCCAAGTTCTGCTTAGGATAAAATGTGCAGCTAGTTTGTAATAGTATAGTTTGATAATAATGTTAGGTGTTAGATAGTTTATGAATTGTGTATAAGTTAAGGTTACTCGATTTTGGGGAATAGTGTATAAAGTGTATTGTATAAACAATTTATGTTTACATCTTCCGTAAATAGTTATAGAATGATTGTACCAGATCCGTGGTGATTCGGGATCTGGATTTGGGGCTCTCAAAAAATTAAACGATCTAACTGTCAAAACTTGAAAAGAAAACATGTAAACGTTACCTTAATAGTGCAGAACGTTTGTACGGTGATAGATTTTATAAAAAGCAGCCCGAACTCAATAGATCTGAAGAAGAAATCTTGAATTTTCTGTGTGGTTCAACTTAAAAATGAGTTGTGAAAGAGATGGGAGTGATCACATATAACCACGGGTGGCCACAGGTCAACCTGCGGCAACCGCGGGTCTATCTGCCGCTACCCAGGGTTTTCCCCACCCCCTCTGGCTTGATCAAATTTATGTTGCAATGGAGTTCCCAAAAGCTAAAAAGTCAAATTAAGGAAAAAGGTGCTACACGAATGAGCAAAAAGGGCCTGAAATTCTAAATTCAGATGTCAAACTTCTAATTTGCATGCAAGTCATTGGTATTCACCCCGATATGGGGTTCAGAGAGCCAATGTTAACGGTTACTGGAAACAGCCCTTGTAAAACATCGGGAAGGTCCGGTGCCATAAATCGTGGGTCTTAATTACAATCAAAACATCCAAACTCATTCAGGGGTGTAATTTGTCAAAGAGATATCCTCAACAGAGATATCAGACATCCCTGACATTGCAAACCATTGGCGATGACTCCAGTATAGCATCAGGAATGTTTCAGTGATGTAAGCTGTTGAAGGCTACTTCAACGAAGGTCAGAATGATTGACACTGTAAACCATTGGCGACAACTCCAGCATAGCCTTGGGAATGTTCGGGTGATATGAGCCATTGTAGGCTACTTCAACGAAGGTCAGAATGATTGACAGTGCAAACTATTGGCGACAACTCCAGCGTAGCATTGGGAATGTTCCAGTGGTGTAAGTCGTTGAAGGCTACTTTAACGAGGGTTAAAATCCCTTGCATTATAAAATGTTGGCGACAACTCCAGCGTAGCATTGGGAATGCTCTAGTGATGTAAGCCATTGTTAACTACTTCAACGAATGTCAGAATATGTGACTATGTAAACCGTTGGCGACAACTCCACCGTAGCATTAGGAAAAATGTGATGATGAAAACCATGGAAAATCATCTTCATCGGGGAGGTCCGATGATGGAATTTGTTATACAAATCCTTTGCCGAGACACCGTGAAGGTTCGATAATTTCCAGACCGTTGTAAACTACTATTCAAGTAGGCACCGAGGAAAGTCGGTGATGGTCAACCTTCACAACACTGTCGTTCAAGTAAGTATTGTGAGGATGTTGTGAAAGCTAGTCAAAATCCTATCTCTAGTAGAGTTTTCAGCATTAACCAAATAGAAAGTCAGAGTGATGGTGATAATGCCAGCGTAATGGCAAAAAACATCAAATTATGGCAACCAAGCCAAGCTATCATCAAGATAAACATCAAAAAACAAAAAATCCTCTAAGAGTCACTCGCAAAAGAGAAGAATATCTTCGGTGGAAAGCACATCCAAAAGATCAAGAACGTTGGTAACAACCCCAATGTCAAATTCTGATGGTTTTAACCATTGGAAAACCTCAACAATAGGGATTTTGAAAACATCTTTGCGACTTGTCTTCGAATCAGGCTCAAATAACACTAATGGACATTTCAAACCACTAGCGACAACCCCACGGTAGCATCGGGAAAGATCTAGTGATGAAGGCTTTATAAACTACCATTCGAGTAGACATCAAAGCAGTTTAGTAGAGACCATCATTGATAACTCCATCCCCAATAGAAGCGGTGGGAGCAGGCAGTTATAAAACACCGTTGGAAATAACTCTAACAAAAACATTCAGCAAAACATCACATCATATTGCATTGCATAACATCATATTTTAAATGTCTAGTAATCTTTATCATGTCTATGCTATTAAATTGCATAAACACGATAAAGAGGGGCATCTGTAAACACTCAAAATTTTACATTCCTGTTGCTAATTTTACATTCTAGAGATAACCCTGGAAGTTAAATCATCAACTTCTAATCTCGAAGACAACCCTAGGAGATCAAATTCCAAACCCGAAGACAACCCCAGGACATCAACTTCAAACCCCGGAGATAACCCTAGGAGATTAATTTTGAATCCCGAACATAACCCCGAGAGATCTACTTCCAATCTCGGAGACAACCCCGAGACATCAACTTTAAACCCTCAAGACAACTCTGGGACATCGACTCTAATCCCCAGAGATAACCCTGGGAGATCATCTCCAAGTCCTGGAGACAACCCCGAGAAATCAAAGTCCAACCCTGGAGGCAACCTAGAGAGATCAAGTTCAAAGCCCGTAGTCAACCCCAAGGGATCAAGTTCAAAGCCCAGAGTCGACACCGGGAAATCAAACCAACCTCAGAGACAACCCTGAGGACTTTCAAAATCAACAGTAGTCCAATCTCGGAGATAACCCTGAGAAAAGACAGCTACAACTGTATCAAGACCAGAATCAACCTGGGAGGGGCAAAATAGTAATTTTGCTAACTCAACATCAAACCAACCTAAATCACTACAAAAGAAGTTATGCAGAACCATAACATCAATCCTGAGGGAAAACAACATAAGACAACTCAACGGATATGTGATAGCCCCAAATTCGGCTCCCAAATCACCACGGATCTGGTACAGTCATTCTGTCACTATTACTATATTTGTGAAAGATATAAACGTAAATTGTTTATACAATACATTTACACACTATTTCCCAAGGTCGAGTAACCTTAACTTATACACAATTCATAACTTATTTGGCTTATAATAACATTAAGATACATTGCTGTTACAAATCTAACTGTACACGTATACTAAAGTTGAAACTGTCTTTGACCTTTCCTTGTATCCGACTTATTCGTCTCAATCTGCAATGTTTATCATGATATAGCAATAGTGAGCATAAGTTTGCCCAGCAAGTTTAAGTTCAATAATTTAATGATATATCATGATTGAAGGAGTTTGAATAATAAACTGGCTATAATTCATCAATATAATTGTAAATTAGCACGAACAAACTTTTGACTGAACAAATATTAAACATGAACAAATATATCTGAACCGAATGGTAATGAAGGTGATCAGCCTTTCATACCTGACTTATACATGCAATACGTATAGAGTACAATTCTACATGGCAATCAGTAATGATTAACCATAAGCATATTTGAATGAAACAACTCTTAGTAGAGTTAAGTAAAACTTACCTGAACCGTTGATTACTGCTATGTAATTTATATCGCTTTATCCGAAGACCTAATATTAGTAATATAGATATCCAATATTAGAATAATATCATCACAATATAATACTATTATATATATAGATATACAAAGAATAACCTAAACACATAACACATAACACTATCAGTCTACAACACACATAGGACTTGGTATCAATTCAAACTATTGCAGTCTGAGTTGAACCCGACACAAATCTGACATCCCGATGGTCTAGTTGGACAAATCTCGAGTTTAAGTTAAATTAAACTCTGTGAAAATACTTAATCATTATCTAAGATAATTTATTAATAGTCGAAATATTTTTCATAAGCTCGCAATAATTTTTAAATAATTATTACTATTTATCATGAATTTTCAATCACTTATATCGTATTTAAATGAATTAAATACCACATAATTCTATTATCATTAATATTTATTTAATATCAAATATTAATGAAATACATGTCATAATATTATAATATATTTATAATATCACAAAATATTTTTAATACTTTAAAATCACCTTTATATGATTTTTAAACAATTAATTTCATTATCCGATAATTGCTATTAATATCAAAATATTAATATTTTCATGAAAAAATATCAAAAGTTATATTTTATAACTTAAAATATTTTTATAGCACTTAAATCATTTTTATATAATTTTTAAATAATTAATTCCATTTTTCCATAATTTATTTAATACATTTATTAAATAAACTAATTACCATTAATATTAATTTATTAATGAATTTCATCAAAAAATATCAAAAGTTATTAAAAATAACTTAAAATATTTTCTTATGCCACAATATAATTTTTCATGATTTTTCAAGTATTAAAATTATTTTTAAATTATTTATTTAATATTATAATTAATTAAATAAATACCTTTTATATTCCAAAAATATTAAATATTTTTGAAATATACTCAAAATAATTAAAAACTATTTTTCAGGCTTTAAAATAATTTTTCATAATTTATTATGTATTTTTAATAATTAAAACCATTTAATTAGATTTATTTAATAAAAATAATTATTTTCCAAAAATAAGTGTCACTAAAGGGACCTATAGCGACAAACCCGTCGCTATAGGTGTTCTTGGCCTGTTCTTGAGCCTGCCCAAAAATCCTGTAAGTGTTCGAGTTAGTGGGTTTGACCATCATTTAATCTATGCTCCTAAGTTGTTTTGGGCAGTCTAATGAATCAGTGTTGTAGTATGCATGTAATACTACACTTACAAACAAACATAGTGGCTAAACAACATCAGATTAGTGAGTTATTAGCCCCCAAAATGTTTGACAACACTGTTCTTCATTTCTGGGTTTTCCAGAAAATGAAGAACAGACGAAGGTGCTATATTTAGATCATTGTAGCTTCCAATATATGTCTTATTTGTGTGATCTAATGGTTGGATCATGTAGAGAACATGTCCGGCTACAACTACATAACTTCAGGTACTAGAAAAAACATCATATAAGATAGAACAAGGACAGTCAAACTATGTCAGAAAAATCGCGTATGAAGTTTCTGGGTTTTTCCAGAATTTTGACAAAACAGACGGTCAATGCTTGTTCGACCAAGGTTAAGTTTCATTATGGGCAAGATCTGGATGATATAAAAGCTTGATGTTGTAGTCCTTATACCAGACTACAAGTCCATTACACAAACATGGCTAAATAACCTGTCAGTAGCAAGATTAGAGTAATTGAACAGATTGTCAGAGGTTTCTGGGAATTCTGGTGTGACGCCCCCAAAATAGGTATACATCACATATTGTGAGTCGTCAAATACATGGTACAAAATACAAATAAAACTTAATTATACAACTGTCGTGTAAAATACGACAAAACATAAGCTGTGAGTTTAAATACAACACTTTATTCTAAACAGAATTCAAACTCAAAATAAGTCTTTAATACATTTATTTTCACACTATTTCATAAAATAGTGAGGACTACTAATGCTATCATCTGAACTGTCACTCTGTTCCCCGACTAGTCCCCACTACGTTCTCATTTCCTGAAGACAACAATGAAAGCAAAAGGGTGAGCTCAACTAGCCCAGTAAGAAATATTATGACTAAGATAATGCAGAATAAATTATCGTTAGCCTTCAACAGTGTCAAACTGATAAAATATAACAAACATCAAGTTTAACTGCAGTCGAACAAGCAATCCATTAAAAAAGTCAAGTAGAGAATAAAATCTACTGTCTTTTATGATTTAAAAGGTTTTTCATCACTTTTATCGCTGGGACTCAGCTTAATAAATAATCCACATCATCCCTGCACTACGGCCAAGGATATTCATTAGTATCACAACCACAAATTATCCATGCACTATGGGCCAAGGATATTCGTGTATTCATCACTGGTCATGATCATGCCAATAACTGTCTATCAATGCACTACGGGCCAATGAGGACTTTTACCACATCATTCGTAACATTACGGTTATGATTACACCGAATAATCCCTGGTTATAATCATACCAAGTCCATCTATGCACTACATGCCACAGATGACTTTCAACAAAACATAAATATGAGAATGATGACAATGACATAAGAATTCAATAAAACAAGTTTATGAATTAATTTATCTAGGAACCAACAACGTCCAAATTGTCAATATGATACTGCTTTGTAGAGTAAAATTTAAGAATGCTCATAAGAATATTTTCATGAAAAGATACTGGATGAAGCGCAAACATCAATGATATTCCACTAATTTAATGGAGTATAAAAGCTAAAACTTTAACCAACTGAATATAATAAAGAATGGAATAACAAAAGAAATCATCAGGCATGCGATAGACCGCACAGGCAGGTTATTCCAGCAGAATAATAAATAATGGAACCAGGTCCGGCGTAAAATGCACAGAAAGGATATTCTAATAGAATAATAAAGACAGAACCAGGTCCGGCGTAAAACGCACAGATAGGATATTCCAACAGAATAATAAAGACGGAACCAGGTCCGGCGTAAAACGCACGGAAAGGATATTCTAACAGAATAATAAAGACGGAACCAGGTCCGGCGTCAAACGCACAGACAGGATATTCCAACAGAATAATAAAGATGGAATCAGGTCCGGCGTAAAACGCACAGACAGGATATTCCAACAGAATAATTAATAATGGAATAACAGAAGAATTTCACCAAATATAGGGTAGCCCGCATATACAGGTTATTCCAACAGAATAATAAATAATGGAATAACAGAAGTTCTCTTCATGAATACAAAAGAAATAATACCCCTTACCTTAAGAAGAAGAGTACCGGATATAGGAGTAGTGAAGTAGCAGAATACTTTTCTTCTTTCTCTCTATAATTTCTCTCTCTAGAGTTTCAGTGAATTCGTAAGAAATAATGAAGGAATGAGCTTCAATTTATAGAAGAATGGACTGCATAGTAACTAATTCATGAACGGTCCAGATTAATTTACTTTTAATCGGACGATCCATATTTAAAGCAAAATCTTTTAAATAAAATATAATATATTCTATTTATAATATAATAAAACGAATAACTTTATAAAAGTATTCTGTTTTATATAAAAATAATTTACTATGCAAAACACTATGCAACACTATGCATAATAAAATATAATATATTCTATTTAAAATCTAATAAAACAAATAACTTTATAAAAGCATTCTATTTTATATAAAAAGATTTTACTATGCAAAACACTATACATAATAAAATATAATATACTTTATTTATAGTCTAATAAAACAGATAACTTTATAAAAGTATTATGTTTTATATAAAAAGTATTTCTATTTTATTACCTTAATAATACTAATAAAAGAAAACTGAGTGACTTATCACATAAGCATCAATAATCAATACAGTGTGTTACTATGTAACCACGCGTATTACTGTACTTTTACTACCGAGTAGTTCAACAGTATTAACGGTAAAACTTCCGCCGTTATTTTTATAAAATATTTTTGTCGTTTTCTCAATCCGACAATAATTCCGTTGTGGAGTCCACCAATGATTGTGTCGTCGTACAAATATTCCCTATTCAAATGAATATTCCCCGACCAAACGAATATTATACAACAACTTGCGTACTTTGCAAAATTTATAAATATTACCCATAATTATAACATTATATCAAATTCATTCCATAATATTTAAAAATGATATTTATAGAAAATTCATCTTTAATTAAAAAAATTGGGGTCTTACAATCTCCCCTTCTTATGAAATTTCGCCCTCAAAATTAGGGTATGTACCTGATATGTCGAAGAGGTAAGGATACCTTGATTTCAATTCAGATTCTAACTCCCAGATCATTTCCTCAACATCATGGTTCCTCCACAAAACCTTGACTTAAGGTATAACCTTGGAGCGTAGCACATGATCCTTCTTATCCAAGATTTTAACAGGAACCTCTTCATACGTTAATCTTTTGCTATTTCGTCCGGTTCTAACTCAATAATACGGTGCGGGTCTTTCACATAGTTACGTAACATAGATATGTGAAAAACGTTATGAACACGAGACATACTTGGCGGTAAAGCGAGTCTATAGGCCACAGTTCCTACTCGCTCGAGGATTAAAAATGGGCCAATGAATCGAGGATTGAGCTTTCCTCTCTTTCTAAATCTCGTAACTCCTTTCCATGGAGCAACACGTAACAACACATAATCTTCAATATCGAATTTCACGTCCTTTCGATGAAGATCAGCATAACTCTTTCTTGTGAGATTTTTATACGTTGTCGGATCGTTTGATTCTTTTTCGTAGTCATACGTACCAACTCTGGTCCCAACAACGTTGCTTCACCCACATCATCCCAGCATACTGGATAACAACACTTTCTTCTATACAACACTTCGAATGGACCCATGCCAATACTTGCTCGATAGCTGTTGTTGTAGGAAAACTCCACCAATAGTAAGAACTTGTCCCAACTTCCCTTGAAATCAAGGACATAGAGTCTTAATAGATCTTTAAGAGTTTGAATAGTCCTCTCTGACTGTCCATCTGTTTGAGGATGATATGCCGAACAAAATCATAAATCCGTGCCCATAACTTTTTGCAAACTAACCCAAAATCATGAAGTGAATCTTGGGTCTTGATCAGAAACTATGGATACTGGCATACCATGCAATCTTATAATCACATTTATGTACATACGAGCAAGACGTTCTAGTGTATAAATTTCTCGTATAGGTAGGAAATGAGCTGACTTGATCAATCTGTCAATAATGACTCAAATCGCATCTATGCCTTGAGAAACCTTGGGAAAACCGGTAACGAAATCCATGGTAATGTGCTCCCACTTCCATTCTGAAATTTCAAGTGGTTGCAATGGACCTTTTGGTACTTGATGCTCTGCCTTGACTCGTTGACACGTTAGACATCTTGAGATAAACAACGCTATCTCTCTCTTCATATTGCTCCACCAAAATGTATGTCGAAGATCATGATACATTTTGGTACTCCCAGGATGGATTGTAAATGGTGTGTTGTGTGCCTCCATCATGATGTTATACTTTAAATCAGGGTCGTTAGGAACATAAAGTCTGGAGTTAACTCGAAGTATTCTTTCCTCATCGATTTTTACTTCCGGCATAGCACCTTCTTGCACTTTCTTCCTCATACGCATAAGCTCTAGGTCTGTAGCTTGAGCAGCTTTAACTTTATCAATTAAAGTCGGTTCTACTCGTATATTCGCCATCGTCACATGGGCCCACAGAGTCTTTAACTCTATTTCTATCTTTTACAAGTCACACAAAATGGGCCTTTGCGTTGACAATATCGCACTCGTACCCGTATATGATCTTCTACTCAATGCGTCAGCTACCACGTTCGCTTTTCCAGGATGGTATTGGAGGGTATGATCATAATCTTTCAACAGTTCAATCCAATGTCGTTGCTGCATGTTAAGTTCCTTTTGGGTGAAGAAATATTTGAGGCTTTTATAATCTGTAAAGATCTCCACTTTCTCCCCATACAAGTAATGCCTCCAATCTTTAGTTCAAAAACGACTGCTGTCAACTCTAGATCATGAGTAGGATAATTCCTCTCATATTCTTTGAGTTGTAGAGAGGCATAGGCTATGACTTTCCCATAATGCATGAGAACACATCCTAACCCTTTGCCCGAAGCATCACTGTAGATGACAAATCCTTCCGAGCCAGATGGTATGGTCAGAACAGGTGCTAAAATGAGTCTTCTCTTGAGTTCTTGAAAACTATTCTCACATTCCTCGCTCCAACCGAATTTTATATCTTTTCGAGTCAGCTTAGTAAGTGGAGTAGCGATTCGAGAAAACCCTTCCATGAATCTCCGATAATAACCAGCTAAGCCGAGAAAGCTACGTACTTCGGTCACTAATTTGGGTTGCTCCCAGCTTTGAATAGCTTCAATCTTTTCTGGGTCAACAGATATTCTATGACTTAATACTACGTGCCCAAGGAATGCTACTTCCTCCAGCCAGAACTCGCATTTCTTCAACTTGGCATAAAGCTTGTTTTCACGAATCTTTTGGAGTGTCAACCTCAAGTGTTGCTCATGATCTTCATAGCTTTTGGAATAAATAAGGATGTCATCAATAAAGATAACCACAAAGTGATCCAAATATTCCTTGAATACTCGGTTCATCGTATCCATAAAGGCAGCAGGAGCATTAGTCAATCCAAGAGACGTGACTAAGAATTCATAATGCCTGTACCGAGTTCTGAAGGAAGTCTTTGGAATATCCTCAGTTCTAACCTTCAGCTGGTGATATCTAGAACGAAGATCGATTTTTGAAAAGAATTGTGCTCCTTGCAACTGGTCAAAATAGGTCATCAATGCGAGGCAACGGGTACTTATTTTTGATGGTGACATGATTTAACTCCCGATAATCAATACAAAGTTGCATACTTCCATCTTTCTTCACCACGAATAGAACAGGAGCACCCCAAGAAGAAGTACTAGGTCGAATGAAACTGATGTCTAACAATTCCTGTAATTGGGTCTTTAACTCCTAAAGTTCAATAGGAGCCATCCGATATAGGGCTTTGGAAATGGGTTTTGTACCGGGTTCAAGGTCAATACAAAATTCAATTTCACGCTCTGGGGGTAGGCCATGAAGTTCTTCAGGGAATACGTCAGAAAATTCATTAACAATAGAAATATCATTCAAAACTGACGTATTTTTGTTTAGATCTGTGACATGAGCTAAGAAATCTTGATATCTATTTTTCAATAAACGAATAGCTTTATGGCTTGAGACGACCGTGATTGATTTTAATGGTTTGGTCACTTGAATTCGCATAATAGGCTGATTAGGAATATGAAAGCTAACAACCTTACGAAAAATAATCAATTTTAGCATGATGAGTAGTTAACCAATCAATCCCTAGAATCACATCAAATGCAAGTATTTTCAATGAAATAAGATCGACAGGTAATGTGAGGGTACTGATTTGAACCAAACAAGACTTATAAACTGTGGATGTAATAAAGGTTTCTCCCAACGGAGTTTCCATAGATAAGTCAAAGTCTAATTTCTCTGGAGTCAAATTTAATCGTTGAGCGCAAGTAGGAGAAATAAAAGAAAAGATAGAACCGGTATCAAATAAGGTATAGACTTCGCTAAAGTTTATGATAAGCTTACCCGTGATGACCTCGTTTGTAAGACCCCAAATTTTATGAAATAAAAGTATTCAATTTTTCTTATAATTACTATCCAGTAAATGGTTAAATTGATAAAAAGTTAAAGTTATGGGTGAAATGTGAAAACTTTTCAAAATACGCAAGTGATTATAAAATATTCATTGTTGTCGGAGAATATTCGTTGGTCATAGAATATTCTTTCTGTCGGGGAATATTCGTACGACGGCGCAACTATTTATGGGCCCCATAACGGAAAACGGTCGGATGAAGATAACGACAAAAATTAAATTTTTATAATTAACGGCGTAGTTGTTACCGTTAACACTATTGGAATACCCGGTGGTTAAAATACAGTAATACGCGTTATTGCACAGTAGCACACGGCATTGCACAATATTTTTAAAATTATTGATTGTTACGTAAGAAGGCACTACTGAATAATTATCACAGTAATTACTGTTTAATATTTTATTTTATTGATTCAATAATTGCTGCGTTGATATTTTATATTATTGTCGTTTCAATAATTGTTGCTGCACATCATCTCTATTATCAGATCAATAATTCATATTATTTGGATAATATTATTAGATAGCATTATTGACAATGTCTAGAAAGTTCTGTCTAATGAGAGGTTTGATTATCTAATTGCGCGCCAATAAGGAGAAATCATTATTGGAAAACCCCCTCTTTCCTAGGAACGGCCTGGTTGCCAGTACTGTGATTCTGTAATATTATTTATGAATAAATAATTATTGATTTATATGATGAGGAAAATATTAATTTTATGTGGATATAGATGGAGAAAATTTTTTTAAGTGACAATTATTAAAAAATGATATTTTATCTTTTCTGATAAAATAATTTATTATTATATTTAATAATATAATAATGGTGATAATTTTACAATGAATGCGGGATATATGAGTATATGAGGAGGAAGAGTATTTTTGTTGTATTAAATGATTAACACATGTTTTGTGTGTCGGTGGACCCCATTTCTTGACTGAAATTTGATTATAGCCTGTAAAATCGTCCGTTTATGGAATTTTGGTCAATTTCTATTTGGAATTTGGAAAAAATTTCTTCTGCAAAGTTGTAGAGAATTGAATTTCCTATAAAAAATCGCAAGATTCGAATTTTCTGATAAAAGAGCTATTTTCTATGAATTATTGAAGTTTCGAGAAATAAAATAATTTTTATTAAATTTGGGTGGGACCAATTTTGGTTTGTGTACAAAAATGTGCTAGAATTGTTTTGTTAAATGTGGTGGCTGGTCATTGATGGCTGGTGTGGTGGCGTAGGAAATGAGAAAATAATAATAATAATATTATATTTTATTAATTTAGTCTTCTTTGGCGTTCTAGCATTTTCCTATAAATAGGTGCTTATGTTAGAATTGAAAATCACACCAGAAACAAGTTTTCTTTCTCTCTATATTATCAAACATATTTTTAAGAGTATTTAGATACTTGAGAGTTGCTATTTAGTAGAAGTTTCTTCCGATTTTTCCTCCGAAGTATTACTCTTTTGAGGTAAGGGATTTTAAGGGTTATTATATTTTTCAGTTCGTACTTCTTCTGACCTTCAGAAAATTCTGAAAAAATTTGAAATGATATTTTGATGAGTTTTATTGATTGTGTCCAAAAATGGTGATTTTTGGATGTATAGATTAAGAGTTATGAATTTTACGGGAAAAGACTATTTTAAAAGTAACCGCTTATAACTCCTTGTGGTTAACTCCAAAATTGGTAAAATTTTTATTGAGAGTACATGTATATGATAGAAGTATACTCTGTAAATTTCGGAATTTTTGGATAAAAGTACAATTTATGATAAATGTCTAAATATTCGGTGGTTTTGGCCATATGAAAAATAGTAAATGAGTTTTAAAAATTCTGAGAAACATATATGTTCAATATGGGACTATATTCTATTAAATTCCAGAAAAGAAATATTTTTGGAACTGATTTGGTATTTTTCATGAAAATAGACTAGTTATGAAAAAATGATTTAAATATGTTATGTGAAGTAAAAAAATTGAAAAATATGATTTTATGGCTTGAGAATCCTATATGAGGTATATGTAGATTTTTGATGAGGGTTTTTGGTTATTGGTGATGAAATCTTATGCGTTTGGCATTTTAGGATGATTAAATGCATTATTTAGTAAAGTGTAAACAATTAAAATAAATTGTTTATAAGCTTAAGAAATATTATTCTTTCAATATTATTATACCGAAATATTGATATGTATATTATTGTGGAATTTTTACCTTTTTCATGTCAGGGTTACTATTCATGAGTTACTATTCACGAGTTACTATTCATGAGTCACTATTCACGAGTTACTATTCACGACAAAATTGGTTTCTTTTTTCAACTAAATTATAGTTGATTTATGAATATTACTCTTGAGATTAAAACTATAAGTTGATCATATTGTTTTTATTATCATATATAACATTTTTATAACCCTGATGTTGAAATTCTCTTTCACTTGAGTGTAAAGATGGGTAAATTGTTGGTATAATCATGACTACGGGTTCTCTTTGGCCAGTAGTGAAAAGTTGAATTATTGACTGGTATGATCATGACCATTGAATTTATAACTGAATATCTTTAGCTTAACTGTAAAGGTGAATTGATCAACATGGTTATAATTATTGTTTATAAAATTCTGAAATGATTATATATTTCTTTGATATATTAATATAATTGGCCTATATTGCAAATATAAACTGTTGATGAATATCTTTGGCCTGTAGTGCAAAGATGAATTATTGATGAATATCTTTGGCCTGTAGTGCAAAGATGAATTATTGATGAATATCTTTGGCTTGTAGTGCGAAGATGAACTGTTGTTGAATATCTTTGGCCCGTAGTGCAAAGATGGTTTGTTGATGAATATCTTTGGCCATAGTGCGAAGATTGATTTATTAGCATGATTATGAACATGAACTGTGATTTGGTATAACCATGATCTTTGATGTTTCAGGTAAAGACAGGTGATGAAAATATTCTTCGTCCTGGGTGCGAAGAAAAAATTTAGAATCACAATTATGATTATGAGTTATTCATATGATTGTGGAAAGGAACTGTTGAGTGATGTTACAGGGATAGAACATTGTTGGTGGATTTTTAACATGGAGAAGATAATAGACTTTATAGTCTATTTGACTCTTCTAATGGGTTGCTCGTTCCGCTGCAACTATGGTTGAAATTTTTATTATCTACCATATGTTCTAAATCTCTGATTTATTACTGATGAAGACTATTGATAATTTATTTATCTTTAGTCATGATATTCTTTACTGGGCTAGTTGTGCTCACCCTTTTGTTTCACAATTCCTTTCAGGTAATAAGAGTGTAGCTGGGTCGAGCGGGGGTAACAAGAGAATAGAAAAGTGGTCATCATTTAGTAGTTATATTTGGTGAAGAAAATAGGGTGAGGCAAACCCAACGTTGGAAGGGTGTTTTGTCACTATCATACAAAATGTCTAATGACATACAACCTCGTGTCATCATAAGACAGGATTGTGCTCATCCACTTGCTGAGTATATCTACGAGCACTACCTATATAATCTTGGTGTTTTTTTGAAGTATAATTCACGATTAAAGACAGTAGAGATAATGATAAGTCAAGAGAAGACTCACTATTGGGAAGAATATGATAGTAATTGTAGCATCCTTAAATCCCGGTCTTAAGCACCAAGAATATGGTATACTATTTCTTTAACTATTGCGGAAGATATAAACATAAATTGTTTATACATTAAACTTTAACAACATAAACCCCAAGGTCTACAACCTTAACTTAATACATACCTTCAATATCTTAGAAGATTTACATTAATATTTGCATTAGCAAATTTAATAGTTCTAACTACATAATAGCTTAATCTTGGACTTTGCCTTTGTCTTTGTCTTTACTCGAGCTTTCATCTTAATCTGAAAATTTTTATCACGATATAGCAAGGGTGAGCATCAAATTTTTCCAGCAAGTTTAAATTCAATAAAGATATATCATGATTGAAAGAATTGAACAATAAGCTAGCTAACTTTCAACAATATAAACATTGTGAAAGAGCATAAACAAATTTTCTTAGATGAACGACCAAGTCAATAAAAATGAATGGTCATGCATAAACATGAACAGATTAACTTAACCAAATGGTAATGAAGGTGATCAACCTTTCATACTTGATGAACATTTACAATATGCACAACGTGCAAATCAATAATCAATATAGACGTGAATAATCAACAACAATTATTCATTAACATGCTTTGAACATACAAGAAACTAGAAAACTCACTTTTCTTTATTTTTAATTTCCAACTAAAACAACACCCAAAATGGGTATATCTAAACATGAAACACTCAATAACAAGTATATTCATGGTTTTTAAGTTTAGAAAACTTGATTCAAGATTTGATTTACAATAATCAAAAATTACATAACAAAAGGTATTTATACCTTTAATTACCATGCTCTCCTTCTTCTTCTTCATTGTTTGATTATGGAGCTTTGATGTTTCACCAAAAACTTCCCTTCCCCTCCTCCATGGCTGCCGAACCTCTTCTTTCTCTCTCTCTAGTTGGTTCTTATGTTGGCTAAATGGAAGGGATGAAAGAGAAAGAAACAAGATAACTTGTTATTAGATTAGATATTTGTTTGTTGGAGATTGTTGTATAGATATATTTTGTATATCTATATTTACTCCCCACATTCTTTCTTGCTTCTCCTCTCTCTCACTTAATCATTTCATAGATATGTGGGAGATTAGTATGTAAGGTGGCTTGATTAAAGAGATGACACATGGGGAATAAATGGCCAAGCTAATTAGTGACACCTAGCCAATCTTGTACATATCTTTAGAAAATGTGGAGCATGAAATGATGATACACATCTCCCCTATCCTTATCTCTTTACTTGCACACTTGGTTGAGAATGTTGGCAAAATAAAATGGTGACACATGGCTATGTTGGTGGAAGATCTTTTGCAAATTTGCGGCTTAGCATGATGACATGCACTCCCTTCTTTTCCTCTCCACCATATCTGGCCAAGTGGCCTTCTTTTAGGCCAAATTGCTTAGATTTTTATAGCTTTTATTTTACTAACCAAATGACCATTATGTCCTTCCATACTTGGATCAAGTTTTGAGCTTCTTAAATTAATTATTTGAGCCAACACTTGGCTACCCCTTAAGTCTTTTAGGGCTTTCTAATAAAAATATTTGGGCCATGAAATTCACATAGTCCAATACTTTTAATATTATCTTTCCATAATTATTTAATTAGGGTTTTCATTAACAAAACTATAATTTACATCCTAACTCACATACACTTCATTTCTTAACCCAATTAGACTTGCTATAATTAGATTATAAAATTAATTAACCGAGATGTATAAAATTAATCTCTTAAAATTAGTATATATTTTATATTCCATAATTCTCTCATCCCATAACCCTTAAGTTATTTAATTCTTCATTCTTAATATATAATTAGGATCATACTAGTTTTTTTTATTTGTCATCACATAATATTCGTATTCACTTACTCACATAATCATTAAATAAATTATGACATGCTCCACAAATCTCTTAGATTAGGTCACTAGTATATATTTAAATACTAGAACCACTAAATAACAATAACCATTTAGGTTATTTAATTCTCATACATAATTTAAATAACTTATTTAAGTTATACAATTCATATTGTATACTTAAATTTAATTTCCTCCTCCTCTCCATAAAACATTTTTAAACAATTTATTTATATACTAAATATATAAATTAATATATTCAATCATTTATTTAAATATGAATTTAATTTACTAACTGCTTGATACCAATATACATATTTGCATATTGAATCTCCTCTCATATTTTTACTTCTCACACTATTTTTTGACTTTTATCCATAAAAGTCAACTATTGACTTTGACCAAAAGTCAACATTTACACATTTTGTGTTTACTGTCCATTCTGACTAAACTTGACGTTTCGGACGCAGCCGAGCAGTCCATGCTTCAAAATTCTATCTCTAACTCAAATTTTGAGTTTTAAATTACTCCATTCTCATTGCTAATCGTATTAACTAACGACTTTAAACTTATTTATCTTCTTATTTGCCATTCAAGGCCAACGCTCAAGCTATGATAATTACTAACATAGTTTTATCTTGATCCTTATATCATTAACTTAATTCATCATTCCTCTTGCTAAAATATATATAGCACCTTACTAAGTATATATATTTCTATACATATACTCATCTTCGTTTAACCTCATAGATTTTCTTCTTGTGAAATCTTATTTGGTTAATGATGAGTGAGTTTTATACACATGAATTGGATACATTCGGGCTTAATTTATTATTGTTCTCAAGTCTTTTAGGATGTTTTTATGTGTTTGTGTCTATTCATGCATGTTTTATATTGTTTTGTAGGAATTGGGACAAAAGTTACATGGATCGACGTTCGGGGTGGCTAGATGCGCGTTTTCGGCTTACCATTTACACAGCAGTCACTTCAGAGTCAATTTGAATATTTCTACGGACCTTATTTCGAAAAAACTTAAAGAATGAAAGTTGTAGATCTAATTCTCCTCTTTCCGGAACATCTTGAATCATCGAAATCGGAGTTCGGACGAAGAAGTTATGGCCATTTTCCCAAAGGACGTCGGAGCAGAAAATTCCAGAAAAACTTCCAGCGCTGGGGCGCTATTTCTCTATGTAATTCCAGCGCCGTGCCCAGCGCCGGGGCGCTGGGGAAGTCAGTGGAAAGGCTAGGACGCGTTTTGGGGCGAATTTTGATATCTTTTTGACTCCAAATTGGATTGGGTTTGTTCCTAACCTAAAAATTAGACTTGTAATAATAACCTTTATTCAACCATCTCAGATCCTACTCGTACACAACGAGTTCACACTATTCATATCCATAATCACATACTACCCCAACATTACTCTAAGGAGTTTAAAATATTTTCATATCTGTCTGAGGGATCATAAAAACTATGAACTTTGAGGTTTATGGGTATTTCTACCTGCTACCTCTTTGAATTACGAAAGAAAGGTACTCTACCTCTGAAACATTTCTTTGATAGGTAGGTTTACAATCACGAAGAAGGTAAACTACCGATGCGGGTACTTTAGATGATCAGTCTATTGTGCCTTAGTAATCGGAACGACTATATGTGTTCTTAGATTGGAATATTTTATCTCATTAGTATATCCCCATTTTTAGGGTTATTCACCTCAGACTCATCATAAGATTCCGCACCAAGGCAATTTGGTTCGGCATAAGCTTTCAAAGAATACTTTGAATTTCATAAACATTTGTCTAGCTGAATCAAATAGCTTAGACGCATATCAATAATTCGAATTTCAATCGAAATATTTCTTGCCAAATTCAGTTGGTAATAATTTACCTTTAAAATTCTTAAAATCATTTTATGACGTTATGATACCGCACTGTATTTACAGTCCGTTTGAGGATTTCGTCATTTTGTGACTTTGTCATACTACATCATACTATAGTAGCTGACGATCTTTAGATCACATCCGACACTAAGTAATTCTGCATTGATAACTCCATCATTTTTATCATTCTGCATCAGGTTCCATGATACATTGATGATATATAAAATACATTTTGACATCTCAAATCATTTTTGTTTAGCCGAATCAATTAGCATAGACTCTTCTTTAAACCGTTCAAAAATCTTTGAAAATCATCTTTGGTGTCATTACGCCACCACAGGTAACAATGTGTTAGTGGCACGAAGTCCACACCTACACACTTGTCACCATGTGTTGAGGATAACAAAAATTCATTTTATTTCGAAAGGCACATCAGTGCGAATTTAGCTTGATGTCAAAAACTTCGAAGTCTAGCATAGCTAGAAGATTTGGAATACCTATGCTTCCATCATCAACTTCAATTTCTCTAATGATCCATTGCTTAATAAATCTATCTATTCTATCATCTTCAATGCTCCAATCTCAACATAACTATACCAGTTCGACATACTTACCACACATTATGAGTTCAGGAACTTTCCATAATCATATGAGTTTAAGAACTTGTCCTAGTCAGACCTTTGGCGTCCATTCGCTGAGGGGTTCATAAACATTTCATATAATTATGAGTCACGAACGTACCATAAGTATGAGTTTTAAGAACCCGTACTTAACCTTATATTCTCTACCTATTCGTTATACACATGAGAAAAGAATCACCTTATCCACATGCATATAACAAATAGCGCGACACCAGGTTCCAATGAATATCAGTATCAGAAACTAAGTGGTCGTCAAACCAAACTCGGCCACTAATCAATATAGGAAGCTAAGCGGACAATTCCCCGCCCATACAAAGAATTGTTGAACCTAACCATTATATCGACCAGGAAGCTAAGTGATTTTAAAACCAAGTACAAATTCCCCACCCATACAAGGAATCATACAACTCAGCTGCTGACCTGAGTCCTCAATTGAAATCCCTCATCATTCTTACTTTCTCTTTTCATAATACGAATTTTCTTTAATCCGTATCTTAACATTTGCCACTCTTTTCTGAGTTTACATTGTACCATTTCATAGTACCTTCTCTTTATAGCGTCGAGCTATATCATACCAATCAGTTAACATATCATATGTTATTCAACAATTTAATCTGATCATGTCGCGATCTTATTTGGTAATCATTTCTCCTTATACTTACGATCGTTTTATTTTACGATCTTCTTATTCTTCTCTTTAATCATATTATATTATGATTTTATTAACATTTCTCATCTTATAGACATAGTCTATTTATTATCACTTTTCATCTCTATTACTGGAGTCAGGTAACTCCGGATTCTTATCCTTATAGCTCTTCAAGATTCTTCTTTGAATCTTATTTATCCTTCTCTTTACTTAAATGATGAATTTCTTAAATTCATCTCTTATCACTTAAACTCGATCTGAGTTTATTCCTTATCATCAGCTCCGCGGTTATAGCCTAATGTACCCCTACCTACGGTTTATAACCTACGGCTTTGATACCAACTGTAGCATCCTCAAATCCCGGTCCTAATCACGAAGGATCTGGTATACTATTTCTATAACTATTGCGGAAGATATAAACATAAATTGTTTATACATTAAACTTTTACAACATAAACCCCAAGGTCTACAACCTTAACTTAATGCATACCTTCAATATCTTAGAAGATTTACATTAATATTTGCATTAGCAAATTTAATAGTTCTAACTGCATAATAGCATAATCTTGGACTTTGCCTTTGCCTTTGTCTTTACTCGAGCTTTCATCTTAATCTGAAAATTTTTATCATGATATAGCAAGGGTGAGCATTAAATTTGCCCAGCAAGTTTAAATTCAATAAAGATATATCATGATTTAAAGAATTGAACAATAAGCTAGCTAACTTTCAACAATATAAACATTGTGAAAGAGCGTGAACAAATTTTCTTAGCTGAACGACTAAGTCAATAAAAATGAATGGTCATGCATAAACATGAACAAATTAACTTAACCAAATGGTAATGAAGGTGATCAGCCTTTAATACCTGATGAACGTTTACAATATGTACAACGTGCGAATCAATAATCAATATAGATGTGAATAATCAACAACAATTATTCATTAACATGCTTTGAACATACAACTCAAGTTTGAGGTAAGGAAAAACTTGCTTGATTCGTTGACTACTGCAATGCAGTTTAAGTTAACTTATTTTGGTAAGACCTATCATTAATAATAAGATTGGTCTTTCAATCAGCATATTCTACTTTGTATCATAATACAATTACTTTATCAATAGATTATCTAACACTTCATCAAATATTAGATAACATCCTAACACATCGGTATTATTATCATTCTTGGATAATTCTTCAATCACTGTATCATATTCATTATGATTAAACACTTAATCTTATACATTATAAGTTCTTCTTTATACTCTAATAAGTCAAATACTAATCCAACAACCTGGATTCTAAATTTCACAACCAAATTGCCAATCCAGCAGACTGGATACAGAATCCAGCAACCTGGATTTAACAAATTTCCAATCCAGCAAGCCAAACTACAATCCAGCAAACTGGATTACAAATCCAGCAACTAGATTGCAATCCAGCAAGTCTGGATTCACAAATTTTTAATTCAGTAAACTTCTTTTCAATCCAGCAAGTTGGATTCATCAGATTTTCTAATCCAGCAAGCTGGATTCCATATCATTTTCACGAAAATACCAAATCAACTTATTATTTTTCTATCCTTTGTACAAACATTTATACATATATTTCATACGAAAAAGTATTTTTTCAAAATTTTCCAACTTCCTTTGGTATTTTTCAAAAAATCATTTTTAGTTAATTCCTTAAGAAATTAGCTACCTCGTGCTTAACTCCAGATATTCCCATCTCTTGGCAAAATCTTATACGTGTTAACGTGACACTCCAGTTTAAATTTCGTGGCCATCGGAGTTATAGAACTCCGGTTATAGCCGTTTTCGTCGGAAAATCATAGAAATTGAAATGGTCATAACTTGGTCATTTTAAGTCGGAATTAGCTCATTTTTGGACAGGAGGTACTTAATACCATATATTTTCACATCCCAAAAGGTCAGAATTTTTCTCACAAATTAAGTTGCCAAAAATGCCCTTTTAAAATTTTGGGCAGAAGCTAAATGTCATTTTGCAATTTTTCGAGCTTTGCTAAAAATATTCCATACGGAAATCTACAACTCTTTTTTCAGTGATTCCACTTGGAGATGTTAGAAAACTTATCATATTATCCTCCCAAATGTTTTCAGAATTTTCAAATGCCAGAAAAGTGATGAAATTACCCCTGGTCCTGACTGTTCATAAACTGTCCATTTTTCTCAAAATGCACAAAACTGTTTTTACTAAAACAGTTACTACGACTTGTGTACTTAACATTTTCGAGTTCTACTACTTGGGTTTAGTAGATAATATACATATCTAGCACCTCTCCTTGACAGAACGTAAAAAGAAGGTGTAGATCACAAATGGTGAAAATCCAAAGTACATAGAAATTTTAGGGCTCAAAAACTAGAAAACTCACTTTTCTTTATTTTTAATTTCCAACTAAAACAACACCCAAAATGGGTATATCTAAACATGAAACACTCAATAACAATTATATTCATGGTTTTTAAGTTTAGAAAACTTGATTCAAGATTTGATTTATAATAATCAAAAATTACATAACAAAAGGTATTTATACCTTTGATTACCATTCGCTCCTTCTTCTTCTTCATTGTTTGATTATGGAGCTTTGATGTTTCACCAAAAACATCCCTTCCCCTCCTCCATGGCTGCCGAACCTCTTCTTTCTCTCTCTCTAGTTGGTTCTTAAGTTGGCTAAATGGAAGGGATGAAAGAGAAAGAAACAAGATAACTTGTTATTAGATTAGATATTTGTTTGTTAAAGATTATTGTATAGATATATTTTGTATATCTATATTTACTCCCCACATTCTCTCTTGCTTCTCCTCTCTCTCACTTAATCATTTCATAGATATGTGGGAGATTAGTATGTAAGGTGGCTTGATTAAAGAAATGACACATGGGGAATAAATGGCCAAGCTAATTAGTGACATATAGCCAATCTTGTACATATCTTTAGAAAATATGGAGCATGAAATGATAATACACATCTCCCCTATCCTTATCTCTTTACTTGCACACTTGGTTGAGAATGTTGGCAAAATAAAATGGTGACACATGGCTATGTTGGTGGAAGATCGTTTGCAAATTTGTGGCTTAACATGATGACATGCACTCCCTTCTTTTCCTCTCCACCATATCCGGCCAAGTGGCCATCTTTTAGGCGAAATTGCTTATATTTTTATAGCTTTTATTTTACTTACCAAATGACCATTATGTCCTTCCATACTTGGATCAAGTTTTGGGCTTCTTAAATTAATTATTTGAGCCAACACTTGGGTCTACCCCTTAAGTCTTTTAGGGCTTTCTAATAAAAATATTTAGGCCATGAAATTCACATAGTCTAATACTTTTAATATTATCTTTCCCTAATTATTTAATTAGGGCTTTCATTAACAAAACTATAATTTACATCCTAAGTCACATATACTTAATTTCTTAACCCAATTAGACTTGCTGTAATTAGGTTATAAAATTAATTAACCGAGATGTATAAAATAAATCTCTTAAAATTAGTATATATTTTATATACCATAATTCTCTCATCCCATAACCCTTAAGTTATTTAATTCTTCATTCTTAATATATAATTAGGATCATACTAGTTTCTTTTATTTGTCATCACATAATATTCGTATTCACTTACTCACATAATCATTAAATAAATTATGACATGCTCCACAAATCTCTTAGATTAGGTCACTAGTATATATTTAAATATTAGAACCACTAAATAACAATAACCATTTAGGTTATTTAATTCTCATACATAATTTAAATAACTTATTTAAGTTATACAATTCATATTGTATACTTAAATTTAATTTCCTCCTCCTCTCCATAAAACATTTTCAAACAATTTATTTATATACTAAATATATAAATTAATATATTCAATCATTTATTCAAATATGAATTTAATTTACTAACTGCTTGATACCAATATACATATTTGCATGTTGAATCTCCTCTCATATTTTTACTTCTCACACTATTTTTTGACTTTTATCCATAAAAGTCAACTATTAACTTTGACCAAAAGTCAACCTTTACACATTTTGTGTTTACTGTCCATTCTGAGTAAACTTGACGTTTCGGACGCAGCCGAGCAGTCCATACTTCAAAATTCTATCTCTAACTCAAATTTTGAGTTTTAAATTACTCCATTCTCATTGCTAATCGTATTAACTAACGACTTTAAACTTATTTATCTTCTTATTTGCCATTCAAGGCCAACGCTCAAGCTATGTTAATTACTAACATAGTTTTATCTTGATCCTTATATCATTAACTTAATTCATCATTCCTCTTGCTAAAATATGTATAGCACCTTACTAAGTTTATATATTTCTATACATATACTCATCTTCGTTTAACCTCATAGATTTTCTTCTTGTGAAATCTTATTTCGTTAATAAAATTCTACATGTATTAGCATAACATTTCTTACACTATTCAATTCACACCGAATTTACAGTATCGTAATACCTTATTCTTGATATTCCTTCAAGTATATATTAATTCATTTCTAGGGTTTTGGAATTTCGTAACCCATATTTCTTTATTCTCATTCAATTAAGAAACCATATAGGTTCTTCTTAAAAATTTTGAAATCCTTAAAATTCCTTCACAGAAACGTCAAATCCATACACTTATTTTCTGTCTAAGTTCATCTTATAACCTTTAATCCATCATTTTAGGATATTAATAATTATCTAAATTCTTGGGTTGTCACATTCACCCCATCTTCTAAGAATTTCCTCCCCGAAATTAAAGCACACTAATCTCTGCTTATTCTCTTGATCAAAACTAGGTTTTTAACATAACCTTTACAATTTCCTCCTTTGAGGACTTCTCTTCTATCATCACATTTCACCATAACTACTCACTAGGAGTTTACATCTTCTAGACATTCATCAAAATTAGGTTGTCAGAATAACCTTTATTCAACCATCTCAGATTCTACTCGTACACAACGAGTTCACACTATTCATATCCATAATCACATACTACCCCAACATTACCCTAAGGAGTTTAAAATATTTCCATATCTGTCTGAGGGATCATAAAAACTATGAACTTTGAGGTTTATGGGTATTTCTACCTGCTACCTCTTTCAATTACGGAAGAAATGTACTCTACCTCTGAAACATTTCTTTAATAGGTAGGTTTACAATCACGAAGAAGGTAAACTACCGATGCGGGTACTTTAGATGATCAGTCTGTTGTACCTTAGTAATCAGAACGACTATATGCGTTCTTAGATTGGAATATTTTATCCATTAGTATATCCCCATTTTTAGGGTTATTCACCTCAGACTCATCATAAGATTCCGCACCAAGGCAATTTGGTTCGGCATAAGCTTTCAAAGAATACTTTGAATTTCATAAATATTTGTCTAGCTGAATCAAATAGCTTAGACGCATATCAATAATTCGAATTTCAATCGAAATATTTCTTGCCAAATTCAGCTGGTAATAATTTGCCTTTAAAATTCTTCAAATCATTTTATGACGTTATGATACCGCACTGTATTTACAATCCATTTGAGGATTTCGTCACTTTGTGACTTTGTCATACTACATCATACTATAGTAGCTGACGATCTTTAGATCATATCCGACACTAAGTAATTCTTCATTGATAACTCCATCATTTTTATCAATCTGCATCAGGTTCCATGATACATTGATGATATATAAAATACATTTTGACATCTCAAATCATTTTTGTCTAGCCGAATCAATTAGCATAGACTCTTCTTTAAACGGTTCAAAAATCTTTGAAAATCATCTTTGGTGTCATTACGCCACCACAGGTAACAATGTGTTAGTGGTACGAAGTCCACACCTACACACTTGTCACCATGTGTTGAGGATAACAAAAATTCATTTTATTTCGAAAGGCACATCAGTGTGAATTTAGCGTGATGTCAAAAACTTCGAAGTCTAGCATAGCTAGAAGATTTGGAATACCTATGCTTCCATCATCAACTTCAATTTCTCTAATGATCCATTGCTTAATAAATCTATCTATTCTATCATCTTCAATGCTCCAATCTCAACATAACTATACCAGTTCGTCAATCTTACCACACATTATGAGTTCAGGAACTTTCCACAATCATATGAGTTTAAGAACTTGTCCTAGTCAGACCTTTGGCATCCATTCGCTGACGGGTTCATAAACATTTCATATAATTATGAGTCACGAACGTACCATAAGTATGAGTTTTAAGAACCCGTACTTAACCTTATATTCTCTACCTATTCGTTATACAGATGAGAAAAGAATCACCTTATCCACATGCATATAACAAATAGCGCGACACCAAGTTCTAATGATTATCAGTATCAGAAACTAAGTGGTCGTCAAACCAAACTCGGCCACTAATCAATATAGGAAGCTAAGCGGACAATTCCCCGCCCATACAAAGAATTGTTTAACCTAACCATTATATCGACCAGGAAGCTAAGTGATTTTAAAACCAAGTACAAATTCCCCACCCATACAAGGAATCATACAACTCAGCTGCTGACCTGAGTCCTCAATTGAAATCCCTCATCATTCTTACTTTCTCTTTTCATAATACGAATTTTCTTTAATCCGTATCTTAACATTTGCCACTCTATTCTGAGTTTACATTGTACCATTTCATAGTACCTTCTCTTTATAGCGTCGAGCTATATCATACCAATCAGTTAACATATCATATGTTATTCAACAATTTAATCTGATCATGTCGCGATCTTATTTGGTAATCATTTCTCCTTATACTTACGATCGTTTTATTTTACGATCTTCTTATTCTTCTCTTTAATCATATTATATTATGATTTTATTAACATTTCTCATCTTATAGACATAGTCTATTTATTATCACTTTTCATCTCTATTACTGGAGTCAGGTAACTCCGGATTCTTATCCTTATAGCTCTTCAAGATTCTTCTTTGAATCTTATTTATCCTTCTCTTTACTTAAATGATGAATTTCTTAAATTCATCTCTTATCACTTAAACTCGATCTGAGTTTATTCCTTATCATCAGCTCCGCGGTTATAGCCTAATGTACCCCTACCTACGGTTTATAACCTACGGCTTTGATACCAACTGTAGCATCCTCAAATCCCGGTCCTAATCACGAAGGATCTGGTATACTATTTCTATAACTATTGCGGAAGATATAAACATAAATTGTTTATACATTAAACTTTTACAACATAAACCCCAAGGTCTACAACCTTAACTTAATGCATACCTTCAATATCTTAGAAGATTTACATTAATATTTGCATTAGCAAATTTAATAGTTCTAACTGCATAATAGCATAATCTTGGACTTTGCATTTGCCTTTGTCTTTACTCGAGCTTTCATCTTAATCTGAAAATTTTTATCATGATATAGCAAGGGTGAGCATTAAATTTGCCCAGCAAGTTTAAATTCAATAAAGATATATCATGATTTAAAGAATTGAACAATAAGCTAGCTAACTTTCAACAA
Organism: Panax notoginseng; assembly: GCA_016801055.1. Taxonomy (NCBI): domain Eukaryota; kingdom Viridiplantae; phylum Streptophyta; class Magnoliopsida; order Apiales; family Araliaceae; genus Panax; species Panax notoginseng. Next base: position 154,888,779 of record CM029016.1, on the reverse strand, counting down.
TATAAACATTGTGAAAGAGCGTGAACAAATTTTCTTAGCTGAACGACCAAGTCAATAAAAATGAATGGTCATGCATAAACATGAACAAATTAACTTAACCAAATGGTAATGAAGGTGATCAGCCTTTAATACCTGATGAACGTTTACAATATGTACAACGTGCGAATCAATAATCAATATAGATGTGAATAATCAACAACAATTATTCATTAACATGCTTTGAACATACAACTCAAGTTTGAGGTAAGGAAAAACTTGCTTGATTCGTTGACTACTGCAATGCAGTTTAAGTTAACTTATTTTGGTAAGACCTATCATTAATAATAAGATTGGTCTTTCAATCAGCATATTCTACTTTGTATCATAATACAATTACTTTGTCAATAGATTATCTAACACTTAATCAAATATTAGATAACATCCTAACTCATCGGTATTATTATCATTCTTGGATAATTCTTCAATCACTGTATCATATTCATTATGATTAAACACTTAATCTTATACATTATAAGTTCTTCTTTATACTCTAATAAGTCAAATACTAATCCAACAACCTGAATTCTAAATTTAACAACCAAATTGCCAATCCAGCAGACTGGATACAGAATCCAGCAACCTGGATTCAACAAATTTCCAATCCATCAAGCCAAACTGCAATCCAGCAAACTGGATTACAAATCCAGCAACTAGATTGCAATCCAGCAAGTCTGGATTCACAAATTTTTAATTCAGTAAACTTTTTTTTCAATCCAGCAAGCTGGATTCATCATATTTTCTAATCCAGCAAGCTGGATTCCATATCCTTTTCACGAAAATACCAAATCAACTTATTATTTTTCTATCCGTTGTACAAACATGTATACATATATTTCATACATAAAAAGTATTTTTCTAAAATTTTCCAACTTCCTTTGGTATTTTTCAAAAAATCATTTTTAGTTAATTCCTTAAGAAATTAGCTACCTCGTGCTTAACTCCAGAAATTTTCATCTCTTGGCACAATCTTATACGTGTTAACGTGACACTCCAGTTTAAATTTCGTGGCCATCGGAGTTATAGAACTCCGGTTATAGCCGTTTTCATCGAAAAATCATAGAAATTGAAATGGTCATAACTTGGTCATTTTAAGTCGGAATAAGATCATTTTTGGACAGCAGGTACTTAATACCATATATTTTCACGTCCCAAAAAGCCAGAATTTTTTTCACAAATTAAGTTACCGAAAATGCCCTTTTAAAATTTTGGGCAGAAGATAAATGTCATTTTGTAATTATTCGTTCTTTGCTAAAAATATTCCATACGGAAATCTACAACTCCTTTTTCAGTGATTCCACTTGAAGATGTTAGAAAACTTATCATATTATCCTCTCAAATTTTTTCAGAATTTTTAAATGCCAGAAAAGTGACGAAATTACCCCTGGTCCTGACTATTCATAAACAGTCCATTTTTCTCAAAATGCACAAAACTATTTTTACTAAAACAGTTACTACGACTTGTGTACTTAACATTTTTCAGTGCTACCACATGGGTTTAGTAGATAACATACATATCTAGAACCTCTCTTTGACAGATCGTATAAAGAAGGTGTAGATCACAAATGGTGAAAATCCAAAGTACATAGAAATTTTAGGGCTCAAAAACTAGAAAACTCACTTTTCTTTATTTTTAATTTCCAACTAAAACAACACCCAAAATGGGTATATCTAAACATGAAACACTTAATAACAAGTATATTCATGGTTTTTAAGTTTATAAAACTTGATTCAAGATTTAATTTACAATAATCAAAAATTACATAACAAAAGGTATTTATACCTTTGATTACCATGCTCTCCTTCTTCTTCTTCATTGTTTGATTATGGAGCTTTGATGTTTCACCAAAAACTTCCCTTCCCCTCCTCCATGGCTGCCGAACCTCTTATTTCTCTCTCTAGTTCGTTTTATGTTGGCTAAATGGAAGGGATGAAAGAGAAAGAAACAAGATAACTTGTTATTAGATTAGATATTTGTTTGTTGGAGATTATTGTATAGATATATTTTGTATATCTATATTTACTCCCCACATTCTCTCTTGCTTCTCCTCTCTCTCACTTAATCATTTCATAGATATGTGGGAGATTAGTATGTAAGGTGGCTTGATTAAAGAGATGACACATGGGGAATAAATGGCCAAGCTAATTAGTGACACCTAGCCAATCTTGTACATATCTTTAGAAAATGTGGAGCATGAAATGATGATACACATCTCCCCTATCCTTATCTCTTTACTTGCACACTTGGTTGAGAATGTTGGCAAAATAAAATGGTGACACATGGCTATGTTGGTGGAAGATCTTTTGCAAATTTGTGGCTTAGCATGATGACATGCACTCCCTTCTTTTCCTCTCCACCATATCCGGCCAAGTGGCCATCTTTTAGGCCAAATTGCTTAGATTTTTATAGCTTTTATTTTACTTACCAAATGACCATTATGTCCTTCCATACTTGGATCAAGTTTTGAGCTTCTTAAATTAATTATTTGAGCCAACACTTGGGTCTACCCCTTAAGTCTTTTAGGGCTTTCTAATAAAAATATTTAGGCCATGAAATTCATAGTCCAATACTTTTAATATTATCTTTCCCTTATTATTTAATTAGGGTTTTCATTAACAAAACTATAATTTACATCCTTACTCACATACATTTAATTTCTTAACCCAATTAGACTTGCTATAATTAGGTTATAAAATTAATTAACCGATATGTATAAAATAAATCTCTTAAAATTAGTATATATTTTATATACCATAATTCTCTCATCCCATAATCCTTAAGTTATTTAATTCTTCATTCCTAATATATAATTAGGATCATACTAGTTTCTTTTATTTGTCATCACATAATATTCGTATTCACTTACTCACATAATCATTAAATAAATTATGACATACTCCACAAATCTCTTAGATTAGGTCACTAGTATATATTTAAATACTAGAACCACTAAATAACAATAACTATTTAGGTTATTTAATTCTCATACATAATTTAAATAACTTATTTAAGTTATACAATTCATATTGTATACTTAAATTTAATTTCCTCCTCATATTCATAAATTGTTTTCAAACAATTTATTTATATACTAAATATATAATTTAATATATTCAATCATTTATTCAAATATGAATTTAATTTACTAACTGTTTGATACCAATATACATATTTGCATATTGAATCTCCTCTCATATTTTTACTTCTCACACTAATTTTTGACTTTTCTCCATAAAAGTCAACTGTTGACTTTTACCAAAAGTCAACATTTACACATTTTGTGTTTACTGTTCATTCTGACTAAACTTGGCGTTCCGGACGAAACCGAGCAGTCCATGCTTCAAAATTCTATCTCTAACTCAAATTTTGTGTTTTAAATTATTCCATTCTCATTGCTAATCGTATTAACTAACGACTTTAAACTTATTTATCTTCTTATTTGTCATTCAAGGCCAACGCTCAAGCTATGTTAATTACTAACATAGTTTTATCTTGATCCTTATATCATTAACTTAATTCATCATTCCTCTTGCTAAAATATATATAGCACCTTACTAAGTATATATATTTCTATACATATACTCATCTTCGTTTAACCTCATAGCTTTTCTTCTTGTGAAATCTTATTTCGTTATTAAAATTCCACCTGTATTAGCATAACATTTCTTACACTATTCAATTCACGCCGAATTTACAGGTATCGTAATACCTTATTCTTGATATTCCTTCAAGTACATATTAATTCATTTCCAGGGTTTTGGAATTTCGTAACCCATATTTCTTTATTCTCATTCAATTAAGAAACCATATAGGTTCTTCTTAAAAATTTTGAAATCCTTAAAATTCCATCACAGAAACGTCAAATCCATACACTTATTTTATGTCTAGGTTCATCTTATAACCTTTAATCCATCATTTTAGGATTTTAATAATTATCTAAATTCTTGGGTTGTCACAGTAATCTTCTCGTTTTTCTTTGGGGTCTATTGGGTCAACCAAGGATAATTCTGTGGCCATATGATATCTATCATAACCTAGACGCATGGCCTCCCATGTACGAAGGTTTCCTTGAGCATTTTCCAAAGATTCTAATTTCTAAAACAGTTTTTGACTATACCTTTATGTAAGGTGTCATTGTGAGGTGCTGTCCACGGTTAGGACATGAGTCACATTTGGTATATATTTTTATCCAAACTCATAGCATATATGTTGTTGTATTTTGCACGATAATTGTTGTAATAAAGTTATAGTTGTTTTTTGTACCATGTATATGGCGACTCAGAATAGGTTAGATGGAATTGACCTGTTTTGGGGTTGTCACATCGTTCGGTTTTCTTGCTTTCTGGGAGGTCACAACAAACGCTCTCCCTTGAATTATTGGTTTTGACTTGTGTAGGACGGTATTTTGTGTCACCATTCCAATTGGACTTGTCTTCGGTGCACGATAAAATCGGGCTAAGTGACCGTCTCTTCCACAATTATAACACGCTTTGGATAGCATCTGTGACATCCCAGATTTTTAGAAATTATAAATGAGAATTTTATAAACAAAAGTATTATTTATGAGATATGTTGGGTGTGAGTATGTGTATGTCATATATTGTAGAATATGTGAATTGATGTGAAGAGAATGTTATATATTAATTTTAATATATATAAATATTTAATTGAATTATTTATTGAGTTAAATAAATAAATTTTGTTTTGATTATAGAGTAATGTAATTAAGTGTAGCAGATTAATTAAATGAATATTTAGTATTTAATTTAATTAATATAATAATTTTATGTTATAGTTTTAATTTAATTGAGATAATTAAATTAGATGAGTTATGTGATGATTGTTACACAAAAGTATAATTAACAAGTAAATATAATTGTGGGACAATTTGATGAGATTGATTGATGTTAAGCTATTGATTAATTAAAATAATGAGTATTTGCCAAACATGGTCTTAGACTTTTCAAGTTCAAATTGGTGTAACCTATGTATTAACTAGTAATTAGTATATCTAATAATTACTAGGAGTTACATATATTATATATTACTAGTATTGTATATTATATGTATATACTACAAGTTAGTATGTTAGTTTTAGAAAACAAACTAAAGAAAGAAGAAGAGAGTTAGAGAGAGTTGTAGGAGAAGAAGAAGAGGAAGAAAAAGAAGAAGAAGGGAAAGTTTTGAGAAGACAAAACAAGCCCCATCATCATCATCATCTTCATCTCTCTCTTAAATTCATACTAATAAGACTATAATCTAAATACCTTTTTTTAGTTATATTTTATGTTCTTCAAAATGTAGGATAATGGTTCTATAGAAGTTGTATTGAGAAATCTAGAGAGATGGAGGAATTGAGATGAGCTAGAAGAAGAAGAAGAAAAAGTTAGAAGAAGGTAACTTCTAAACTCTTATTTAATCCTTGATTTTTTTGGGTAGATTTATGTTCTAGGATAGTAGATCATGCTTAATCTGTTTATATTGGTTTAATCTTGGACTATCAAGAATCAAACAAGAGGATTCAAGAAAGAAAATGAAATGGAAAGAACATTTGAAGAACAAAATTCGTAGGTTTTGAGTAATTGTGGACATATCTTGTGAAATTCATATCTCTTTGGGTATAATGAGTTAGAAAATGAGCTTTATATCAAATCGAAGATATGGAAGTAAGCTATATTCTGAAAGTGGAATCACATGAAAATTCCTTGTAGATTTCTCGCAATCTCTGTTTTAGTAAGGCTAGTCCGAAGGGAAAATAATCTGTCTAGAAAATCAAAACTGTTACGGTTTCTTACTTTGAAAAATTCATATAAATTCGTGTCTTTTGAATCTGAAGAAACTTAAAACTGTAAAGTTGTAGATATGGATGTTTACTAGCTAGACTCGCGTGATTGAGCCATTTTATGGACCGAATCATGTCCGAAATAAATTGTTTAGCAAGGATGTCCAGAAAATGAAATTTTTCTACACTAGTTGATGAATTGCAGAATCTGGTTTAGATGGATAAGGGTCTGACTTTAAGGCCTAGATGAGGTTGTAGTACACTAAGTAAGGGTTAATTTTATATAAAAAGGAACAAAAACGGACATGTAACGAAGGAGATACGTTAAAAACGAAAACAACGTTTTGTTAAAGAAATTGTGAAGATGAGTTTTATAATTATGTTTGAATTAAGATTTTGGGTGATGGTATATTTTGATGATTAAAAATATGTTTTGACATATGTAATGAATATAGATATGTGTTATCATATTCTATGCATAATTAACCATTTAAGATCAAGAGTTCAGATAAGTTAATGTGTGCACATAACGTGCTCGATAAAATGCCAAAAAGTAATAGTGTTTCTAAACTTCGGTATACAAAGTGCCTAACTAATGGCTAATATTGGATATCTAAGTATGAAAAGATGATAATACAAGAATAATAATGGAAAGAAATCAAAAAAGGGAAATTTTTGATTTATGAAGGAAAATTAAACATGTAAACAATGTGTTGAATATGCATTTTTGAAACCAAATTGGTAAAATAAAATGGTGTGGTATATGCACATTAAACTACAAGTGAGATAGTCTAGCATGTGTGGTGATGAAAATGAAAATAAAATCGAGTTGCATATAAAATACAATTAGATGTCTATAAAGATATTATAAAGGATAATAAGATAAAGTAAGGTCTTAGAATAAATTTGACCATGAGATTGAGTATTGATTTTATTTATTATCAATCTCGCATACAGTGTAGGTTGTGCAAGGATGCGAAGTATTAGCGTGTTGGTAAAACGCCGGTTAAGGCAAGTCTTTCAGTTCCTTTTTGCTATGTAAACTTGATGATGAACTACTTTAAAATTTTAGTGTATGATGTATTGTATATGTCAAAAGTATGAAATGTGAAAGTCAAACTATGACTATGATGATTGAACTATGAATGTTGATTGAGTAAGGAACTCAATCATTATAGTTGTTATGTGAACTAAACATGTATGATATGTTTGTTTATGATTATTCTTGTATGTTGAGCATGTTATTATGTGCTACGTGATGCATGAAAATTGTTAGATTTTGCTGAGCTGTCGAGCTCATTCTTGCAAATAACCATTTTTGCATATTCAAGAATTGAAGGTAACGCTATGTGCTACTTGATTGTTATGGATCAAAAGTGATATATGAAGATTTAATATCCTAGCTAAGTTGTTATTCTTGTAAACCATGTCTAATGTTTCGAATAATGTATAAATGTTGAATTTTAATATTGTTTTGCGAATGTAAACTATTGTAGTATTAAAATGATTCTGAGATATTTAGATGTAAAGGTTGAAGGTTTTGGGAACGAGGATAGTTTGTAATAGAAAATTTTAATTATTTCGCAAATTTCAATGGTTGTATTATCGTTTAATGATGTAAAATTAGAGGTTGAATGTATTATTAACGACCGAAGTCGAGAATTAAATTGTATGAATTTTGGGGTCGTTACAGCATCGCGCAGTTTGGACTGATATATCCCTCCCCTCCGCATTTGAAGCATATGATAGGTGGTCGTTCTCTTTCCTTATCAACGGGTATTGGTGCTGACGTCTTTCCATCATTGTTGAATCTCCTCTTCTTGAAATGTCCACTTTTATTGCCTTGGCCATGATTACCACCAAAGTGGTTACCATTTCTGGCATGTTGATTCCCTCCACGTTTGTTGTCACCGCTTCGATGACTGTTACCACTGGTATTTTCATTCTACCGGTTGCTTTCTCTTTGTTGCGTTAACTCGTTATCGCGCTCCAATAACTGGGCCTTATTTACAACATCTGAATACAAACACAGTTTATGAGAAATAAGATATTGACGTATCTCCGATTTTAAACCTCTTAAAAACATTCGCGTCATTCTTTCCTCATTAACAACTAAATGGGACACAAACCGGGACAACTCGGCAAACTTAGCTTCGTACTACGACACGGTCATATTATTCTGCTCCAACTTGATGAACTCTACCTCCTCCATGTGAAGAATACTTTCGGGAAAGTACTTGTTATTGAATAGTTCTTGAAACTTTTCCCAAGACATCTTCAATGAGGTAGGTTGAGTACGCTTTACCGATTCCCACCAGTAATCTGCCTCTCCTAGCAACATAAAGGTGGCAAAGGGAACCTTTTGCTCCTCGGCACATCCCAAGACATCAAATATCTTGGTGATCTGCTTGATCCACGTTTCCGCCTTAAGTGATTGTGGCTCTCCAATAAACTCCGGTGGTCCCAGCTCCTTGAACTGCTTAGCGGTGACCGTCCGAGAGTTTCCAGTGTTTTCACCTACATTTTGGACAGGAACCTTTCTCGCCTGATGTTGCATGAATTGCATAAAGCCTCTGAACATTCCATCATTCATCATTTGGTCAGTGTTGTTGTTTGCATAAGGATTGTCGCCTTCCTGATGCACATTATCCTGATTATTGATATGTGGAACCTCAACAGTCTCCTGTGCTCCATTGATATTCTCAACATTCTCAGATGTTATTTTCAGATACTGCCACAAAATAAAGGTTAATTGACATGTAACATAATATCCCTATACTCTGACCGACCAATTAAATACCAAATAAACTTAGGTAGGTCATACTAGCGAAAGAATTCCCCGTTTCTCCCCTCCTAGTTCTTATCTCACATCTCAGCCAGGGATCATATCCCTAAGCTTTGATACCAACTGTGATGCCCCAAAAATAGGTATACATGGCCTATTCTGAGTCGTCAAATACATGGTACAAAATACAAATAAAACTTAATTACACAACTGTCGTGTAAAATACGACAAAACATAAGCTTTGAGTTTAAATACAACACTTTCTTCTAAACAGAATTCAAACTCAAAATAAGTCCTCGATACATTTATTTTCACACTATTTGATAGAATAGTGAGGACTACTAATGCGATCATCTGAACCGTCACTCCGTTCCCCGACTAGTCCCCGCTACGTTCTCATTTTCTAAAGAGAACAATGAAAGCAAAAGGGTGAGCTCAACTAGCCCAGTAAGAAATATTATGACTAAGATAATGCAAAATAAATTATCGTTAGCCTTCAACAGTGTTAAACTGATAAAATATAACAAACATCAAGTTTAACTGCAGCAGAACAAGCAATCCATTAAAAGAGTCAAGTAGAGAATAAATTCTACTATCTTTTATGATTTAAAAGGTTTTTCATCACTTTTATCGCTGGGACTCAGCTTAATAAATAATCCCCATCATCCCTGCACTACGGCCAAGAATATTCATAAGTATCACAACCACAAATTATCCATGCACTATGGGCCAAGGATATTCGTGTATTCATCAATGATCATGATCATGCCAACAACTGTCCATCAATGCACTACGGGCCAATGAGGACTTTTACCACATCATTCGTAACATTACGGTCATGATTACACCGAATAATCCCTAGTTATAATCATACCAAGTTCATCTATGTACTACATGCCATAGATGACTTTCAACAAAACATAAAAATGAGGATGATGACAATGACATAAGAATTCAATAAAAGAAGTTCAAGAATTAATTTATCTACGAACCAACAACGTCCAAATTGTCAACATGATACTGTTTTGTAGAGTAAAATTTAAGAATGCTCAGAAGAATATTTTCATGAAAAGATACTGGATGAAGCGCAAACATCAATGATATTCCACTAATTTCATAGAGTATAAAAGCCAAAACTTTAACCAACTGAGTATAATAAAGAATAGAATAACAAAAGAAATCACCAGGCACACGATATACCGCACAGGTAGGTTATTCCAACAGAATAATAAATAATGGAATCAGGTCCGTCGTAAAACGCACAGACAGGATATTCCAACAGAATAATAAAGACGGAACCAGGTCCGGTGTAAATGCACAGACAGGATATTCCAACAGAATAATAAAGAATGGAATAACAGAATAATTTCACCAAGTATAGGGTTGCCCGCGTATACATGTTATTCCAATAGAATAATAAATAATGGAATAACAGAAGTTCTCTTTATGAATACAAAAGAAATAATACCCCTTAACTTAAGAAAAAAAGTACCGGATATAGGAGTAGTGAAGTAGCAGAATACTTTTTTTCTTTCTCTCTATAATTTCTCTCTCTAGAGTTTCAGTGAATTCGTAAGAAATAATGAAGGAATGAGCTTCTATTTATAGAAGAATGGACTGCATAGTAACTAATTCATGAACGGTCCAGATTAATTTACTTTTAATCGGACGATCCATATTTAAAGAAAAATCTTTTAAATGAAATATAATATATTCTATTTATAATATAATAAAACATATAACTTTATAAAAGTATTTTGTTTTATATAAAAAGATTTTACTATGCAAAACACTATACAGGCACTATGCAACACTATGCATAATAAAATATAATATATTCTATTTAAAATCTAATAAAACAAATAACTTTATAAAAGTATTCTGTTTTATATAAAAAGATTTTACTATACAAAATACTATGCATAATAGAATATAATATATTCTATTTATAGTCTAATAAAACAGATCACTTTATAAAAGTATTCTGTTTTATATAAAAAGCATTTCTGTTTTATTAGCTTAATAATACTAATAAAACAAAACTGAGTGACTTATCACATAATCATCAATAATCAATACCGTATGCTACTATGCAACCACGCGTATTGCTGTACTTTTACTACCGAGTAGTTCAACAGTATTAACGGTAAAACTTCCGTCGTTATTTTTATAAAATATTTTTGTCATTTTTTCAATTCGACAATAATTCCGTTGTGCGGCCCACTAATGATTGTGCCGTCGTACGAATATTCCCTGTTCAAACGAATATTCCCTGACCAATCGAATATTATACAACAACTTGCTTACTTTAGAAAATTTATAAATATTACCCACAACTATAACATTATATCAAATTCATTCCATAATATTTAAAAATGATATTTATAGAAAATTCATCTTTATTAAAAAAAAATTGGGGTCTTACATCTGGGCTGCCCAGAACCTGCTTTCCGTGAATGGTCAACGATGTTTGACCGCTCATAAGTCTCAGTATATTCATGATCTGGACGTGTTTCTAGTTACAGATTATCGTCTTCATGACATAGAACAGATATAAAACAAAAAGCACAACAAAAAACTAACAGCTCAAGATCTATAGGCCCTGACATATGGCTGTCAGACCATCATTTTCAATATTTCTAGATTTTTAAAATCTTTAGATCCGAGCATCTAGATGTTATGGATGCATGATCCAACAACTCAGATCTCTAAATGACACCTTATAACACATATCTAACCAATTATTAACAACACTAAACATAAGATCTAAGGATTTCGAATTTTTTGGGTTTATACCTTTTAAGCCTTGATTCTTGATTTCTGACTTCATGAACTGTTATTGGAAAGCTAAGGGCTGATAAAGTCTTAACTTAATACTCATAATCACTCTCAATCTCGAAATGCTAGAGAGAGAAAAGTTTTAAAAAAAATGAAAAGTAAAGTGAGACTTTTCTTACTTTTGATCTATATAAATGTTGATGCAATGCACATGGCTGTCAAAGTGGCTGATATAATTGAGATATAAGTCACAAGCTAGGCTTAGGGTGATTCACCCACTCACCTTAGGTCTAGATCTACAAGTTAAATCAAATAATGCACAAAAGGGCATTTTAGTCATTTCCATAAAATTTTAATTCTAGAATTGCCATTTGATACAAACCATTAGGGTTTAGGGTTTAAACCCTTAGAGTTTAGGGTTTAACCCCTAACTTTACAATTTAATTTATAAGATTTTTGAATTTCGATTTTAAAAATAGAAAATTAATATTTCTAAATTATAATTATAATTTTCTAATTATATTAAAATTTCTTAATCATAATTTAAATCTTGCTAATTAGGATTAATAATTCCTAATTAAAATTGTTAATTTAGCAATTAGGGTCATAATTGGTCATTAGGGTTTATAACCCACTAATTAGGATTTTAAATAGAAAAAAAAAATTAATTTTCTAATTTAGAAATTAGATTACCTAATTAGATTAGGGTTTTCTAATTACTTATAACCTAAAAATTAGGATTAAGGTTTCCTAATTAACATTAAAATTATTAAATTAACAATTAGGTTTTTCCTAATTATAAATTAGGGTTTAAAATCTCGAAATTAGGGTTTAAAAATCTAAAATTAGAATTTGCTAAATAATTAAGCTTTACCCTAATTAATATTATAATAATAGCACTTGAGCATTATAATTATCCTCTAAGTTCCCAGATTAGGGTTTTAAATTCCCAAATTAGGGTTTCAGATTCCCGGAACTGAAATTAGTGTTTCTACAATTGATTTATAGGGTTTCTTATATTTTGCTAGGGTTTTCTGACCAAACATTGACGTTATTAATATATACCCAGGGTTTGTTACATATCTCGTTTATCTGGTCAATCTTTGACCCTTAACCACATATTGTACACGTATAATAACATTTACACATAACATATTCACGTATACCGCTAAGCAATTTATATAACTTTTTCTAAAGACCTAATATTAGTAATATAGATCTACAATATTAGAATAATATCATCACAATATAATACTATTATATATATATATATATATATATACATAGAATAACCTAAATACATAACACACAACATATAACTCTATCAGTCTATAACACACATAGAACTCGATATCAACTCAAACTATTACAGTCAGAGTTGAACCTGACACAAATCTGATATAATCTCGAGTTTAAGTTCAATTAAACTTTGTCTAAACACTTAATCATTATCTCATATAATTTATTAACGGTAGAAATATTTTTCATAAGCTCGCAATAATTTATATATACTTATTACTATTTATCATGAATTTTCAATCACTTATATCGTATTTAAATGAATTAAATACCACATAATTCCATTATCATTAATATTTATTTAATATCAAATATTAATGAAATACATGTTATAATATTATAATATATTTATAATAACACAAAGTATTTTTAATATTTTAAAATCACCTTTATATGATTTTTAAACAATTAATTGCATTATCCGGTAATTGCTATTAATATCAAAATATTAATATTTTCATTACAAAATATCAAAAGTTATATTTTATAACTTCAAATATTTTTATAGCACTTAAATAATTTTTATATGATTTTTAAATCAATAATTCTATTTTTCCATAATTTATATAATACATTTATTAAATAAATTAATTACCATTAATATTAATTTATTAATGAATTTCATCACAAAATATCAAAAGTTATTAAAAATAACTTAAAATATTTTCTTATAACATAATATAATTTTTTATGATTTTTCAAGTATTAAAATCATTTTTAAATAATTTATTTAATATTATAATTAAATAGATAAATACCTTCTATATTCCAAAAATATTAAATATTTTTGAAATATAGTCAAAATAATTAAAAACTATTTTTCATGATTTAAAATAATTTTTAATAATTTATTATGTATTTTTAATAATTAAAAACCATTTAATTCGATTTATTTAATAAAAATAATTATTTTTTGAAAATAAGTGTCACTAAAGGGCCCTATAGCGACAGACCCGTCGCTATAGGTGTTCTTGGCCTGTTCTTGAGCCTGCCCATAAATTTTGTCAGTGTTCGAGTTAGTGGGTTTGACCATCATTTGATCTATGCTCCTAAGTTGTTATGGGCAGTCTAATGAATCAGTGTTGTAGTATGCATGTAATACTACACTTACAAACAAACATCATGGCTAAACAACATCAGATCAGTGAGTTATTAGCCCCCAAAATGTCTGACAACATTGTTCTTCATTTCTGGATTTTCCAGAAAATGAAGAACACACGAAGGTGCTATATTTAGATCATTGTAGCTTGCAATAGATGTCTTATTTGTGTGATCTAATTGTTGGATCGTGTAGAGAATATGTCAGGCTACAACTACATAACATCAGGTACTAACAAAAACATCATATAAGACAGAACAAGGACAGACAAACTATGTCAGAAAAATCGCGTATGAAGTTTCTGGGTTTTTCCAGAATTTTGACAAAACAGACGGTCAATGCTTATTTGACCAAGATTAAGTTTCATTCTGGGCAAGATCTGGGTGATATAAAAGCTTGATGTTGTAGTCCTTATACCAGACTACAAGCTCATTACACAAACATGGCTAAATAACCTGTCAGTAGCAAGATTAGAGTCATTGAAAAGATTGTCAGAGGTTTCTGGGGATTCTGGGCTGCCCAGAACCTGCTTTCCGTGAACGGTCAACGATGTGTGACCGCTCATAAGTCTCAGTATATTCATGATCTGGACGTGTTTCTAGTTGCAGATCAACGTCTTCATGACATAGAACAGATATAAAACAAAAAACACAACAAACAACTAACAGCTGAAGATCTATGGGCCCTGACATATGGCTGTCAGGCCATCATTTTTAACATTTCCAGTTTTTTGAAAACTTTAGATTCGAGCATCTAGATGTTATGGATCAATGATCCAATAACCCAGATCTCTAAATGACACCTTATAACACATATCTAACCAATCATTAAAAACACTAAACATAAGATCTAAGGATTTCGAAATTTTAGGGTTTATACCTTTTAAGCCTTGATTCTTGATTCTTGACTTCATGATCTATTATTGGAAAGCTAAGGGCTGATAAAGTCTTAACTTAATACTCATAATCACTCTCAATCTCGAAATGCTAGAGAGAGAAGAGTTTTAGAAAAAATGAAAAGTAAAGCGAGACTTTTCTTACTTTTGATCTATATAAATGTTGATGCAATGTACATGGCTGTCAAAGTGGATGATATAATTGAGATATAAGTCACAAGCTAGGCTTAGGGTGGTTCACCCACTCACCCTAGGTCTAGACCTACAAGTTAAATCAAATAACACACAAAAGGGCATTTTAGTCATTTTGATAAAATTTTAATTCTAGAATTGTTATTTGATGCAAACTCTTAGGGTTTAGGGTTTAAACCCTATAGGGTTTAGGGTTTGAACCCTTAAGATTTAGGATTTAACCCTTAACTTTGCAATTTAATTTCTAAGATTTTTGAATTTCGGTTCTAAAAATAGAAAATTAATATTTCTAATTTATAATTATAATTTTCTAATTATATTAAAATTTCTTAATCATAATTTAAATCTTGCTAATTAGGATTAATAATTCCTAATTAAAATTGTTAATTTAGCAACTATGGTTAAAATTGGTCATTATGGTTTATAACCCACTAATTAGGATTTTAAATAGAAAAAAAATTAACTTTCTAATTTAAAAATTAGATTACCTAATCAGATTAGGGTTTTCTAATTACTTATAACTTGAAAATTAGGATTAAGGTTTCCTAATTAACATTAAAATTATTAAATTAACAATTAAGTTTTCCCTAATTACAAATTAGGGTTTTAAATCCCGAAATTATGGTTTAAAAATATGAAATTAGGGTTTGCTAAATAATTAAGATCTACCCATTTTAATATTATAATAATAGCTCTTGAGCATTATAATTATCCTTTAAGTTCCCAAATTAGGGTTTTAAACTCCTAAATTAGGGTTTCGGATTCCTATAACTAAAATTAGGGTTTCTAGAACCGATTTCTAGGGTTTCTTATAATTCGCTAGGGTTTTCTGATCGAACGTTGACGTTCTTAATATATACCAAGGGTTAGTTACAAATCTCGTTTATCTGGTCAACCCTTGACCGTTAACTACATACTGTACATGTATAATAACATTTACACATAACATATTCACGTATACCGCTACGCAATTTATATCGATTTATCCGAAGACCTCATATTAGTAATATAGATCTCCAATATTAAAATAATATCATTACAATATAATACTATTATAATATATTTGTTATAATTTTAAAATCACCTTTATACGATTTTTAAATAATTAATTTTATTATCCGGTAATTGCTATTAATATCAAAATATGAATATTTTCATGACAAAATATCAAAAGTTATATTTTATAACTTAAAATATTTTTATAGGACTTAAATCATTTTTATATGATTTTTAAATCAATAATTCCATTTTTCCATAATTTATTTAATACATTTACTAAATAAATTAATTACCATTAATATTAGATTATTAATAAATTTCATCACAAAATATCAAAAGTTATTCAAAATAACCTAAAAAATTTTCTTGTACCATAATATAATTTTTTATGATTTTTCAAGTATTAAAATCATTTTTAAATAATTTATTTAGTATTTTAATTAAATAAATAAATACCTTTTATATTCCAAAAATATTAAATATTTTTGAAATATAGTCAAAATGATTAAAAACTATTTTTCAGGCTTTAAAATAATTTTTCATAATTTATTACGTATTTTTAATAATTAAAAACCATTTAATTCGATTTATTTAATAAAAATAATTATTTTCCAAAAATAAGTGCTACTAAAGGGCCCTATAGCGACAGACCCATCGCTATAGGTGTTCTTGGCCTGTTCTTGAGCCTGCCCAGAAATCCTGTCACTGTTCGAGTTAGTGGGTTTGACCATCATTTGATCTATGCTCCTAAGTTGTTATGGGCAGTCTAATGAATCAGTGTTGTAGTATGCATGTAATACTATACTTACAAACAAACATCATGGCTAAACAACATCAGATCAGTGAGTTATTAGCCCCCAAAATGTCTGACAACACTGTTCTTCATTTCTGGGTTTTCCAGAAAATGAAGAACAGACGAAGGTGCTATATTTAGATCATTGTAGCTTCCAATATACGTATTATTTGTGTGATCTAATGGTTGGATCGTGTAGAGAATATGTCAGGCTGCAACTACATAACATCAAGTACTAACAAAAACATCATATAAGACAGATCAAGGACAGTCAAACTATGTCAGAAAAATAGCGTATGAAGTTTCTGGGTTTTTCCAGAATTTTGACAAAACAGACGGTCAATGCTTATTTGACCAAGATTAAGTTTCATTCTGGGCAAGATCTGGGTGATATAAAAGCTTGATGTTGTAGTCCTTATACCAGACTACAAGTCCATTACACAAACATGGCTAAATAACCTGTCAGTAGCAAGATTAGAGTCATTGAAAAGATTGTCAGAGGTTTCCGGGGATTCTGGGCTGTCCAGAACCTGCTTTCCGTGAACGGTCAACGATGTGTGACCGCTCATAAGTCTCAGTATATTCATGATCTGGACGTGTTTCTAGTTGCAGATCATCGTCTTCATGACATAGAACAGATATAAAACAAAAAACACAACAAACAACTAACAGCTCAAGATCTATGGGCCCTGACATATGGCTGTCAGGCCATCATTTTTAACATTTCCAATTTTTTGAAAACTTTAGATTCGAGCATCTAGATGTTATGGATCCATGATCCAATAACCTAGATCTCTAAATGACACCTTATAACACATATCTAACCAATCATTAACAACACTAAACATAAGATCTAAGGATTTCGAAATTTTAGGGTTTATACCTTTTAAGCCTTGATTCTTGATTCCTGACTTCATGATCTGTTATTGGAAAGCTAAGGGCTGATAAAGTCTTAATTTAATACTCAGAATCACTCTCAATCTCGAAACGCTAGAGAGAGAAAAGTTTTGGACAAAATGAAAAGTAAATTGAGACTTTTCTTACTTTTGATCTATATAAATGTTGATGCAATGTACATGGCTGTCAAAGTGGCTAATATAATTGAGATATAAGTCACAAGCTAGCCTTAGGGTGGTTCACCCACTCACCCTAGGTCTAGACCTACAAGTTAAATCAAATAATGCACAAAGGGGTATTTCAGTCATTTTGATAAAATTTTAATTCTGGAATTGTCATTTGATGAAAACCCTTAGGTTTAAGGTTTAAACCCTTTAGGGTTTAGGGTTTGGACCCTTAGGATTTAGGGTTTAACCCTTAACTTTGCAATTTAATTTCTAAGATTTTTGAATTTCGATTTTAAAAATAGAAAAGTAATATTTCTAAATTATAATTATAATTTTCTAATTATACTAAAGTTTCTTAATCATAATTTAAATCTTGCCAATTAGGATTAATAATTCCTAATTAAAATTGTTAATTTAGCAATTAGGGTTAAAATTAGTCATTAGGGTTTATAACCCACTAATTAGGATTTTAAATAGAAAAAAATTAATTTTCTAATTTAGAAATTAGATTACCTAACCAGATTAGGGTTTTATAATTACTTATAACTTGAAAATTAGGATTAAGGTTTCCTAATTAACATTAAAATTATTAAATTAAGAATTAAGTTTTCTCTAATTACAAATTAGGGTTTCAAATCTCGAAATTAGGGCTTAAAATCTAAAATTAGGGTTTGCTAAATAATTAAGCTTTACCCTGATTAATATTATAATAATAGCTCTTGAGCATTATAATTATCCTTTAAGTTCCCAAATTAGGGTTTTAAATTCCTGAATTAGGGTTTAAGATTCTTAGAACTGAAATTAGGGTTTTTATAACCGATTTCTAAGGTTTCTTACAATTTACTAGGGTTTTCTGACCGAACGTTGACGTTCTTAATATATACCTAGGGTTAGTTACAGATCTCGTTTATCTGGTCAACCCTTGACCCTTAACCACATATTGTACACGTATAATAACATTTACACGTAACATATTCACGTATATCGCTACGCAATTTATATCGCTTTTATTCGAAGACCTCATATTAGTAATATAGATCTCCAGTATTAGAATAATATCATCACAATATAATACTATTATATATATAGATGTTCATAGAATAACCTAAACACATAACACATAACCCTATCAGTCTACAATACACATAGGACTCGGTTTCAATTCAAACTATTGTAGTCTGAGTTGAACCCAACACAAATCTGACACAATTCAAACTATGTCTAAACATTTAATCATTATCTAAGATAATTTATTAACAGTCAAAATATTTTTCATAAGCTCGCAATAATTTTTAAATAATTATTACTATTTATCATAAATTTTCAATCACTTATATCGTATTTAAATGAATTAAATATCAAATAATTCAATTATTATTAATATTTATTTAATATCAAATATTAATGAAATGCATGTCATAATATTATAATATATTTATAATATCACAAAGTATTTATTATAATTTTAAAATCACCTTTATATGATTTTTAAACAATTAATTTTATTATCCGGTAATTGCTATTAATATCAAAATATTAATATTTTCATGACAAAATATCAAAAGTTATATTTTATAACTTAAAATATTTTTATAGCACTTAAATCATTTTTATATGATTTTTAAATCAATAATTCTATTTTTCCATAATTTATTTAATATATTTATTAAATAAATTAATTACCATTAATATTAATTTATTAATGAATTTCATCACAAAATATCAAAAGTTATTAAAAATAACTTAAAATATTATCTTATACCATAATATAATTTTTTATGATTTTTCAAGTATTAAAATCATTTTTAAATAATTTATTTAATATTTAAATTAAATAAATAAATACCTTCTATATTCCAAAAATATTAAATATTTTTGAAATATAGTCAAAATAATTAAAAACTATTTTTCAGGCTTTAAAATAATTTTTCATAATTTATTATGTATTTTTAATAATTAAAAACTATTTAATTCGATTTATTTAATAAAAATAATTATTTTTCGAAAATAGGTGTCCCTAAAGGGCCCTATAGCGACAGACCCATCGCTATAGGTGTTCTTGGCCTGTTCTTGGGTCTGCCCAGAAATCCTGTCAGTGTTCGAGTTAGTGGGTTTGACCATCATTTGATCTATGCTCCTAAGTTGTTATGGGCAGACTAATGAATCAGTGTTATAGTATGCATGTAATACTACACTTACAAACATACATCATGGCTAAACAACATCAGATAAGTGAGTTATTAGGCCCCAAAATGTCTGACAACACTGTTCTTCATTTCTGGGTTTTCCAGAAAATGAAAAACAGACGAAGGTGCTATATTTAGATCATTGTAGCTTCAAATATATGTATTATTTGTGTGATCTAATGGTTGGATCGTGTAGAGAATATGTCAGGCTACAACTACATAACATCAGGTACTAACAAAAACATCATATAAGACAGATCAAGGACAGTCAAACTATGTCAAAAAAATCGCGTATGAAGTTTTTGGGGTTTTCCATAATTTTGACAAAACAGACAGTCAATGCTTGTTTGACCAAGATTAGGTTTTATTCTGGGCAAAATCTGGGTGATATAAAAGCTTGATGTTGTAGTCCTTATACCAGACTACAAGTCCATCACACAAACATGGCTAAATAACCTGTCAGTAGCAAGATTAGAGTCATTGAAAAGATTGTCAGAGGTTTCTGGGGAATCTGGGCTGCCCAGAACCTGCTTTCCGTGAACGGTCAACGATGTTTGACCACTCGTAACTCTCAGTATATTCATGATCTGGACGTGTTTCTAGTTGTAGATCATCGTCTTCATGACATAGAACAAATATAAAACAAAAAACACAACAGACAACTAACAGCTCAAGATCTATGGGCCCTGACATATGGCTGTCAGGCCATCATTTTCAACATTTCCAGTTATTTGAAATCTTTATATTCGAGCATCTAGATGTTATGGATCCATGATCCAACAACCCAGATCTCAAAATGACACCTTATAACACATATCTAACCAATCATTAACAACACTAAACATAAGATTTAATGATTTCGAAATTTTTGGGTTTATAACTTTTAAGCCTTGATTCTTGATTCCTGACTTCATGATCTGTTATTGGAATGCTAAGGGCTGATAAAGTCTTAACTTAATACTCATAATCACTCTCAATCTCGAAATGCTGGAGAGAGAAAAGTTTTGGACAAAATGAAAAGTAAAGTGAGACTTTTCTTACTTTTGATCTATATAAATGTTGATGCAATGCACATGGCTGTCAAAGTGGCTGATATAATTGAGATATAAGTCACAAGCTAGGCTTAGGGTGGTTCACCCACTCACCTTAGGTCTAGATCTACAAGTTAAATCAAATAATGCACAGAAGGGCATTTTAGTCATTTTTATAAAATTTTAATTCTAGAATTGCCATTTGATGTAAACCCTTAGGGTTTAGGGTTTGAACCATTAGGGTTTAGGGTTTAACCCTTAACTTTACAATTTAATTTCTAAGATTTCTGAATTTTGGTTTTAAAAATAGAAAATTAATGTGACGACCCCAAAATAGGTCCATTCCATCCAACCCATTCTGAGTCGCCAAGTACATGGTACAGAAAAAAACTACAACTTTATTACAACAATTGTCGTGCAAAATACAACAACATATATGCTGTGAGTTTGGATACAAATATATACCAAATGTGACTCATGTCCCAGCCGTGGACAGCACCTCACAATGACACCTTACATAAAGGTATAGTCAAAAACTGTTTTAGAAATTAGAATCTTTGGGAAGTGCTCAAGGAAACCTTCGTACATGGGAGGCCATGCATCTACGTTATGATAGATATCATATGGCCACAGAATTATCCTTGGTTGACCCAATAGACCCCAAAGAAAAACGAGAAGATTACTATCATATTCTTCTCAATGGCGAGTCTTCTCTTGACATATCATTATCTCCACTGTCTCTAATTGAGAATTATACTTCAAACAAACACCAAGATTATATAGGTAGTGCTCGTAAATATACTCAGCAAGTGGATGAGCACATCCCTGTCTTATGATGACACGAGGTTGTATATCATTAGACATCTTGTATGATAGTGGCAAAACACCCTTCCAACGTTGGGTTCGCCTCACCCTATTTGATTCACCAAATATAACTATTAAATGATGACCACCTTTCTATTCCCTTGTTACCCTCGCTCGACCCAGCTACACTCTTATTACATGAAAGGAATTGTGAAACAGAAGGGTGAGCACAACTAGCCCAATAAAGAATATCATGACTAAAGATAAATAAATTATCAATAGCCTTCAACAGAATTAAATCAGAGATTTAGAACATATGGTAGATGATAAAAATTTTTAACCATTGTTGCAGCGGAACGAGCAAACCATTAAAAGAGTCAAATAGACCATAAAGTCTATTATCTTCTCCACATTAAAAGTCCACCAATAATATTTTATCCCTGTAACATTAATCAACAGTTCCTTTTCATAATTATATGAATAATTCATAATCATAATTGTAATTCTAAATTCCTCTTCGCATCCAGGACGAAGATAATTTTCCTCAAATGTCTTTACCTGAAACATCAAAGATCATGGTTATACCAAATCACAGTTCCTGTTCATAATCATATTAATAAATTCATCTTTGCACTACAGGCCAACGATATTCGTCAACAGTTCATCTTTGCAGTACTGGCCAAAAGATATTCAACAACAGGTCATCTTTGCACTATGGGCTAAAGATATTCATCAACAATTCATATTTGCACTACAGGCCAAAGATATTCCTCAACAGTTCATATTTGTACTACAGGCCAAATATATTCATATCTCAAAGAAATATATAATCATTTCAGAATTTATATACACCATAATTATAACCATGTTAATCAATTCATCTTTACACTTAAGCTAAAGATATTCAATTATAAATTCAATGGTCATGATCATACCAGTTAACAATTTATCTTTGCACTACAGGCCAAAGACATTCCTCAGTCACGATCATACCAATAATTTACCCATCTTTACACTCAAGTAAAAGAGAAATTCAACATCAGGGTTATAAAAATGTTATATATGATAATAAAAACAATATGATCAACAACTGCATTTATTTTCGAGAGCAACAATCATAAATCAACGATAGTTTGGTCAGAAAAAGAAACCAATTTTTGTCGTGAATAGTACCCGTGAATAGTAACTCGTGAATAGTAACTCATGAATAGTAACTCGTGAATAGTAATTCATGAATAGTAACTCATGAATACTACTCCGTATTCGTACATAGTACCGTATACGTAAATAATATCATATACGTAAATAGTGCCATATACATGAATAGTACCGTATACGTGAATAGTAACTGTGACGAACGAGAATTTGTAATTTAATTTTAATATTTATTGAATTAAATAAATATTTCTCGATGATTTAATTATTGGATTAAATAATTAATTGATGCAATTGTAGTAGATTAATTTAATTATATGTGTTACATTTATTAAATTATTGTAGAGAAATGTTATTATCAAAGTATGTAATTATGTGAGCTTATTGAATTAAATGAAATATTTAATTAAGCATGATGTTATTAGATTAATTTAATTATTAATTAGAGAATTAATAATTTGAAATTTATTATTAATGAGAAAATTAATTATGTGACTATGTGAATTTATGAGGAATTATTATATTTTATTTAAAATAAATTAAATAAGATATTGAATTTATTTTATGAAGGAGTGTGACATTTATTAAAGTATATTGTAAAGGTTTTATTAAATTAAATAAGTTTAAACTTTTTAAGGCTAGCCAAACATGGCCTTAGTAGTGGTTACTAGCAGTTGCCCATGACTGGGTTAACTGGCCATTTTGTGCGTCCGTTTTCTCTTCCTTTATTATACGTATTCTTTCCTTTATTTTTACTAAGTCCGATAAAACTAATCAGAGAGAAAGCCATAGAGAAATTAGAGAAATTTCATAGAATTGTGAATACTGTGATTGAAGTATAGAGATATTGTCATCCTTAATCATCTACGCTTTGGGTAATTTCATCCAACCTAATTTTTATTCTACGTCTTTTAAAGTTTTCATAACAATGGCTTAAGTCATCTGTAAAGTTTTTGTAGTTGAATAGGGTAACAATTATGAGTATATATGTAATAATTCGAGTGGCATAACATGTTATATATATATATATATATATATATATATATATATATATATATATATATATATATATATATATATTGCATGATTCCATACCCTAAGTTTCGTAATCTGATGACTTGCTATTTCAAAAATACACAAAGTTTGGGTTTTTGGCCTTATGGCCTTATACGTGATTTTAGTATGTCAAACATAAATATTTTCATAAATTTTACACTCGTATATTATTGTGCATGTTAATACGAAGAGACCAAACTTTAAATGAAAGGATTTGGCTTTATAACGAATCCGTGGCGTTGAATTTTAGGAATTTATGTTAAAAATTTCAAGAACATCAAGAACAGAGGAAAATTTTATGTTTTAATTCTGTGATTATATGTTTAATGGGTTAAAATCACTTTATATATGTTGTATTATGATTATACATGAATTATAACATGTGGGTATGTCTAAATTCGTGTAGTAATAAATTGAATTAGAGTTTTTGGCTGTGTTCTGCAATTTTCGCAAATTGCAAAGCAGTTTCTGGTTTGTCGCGCCGCGGCGCCAGACTCCCGCCAAAACATCCGCGCCACAGGCCACAGCGCTGCAGTGCCATGTGTCCGGCTGCAGCGCCACGGCGCCGCAGCGTGAAGATCAAGTATAACAGTGGCGCCGCAGCGCCACTCTCCAGAATGTCCAGAAATGTAATATTTTTTAAATGTTAAGTCTAGCAATGTGTTAGTAACTTAATGTAATGAACATGTAAACATGTTAGAAATATAATGAAATGATGACATAGTTGTGTAACATGTAAATAACATAATTACATGTGAATTGAATTATTGAATACATAATTAGCTTGATAATTCGTGAAGTGTAAATTATGTGACAAAGTGATAAATTGATTAAGTATAGTCAATAATCAAAGTAGACAAAGAGAATGAGTTTATGATGATTAGTTAAGTTATAATTAACTGGTATTGTGAATGTGAATGGTATATAGGATTTAATTCAAAGAACGTGCTTAGTTAAAGTGTAATTTACGCACGAGGCAAGTTTCCTTAAACTTAAACTCTTAAATTTTAGCAAGTTCTCTAACCCTACTTGTCATTATTGTTTAAGCTTATTATTTACCTTGAATAAACTATCGTTACTATTATTCAAATTCAAATGATTTATTAAAGATTGATTATCCTTTCAAAGTATGATTTAGTTATACAATAATTGTTCTATTGTATACTTCTTGAGATTATTATTCAAATTAAATATCTTTATTGTTGAACCTTATTAGACTAGTGAAACCTTATTGATTCAACTAGTCCATAGTTGATGAGCGTTCTAAATTTCAGAACCCTTAAGGAATTATCCAAACCAAACTTCCTTTGGTGCGGACTCGAATGCCAAACTGAGATGAACAACCCTGTATAGGGGATTAATTATGCTTTAGCGTTAAGATATTGTGCACAGTATGGTACTAAGGGCTGATCCCCCTAAGTACGAGAAGAAGGTCCGTAGTCTTATGACTATTAAAGGTTTCAAGTATAACTCTTGTTAACCTAGGACATAGTTCAAGGTCTTATGACCCTCAGAATTCTTTTGATTCTTGTTATTCATTCTTGATTCAAAAGTTGAGCTTTTATTCAGATGTCTTGGATTTATTCGCATGTTATTATACTGTTATTTCATTTTTATACTTATGGGCATTTGTGTTCACTCTTGCTTAATAATAACATTGCAGTTAAGAATGAAAGAGCTGACGAACCTTCCACTAGTAAGGGCAAGGGCAAAGTTAGCAAATGATGGAGACTTGTTATTTGATATGACTTGTTATTTTATATGATGTATTGTTTAAGACTTATTTGTTTATGATTCCGTACAGATGTTTAAGGTTAGTTTAACCTGGGATTGTATTATTATTTTTCAGATGTTGTAACCCTTAAGGGAAAGATTTTATTTCTATTTATTGCATGGCTTGCATTTTTTTTTGGTAGATAGATAGATGATATTCGTACAGTGAACACCAAATCCAGTGGAATCAAAGTACCTGGATTTGGGGGTGTCACAGGTTGGTATCAAAGCCGTAGGTTATGAACCTTAGGTGGGGGAACAACCTTAGGTAGTAGCCTTATAGGAAGAAGATAGTAAAGGAAAACTCTTATCGAGTTTTAAGAAATGAATTTTTGGTAATTCATTGAAGATAATAAAATACATTATGTGTTTATATGTTAATTTATCTGCACGTTAGTACGACTTAGTAACTAAAACTTAAAATTTTGATATCAGGATGACGAATGTTGGAGAAGCTAGTCAAGCTGGGGAGGAAGAACCCCGATTACCTATAGTACCTATAGAGGAGGAGCCCCGAGACATACATGTTGTTAGGGAACAGTTAGTTCAGAGGGAGCCATCTCCATTGATCACCGTTGTTGGTCAGGAGCATGAGCTCGAGATTGATCCTGAGGAGGATCCTGAGGAGGAGTTTGACGAGGAAGAGGAAGAAGAGGAGTTACCACGGTACACCATTGATGCGGAGATGTATGACACGTTATACGACCGTAATGTGGAATTACAAGACGAGGTTCAAGAATTGACTGAGCGAGTGACTGTTCAGCAGTCTACTTTAGTGGAGAAGGAGAGGGAGATTTCGACTCTTGACTCACGATTGGGAAATGCAGAATGGGATTTGGTCAATGAGAAGGGTCAAACCGAAGATAAGACCGAGGAGATAGAGAAGCTGAAAAAGGAACTGAAAGAAACCTTCGGAAGACTAGAAATAGCAGAGGAAGGATGGGTAAGAGAATCACGTCGAGCTGATCGTGCAGAAGATGATAGTCGTGCAAAGAAGGCAAAGCTTGAAGAGATATACTCCACACTTAATCATGCAATGGATGAGGCTCAGGAATGAGTTTTGAGATACCCTATCCAGTTCGAAGGACTTCCGTCGTATATGCTGGATCGCAGGACGATGTTTCGCATCATGGATGAGGAGTGTGGCAAGGCTATTCAGCATCTTGATAGACAGGATTAGAATTCGTTTAATTATGTGAAAGACTTAATTAGTTTTTATATGTAAATTCCGTTGTGCTTATGAACGAAGGAATATGTTAATATTTTAAATCATGTGGATTCTTTATTCCAGGATAGTTGATGTAACTAGCAGTTATGCTATAGTTTGATATTAAAACTTTGAGTTGAATTAAATATATTAAGTTGTTTGAGATGATGTGTTAAATTGTTGAGAAATGCCTTAACTATTTAGAGAAATAAATAAAGTTCTAATAAGCGTTTATTTTATCAGAACTATGCCGCCAAGGAGAAGACAACAACGTCAATCGGCTCAGGAAGAGTCAACCAATAATAACAATAACGCCAACGCTAATCCTGTCCAGCAGTTGGTGAACTTACTGACGGGAGAAATGAACAATCAACCTCAAGCTCCACCAAACACAACGTTTAAAGACTTCAAGGCGGTGGGACCGCCAGAGTTCAAAGGTTCCAAGAACCCAATCGAGGCTCAAACGTGGGTTATGGAAATGGAGAAAGTATTTGACGTTGCTAGGATTAGAGAAGACCAGAAGACCGCTTTCGCAACGTTTATGCTGAAGTATGAGGCTAGCTTCTGGTGGCAAGCAAATAAAGTGCGAAGAGGTGAAGGTGTAATTACGTGGGAGAGATTTAAAGAAATATTTTTCGAAATGTACTTCCCAACTAGTTCACAGAATCAGATGGAAATTTAATTTCTGGAACTGAAGCAGGGAAACATGAGCGTACCTGATTACACGGCTAAATTCGATGAGTTGGCAAGGTTTTCCCCGTACCAAGTACACACTGACGAAAGAAAGGCCAGAAGATTTGAACAAGAACTAAAGCCTTGGGTTTACAGTAAAGTGTCAATGTTTCAGATAAACACATTTGTCGGAGTACTGGAAAAGGCCATCCTCGCTGAAGGTGGGAGCGATGCGGTGACCAAGTACAATCAAGAGCAGAAGAAGAAGAAGAGTGAAGGTGAAGGAAATAACAAAACTGGTGGGAGTATCACTGGGGGTAGTCATAATCAGAAGAGGAAGTGGACGGATAACTCGTTAGTTGGAAGTCAACAAGGAGGACAGAAGAAGAAAATTAAAGCCTGCTCAAACTGCGGAAAAGCTCATCTGGGAGTTTGCATGAAAGGGAAGCGAGTGTGCTACAATTGTGGCCAGGAAGGCCACATAGCACCAAACTGTCCAAACCCAAAGAAGGGTGCTTGTTTTAACTTTGGTTTTAAGGATCATCTAGCAAGAGATTGCCCCAAGAAGGGATCAGGAGGAGCAGTGCAAGGAGGTAATCGTGGAAATAGCAGTGGAAATACCTTAACCATTACCGGACCATTTGCAACAAACCGACCGACCGTTAAAACTTTTAATATGACAGTGCAGGACGCAATCCAGTCTCGTGAGGTGGTGACAGGTATCATTCAGATCAATGAAATTAATGCTTATGTTTTATTTGATTCGGGTGCTACTTGTTCCTTTATATCCGAAGACTTTGCTAATAGTTTAGATTTGCTTATGGATGAGTTGGAATATCCCATGAATATAGAAATTGCGAATAGAGAGATAATTCCTGTTAAGTACGTGTTTAAGAACTGTAGGGTGGATATTAAGGGTAATATCATGAACGTAGATCTTATCCCTATTCGGCTTGGGAAATTTGACGTTATTTTGGGTATGGATTGGTTATCCAATTGTGGGGCAGTAATTGACTACCAGAAGAGACGTATTAACCTTATGACTCCGTCAAAGGTTGTATTTTATGATAGCAAGTCGCCTAGACAAGCGAGTTATCTGACGATGATGCATGCCAGGAGATTGTTAAGACAAGGCTGTGTAGGATATCTAGCTTACATAGTCGGCAGTCGAAAAGAGAATCCGAAGGTAGAAGAGATACCGATTGTGAGGGACCTCGTCGATGTATTTCCAGACGATTTGCCAGGACTTCCACCAGATAAAGAGGTAATTTCGTGATCGATTTGGCGCCCGGAACTGCTCCAATATCGAAGGCACCATACCGAATGGCACCAGTAGAGATGAAAGAACTGATGGTCCAACTACAAGAATTGCTGGACAAAAAGTATATTCAACCGAGCGTATCACCGTTGGGAGCACCGGTGTTGTTTGTGAAAAAGAAGGACGGATCGATGCGGCTCTGCATTGACTACAGAGAACTGAACAAGGTCATGATTAAGAATAGATATCCATTACCAAGAATCGACGATCTGTTTGATCAATTAAAGGGAGCAAGATACTTTTCCAAGATAGACTTGAGGAGTGGTTATCACCAACTGAAGGTGAGGCCAGAGGATGTACCGAAGACAGCGTTCAGAACGCGATACGGTCACTACGAATTTTTAGTAATGTCGTTTGGTCTAACGAATGCTCCTGCAGCATTTATGGGACTAATGAATGGTGTGTTCAAGCCGTTTTTGGACAAATTCGTGGTGGTATTTATAGACGACATTCTGGTATATTCTAAAACCAAAGAAGAACACGAAGAACATGTAAGGTTAACGTTCGAAGTATTGAGAAGGGAGAAGTTTTACTCTAAATTTTTGAAATGCGAATTCTGGATCGAGCGAGTACAATTTCTTGGTCACATAATCGATAAAAACAGAATTTCGGTAGATCCATCCAAAGTAGAAGCCGTGATTAACTGGGATCAGCCGAGAACGCCGTCAGAAGTAAGAAGTTTTCTTGGATTAGCGGGATATTATAGAAGATTCATTCAAGATTTTTCCAAGATCGCAACTCCGTTAACGAATTTAACTCGAAAAGCTGTGAAATTTGTTTGGACGGAGAAGTGTGAGGAGAGCTTTCAAGAATTAAAGAAGAGGTTGAGTACGGCACCTGTGTTATCTCTTCCAGATGATACAGGCAATTTTGTTGTTTTTAGTGATGCGTCGCATAAAGGACTTGGCTGTGTGCTAATGCAAAACGGTAAAGTCATAGCTTATGCATCACGACAGTTGAAGGATTACGAGAAGAGGTATCCGACCCATGATTTGGAGTTAGCTGCAGTTGTTTTTGCTTTAAAAATTTGGAGGCACTATCTCTACGGGGAGAAATATGAGATATATACGGACCACAAGAGTCTGAAATATATTTTCACACAGAAGGATTTGAATATGCGTCAAAGAAGATGGTTAGAATTAATTAAGGATTACGACTGTAAGATTTTATACCATCCGGGTAAAGCGAATGTAGTTGCCGACGCCTTAAGTAGAAAGGGTCGTGACAAATTGATGATGTTGACTGCTCAGGAGGAGCTAATCACATAAATGGAAAAACTAAAGTTGGAAGTGAAGTATCCAACGGAGATTGATGAGAAGCTATTTTAGATGCAATCTGGTATAACTTTACTAGATAAAGTGAAGAAGGCTCAGCTTTAGGATGATGAATGCAAAAAGGTGGCAAAGAAGATATCCGAAGGGACCGAACCGTGATTTAATATGGATAAGGAAGGAATACTGAGATTTGAGAGTAAAATTTGGGTACCACTAGTACAAGAGATTAAGGAAGTTATTTTAAGCGAGGTTCATAGTTCACGATATTCGATTCACCCTGGCAGTACCAAAATGTACCAAGATCTTCGACAACATTTTTGGTGGCCGAATTTGAAACGTGATGTTGCAAAATGTGTTGCCAAGTGTCTGACCTGTCAGAAAGTGAAAGCGGAACATCAGAGACCTAGTGGATTGCTACAACCGTTAGAGATCCCAGAGTGAAAATGAGAACATATTACATTGGACTTCATGGTTGGCCTTCCGACGACTCAGAAATGCTACGACGCAGTATGGGTTATCGTTGACCGACTGACGAAATCTGCACACTTCCTTCCAATCAAAATAAGATTCAACTTAGATCAGTTGGTCAGGCTATACGTAAAAGAGATTGTTTCGAGGCACGGAGTTTCGGTATCAATTGTTTTAGATAGGGATCCACGCTTCACATCAAATTTCTAGAAACGTCTTCAGGATTGCATGGGTACACAATTGCGAATGAGTACAGCTTACCGCCCTCAAACAGACGGACAGAGTGAGAGAACGATTCAGACATTAGAAGATATGCTAAGAGCCTACGTGATGGACTTTAAAGGAAATTGAGATGATCACCTACCATTAGTAGAGTTCGGCTACAACAACAGTTACCATGCTAGTATAGGCATGCCGCCTTACGAAGCGTTATACGGCAAAAAGTGCAGAACTCTGCTTTACTGGGATGAAGTTGGTGAAAGACAATTGCTAGGGCCAGAATTGGTACAGCAGACAGCAGAAATAGTCAAAGTAATTCGAGCACGACTGGTAGCAGCTCAAGACCGACAGAAGAAATACGCTGATCCACATCGCAAAACTATCGAGTTTGAATCAGGTAGTTATATTTTCTTGAAGTTCTCTCCCTAGAAAGGGAAGATCAGGTTCAAAAAGAAAGGGAAATTGAGCCCAAGATTCATTGGACCCTTTGAAGTACTGAGAAGAATCAGAGAAGTTGCGTATGAGGTAACCTTACCTCCAGCACTAGAGAATATCCATAACGTCTTCCATGTTTCTGTGTTGCGACCCTACAAACCCGATTACAAGCATGTAATTGAATACGAACCCCTACATTTTGAGAAAGACTTATCTTACGAAGAAATTCCTGCCCAAATTAAATACGAACCCCTACCCCTACATTCTGTTAAGGTAATTTGGAGGAACCACAACGCTGAAGAAGCTACGTGGGAACTCGAAGAGAATATGATGAAAAATTACCCTCATTTATTTACTTAAATATGTGTATGCAATTCTGGGGACAGAATCTTTGTAAGGGGGGAAGAATGTAACGGGTCAAAATTATTGAGTCGTGATTCTGGGGACATAATCCTTCTAAGGGGGGAAAGATGTGACGAACGAGAATTTGTAATTTAATTTTAATATTTATTGAATTAAATAAATATTTCTCGATGATTTAATTATTAGATTAAATAATTAATTGATGCAATTGTAGTAGATTAATTTAATTATATGTGTTACATTTATTAAATTAATGTAGAGAAATGTTATTATCAAAGTATGTAATTATGTGAGCTTATTGAATTAAACGAAATATTTAATTAAGCATGATGTTATTAGATTAATTTAATTATTAATTAGAGAATTAATAATTTGACATTTATTATTAATGAGAAAATTAATTATGTGACTATGTGAATTTATGAGGAATTATTATATTTTATTTAAAATAAATTAAATAAGATATTAAATTTATTTTATGAAGGAGTGTCACATTTATTAAAGTATATTGTAAAGGTTTTATTGAATTAAATAAGTTTAAACTTTTTAAGGCTTGCCAAACATGGCCTTAGTAGTGGTTACTAGCAGTTGCCCATGACTGGGTTAACTGGCCATTTTGTGCGTCCGTTTTCTCTTCCTTTATTATACGTATTCTTTCCTTTATTTTTACTAAGTCCGATAAAACTAATCAGAGAGAAAGCCAGAGAGAAATTAGAGAAATTTCATAGAATTGTGAATACTGTGATTGAAGTAGAGAGATATTGTCATCCTTAATCATCTACGCTTTGGGTAATTTCATCCAACCCAATTTTTATTCTACGTCTTTTAAAGTTTTCATAACTATGGCTTAAGTCCTCTGTAAAAGTTTCTGTAGTTGAATAGGGTAACAATTATGAGTATATATGTAATAATTCGAGTGGCATAACATGTTTTATATATATATTGCATGATTCCATACCCTAAGTTTTGTAATCTGATGACTTGTTATTTCAAAAATACACAGAGTTTAGGTTTTTGGCCTTATGGCCTTATACGTGATTTTAGTATGTCAAGCATAAATGTTTTCATAGATTTTACACTCGTATATTATTGTGCATGTTAATACAAAGAGACCAAACTTTAAATGAACGGATTTGGCTTTATAACGAATCCGTGGCGTTGAATTTTAGGAATTTATGTTAAAAACTTCAAGAACATCAAGAACAGAGGAAAATTTTATGCTTTAATTCTGTGATTATATGTTTAATGGGTTAAAATCACTTTATAGATGTTGTATTATGATTATACATGAATTATAACATGTGGGTATGTCTAAATTCGTGTAGTAATAAATTAAATTAGAGTTTTTGGTTGTGTTCTGCAATTTTCGCGAATTACAGAACAGTTTCTGGTTCGTCGCGCCGCGACGCCAGACTCCCGCCTAAACATCAGCGCCGCAGTGCCACAGCGCTACAGTGCCATGTGTCCGGCTGCAGTGCTATGGCGCCGCAACGCGAAGATCAAGTATAACAGTGGCGCTGCATCGCCACTCTCCAGAATGTCCAGAAATGTAATTTTTTTAAAATGTTAAGTCTAGCAATGTGTTAGTAACTTAATGTAATGAACATGTAAACATGTTAGAAATATAATGAAATGATGACATAGTTGTTTAACATGTAAATAACATAATTACATGTGAATTGAATTATTGAATACATAATTAGCTTGATAATTCGTGAAGTGTAAATTTTGTGACAAAGTGGCAAATTGATTAAGTATAGTCAATAATCAAAGTAGACAACGAGAATGAGTTTATGATGATTAGTTAAGTTATAATTAACTGGTATTGTGAATGTGAATAGTATGTAGGATTTAATTCAAATAACATGCTTAGTTAAAGTGTAATCTACGCACGAGGCAAGTTTCCTTAAACTTAAACTCTTAAATTTGAGCAGGTTCCCTAACCCTACTTGTCATTATTCTTAAAGCTTATTATTTACCTTGAATAAACTATCGTTACTATTATTCAAATTCAAATGATTTATTAAAGATTGATTATCCTTTCAAAGTATGATTTAGTTATACAATAATTGTTCTATTGTATACTTCTTGAGATTATTATTTAAATTAAATATCATTATTGTTGAACCTTATTAGACAAGTGAAACCTTATTGATTCAACTAGTCCATAGTTGATGAGCGTTCTAAATTTCAGAACCCTTGAGGAGTTATCCAAACCAAACTTCCTTTGGTGCGGACTCGAATGTCAAACTGAGATGAACAATCCTGTATAGGGGATTAATTACGCTTTAGTGTTAAGATATTGTGCACAATATAGTACTAAAGGCTGATCCCCCTAAGTACGAGAAGAAGGTTCGTAGTCTTATGACTATTAAAGGTTTCAAGTATAACTCTTGTTAACCTAGGACATAGTTCAAGGTCTTATGACCCTCAGAATTCTTTTGATTCTTGTTATTCATTCTTGAATCAAAAGTTGAGCTTTTATTCAGATGTCTTGGATTTATTCGCATGTTATTATACTGTTATTTCATTTTTATACTTGTGGGCATTTGTACTTACTCTTGCTTAATAATAACATTGCAGTTAAGAACGAAAGAGCTGACGAACCTTCCACTAGTAAGGGCAAGGGCAAAGTTAGTAAATGATGGAGACTTGTTATTTGATATGACTTGTTATTTTATATGATGCATTGTTTAAGACTTATTTGTTTATGATTCCACACAGATGTTTAAGGTTAGTTTAACCTGGGATTGTATTATTATTATTCAGATGTTGTAACCCTTAAGGGAAAGATTTTATTTCTATTTATTGCATGGTTTGCATTTTTTTTAGGTAGATAGATAGATGATATTCGTAAAGTGAACACCAAATCCCGTGGAATCAAAGTACCTAGTTTTGGGGGTGTCACAGTAACCCCGACTCAAAAAGGTAGAAATTTCACAATAAAATCTACACCAATATTTCAGTATAATGATATTGAAAGAATAATATCATTATGAAGAATATAACATTCCTTACTATCCCTTACTATCCTTTACCTCAAAAGTGCAGTATTTCTGACTGAAATGCAAGGTCGAACGAAACTTGCACTGAATAGCAACTCTCAAAGTATCTAAATACTCACAAAATATGCTTCATAATATAGAGAGAAAAAGAGAGAAAACTTATGTTTCTGGTGTGATTTTCAATTCTAACTTAGCCCTCTATTTATAGGAAAATATTAGCACGCCGAAGCAGACTTGACTTGCTACCCGATGGCTTTACCTGCTACTATTCCACGCGCCAAAAATTAGCCATCTTCCCCAACAACCAAAAGTGGGGCCCACCCATTTCTAGAATTTTCCACCAAAATCATTTATAAACCTAATTTTCGAATTAGTCACCTCTTAAAATTCATAACAAATCATTCGTTCATTTTTAATGGTTCAAAATTTGTGAACATATACTCAACTTATATATGTATAACATATCCAAAAATCACAACGATCAAACGGTCAGATTAAAAACTATAAGTCACATAATAAAACTGTAAGAACACTGATGTGATCTTTTAATACCTCCAATCTGACAAAATACTAATAAAATACCTCAACATTAATTCCTTCATTTATAACCACATAAATAAATATTTCCTTATCATATGAATCAATAATTAATTATTCACAAATAATATTACAGAATCACATTTATGACAACCAGGCCGTTCCCAGGAAAGAGGAGACTTTCCAATAAGAATTTCTCCTTACTGGCGTGCAATTAGATGACCAAACCTCTCCTTAGACAGAACTTTCTAGACATTGCCAATAATGCTATCTAATAATATTATTCAAATAATATGAATTATTGATCTGATAATGGAGATACTGTGCAGTGACAATTATTGAACAACAATAATATAAAATTTTAACGTAGCAATTATTGAATCAATAAAATAAAATATTGAACAGTAATTACTGTAACAATTATTGAGTAGTGCCTTCTTACGTAAGAATTAATAATTGAAAAAAATACTGTGCAATACCGTGTGCTACTGTGCAACTACGCGCATTACTGTATTTTAACCACCATGTATTCCAACAGTGTTAACGGTAACAACTACGCCGTTATTTATAAAAATTCAAATTTATCGTTTTCTTCATCCGAGAGTTATTCTGTTATGAGGCCCACAAATGGCTGCACTGTCGTACGAATATTCTCCGACAGAAAGAATATTCTACGACTAAACGAATATTCTCCGACAACAATGAATATTTTATAACCACTTGCGTATTTTGAAAAAAAATTCATATATCACCCTTAACATTAACTTTTATCAATTTAACCATTTACTGAATAGTAATTATAAAAAAAATTGAATACTTTTATTTCATAAAATTCGGGGTCTTACAATTAATATTTCTAAATTATAATTATAATTTTCTAATTATATTAAAATTTCTTAATTATAATTTAAATCTTGCTAATTAGGATTAATAATTCCTAATTAAAATTGTTAATTTAGCAATTAGGGTCAAAATTGGTCATTTGGGTTTATAACCCACTAATTAGGATTTTAAATAGAAAAAAAAATTAATTTTCTAATTTAGAAATTAGATTACCTAATTAGATTAGGGTTTTCTAATTACTTATAACTTAAAAATTAGGATTAAGGTTTCCTAATTAACATTAAAATTATTAAATTAACAATTAGGTTTTCCCTAATTACAAATTAGGGTTTTAAATCCCGAAATTAGGGTTTAAAAATCCAAAATTAGGGTATGCTAAATAATTAATCTTTACCCTAATTAATATTATAATAAAAACACTTGAGCATTATAATTATCCTTTAAATTTCCAGATTATGGTTTTAAATTCCCGAATTAGGGTTTCAGATTCTCGAAACTGAAATTAGTGTTTCTAGAATCGATTTCTAGGGTTTCATATAATTCGCTAGGGTTTTCTGACCGAACGTTGATGTTCTTAATATATACCTAGGGTTTATTACATAACTCGTTTATCTGGTCAATCTTTGACCCTTAACCACATACTGTACACGTACAATAACATTTACACATAACATATTCACGTATACCACTACGCAATTTATATAACTTTATCTGAAGACCTAATATTAGTAATATAGATCTACAATATTAGAATAATATCATCACAATATAATACTATTATATATATAGATATACGTAGAATAACCTAAACACATAACATACAACACATAACCCTATCAGTCTACAACACACATAGAACTCGGTATCAATTCAAACTATTACAGTCTGAGTTGAACCCGACACAAATCTGTCATCTCGACGGTCTAGTCAGACAAATCTCGAGTTTAAGTTCAATTAAACTTTGTCTAAACACTTAATCATTATCTAAGATAATTTATTAACAGTCGAAATATTTTTCATAAGCTCGCAATAATTTTTAAATAATTATTACTATTTATCATGAATTTTCAATCACTTATATCATATTTAAATGAAATAAATACCACATAATTCTATTATCATTAATATTTATTTAATATCAAATATTAATGAAATACATGTCATAATATTATAATATATTTATAATATCACAAAGAATTTTTAATATTTTAAAATCACCTTTATATGATTTTTAAACAATTAATTTCATTATCTAGTAATTTCTATTAATATCAAAATATTAATATTTTCATGACAAAATATTAAAATTTATATTTTATAACTTAAAATATTTTATAGCACTTAAATCATTTTTGTATGATTTTTAAATCAATAATTCCTTTTTTCCATAATTTATTTAATACATTTATTAAATAAATTAATTACCATTAACATTAATTTATTAATAAATTTTATCAAAAAATATCAAAAGTTATTAAAAATAACTTAAAATATTTTCTTATACCATAATATAATTTTTTATGATTTTTCAAATATTAAAATCATTTTTTAATAATTTATATAATATTATATTTAAATAAATAAATACCTTCTATATTCCAAAAATATTAAATATTTTTGAAATATTATCAAAATAAATAAAAAACTATTTTTCAGGCTTTAAAATAATTTAAAATAATTTATTATGTATTTTTAATAATTAAAAACTATTTAATTCGATTTATTTAATAAAAATAATTATTTTTCGAAAATAAGTGTCACTAAAGGGCCCTATAGCGACAGCCCGTCGCTATAGGTGTTCTTTGCATGTTCTTGAGCATGCCCATAAATCCTGTCAGTGTTCGAGTTAGTGGGTTTGACCATCATTTGATCTATGCTCCTAAGTTGTTCTGGGCAGTCTAATGAATCAGTGTTGTAGTATGCATGTAATACTACACTTACAAACAAACATCATGGCTAAACAACATCAGATCAATGAGTTATTAGCCCCAAAAATGTCTGACAACACTGTTCTTTATTTATGGGTTTTCCAGAAAATGAAGAACAGACGAAAGTGCTATATTTAGATCATTGTAGCTTCCAATATATGTCCTACTTGTGTGATCTAATGGTTGGATCGTGTAGAGAATATGTCAGGCTACAACTACATAACATCAGGTACTAACAAAAACATCATATAAGATAAAACAAGGACAGTCAAACTATGTCAAAAAAATCACGTATGAAGTTTCTGGGTTTTTCCAGAATTTTGACAAAACAGACTGTCAATGCTTGTTTGACCAAGATTAAGTTTCATTCTGGGCAAGATCTGGATGATATAAAAGCTTGATGTTGTAGTCCTTATAACAGATTACAAGTCCATTACACAAACATGGCTAAATAACCTGTCAGTAGCAAGATTAGAGTCATTGAAAAGATTGTCAGCGGTTTTTGGGGATTATGGGCTGCTCAGAACCTGCTTT
The DNA here is from genome assembly GCA_016801055.1 of Panax notoginseng. Classification (NCBI taxonomy): domain Eukaryota; kingdom Viridiplantae; phylum Streptophyta; class Magnoliopsida; order Apiales; family Araliaceae; genus Panax; species Panax notoginseng. The sequence continues at coordinate 154,850,248 of CM029016.1, read as the reverse complement.
CCGTGAACGGTTAACGATGTTTGACCGCTCATAACTCTCAGTATATTCATGATCTAGACGTGTTTCTAGTTGCAGATCATCATCTTCATGACATAGAACAGATATAAAACAAAAAAAAATATTCTGTTATGGGGCCCACAAATGGCTGCACCGTCGTACGAATATTCTCCGACAGATAGAATATTCTACGACTAAACGAATATTCTCCGACAACAATAAATATTTTATAACCACTTGCGTATTTTGAAAAATATTTCATATATCACCCTTAATTTTAACTTTTATCAATTTAACCATTTACTGAATAGTAATTATAAGAAAAATTGAATACTTTTATTTCATAAAATTCGAGGTCTTACAATTAATATTTTTAAATTATAATTATTATTTTCTAATTATATTAAAATTTCTTAATCATAATTTAAATCTTGCTAATTAGGATTAATAATTCATAATTAAAATTGTTAATTTAGCAATTAGGGTTAAAATTGGTCATTAGGGTTTATAACCCACTAATTAGGATTTTAAATAGAAAAAAAATTAATTTTCTAATTTAGAAATTAGATTACCTAATCAGATTAGAGTTTTCTAATTACTTATAACTTGAAAATTAGGATTAAGGTTTCCTAATTAACAATAAAATTATTAAATTAACAATTAAGTTTTCCCTAATTACAAATTAGGGTTTCAAATCCCAAAATTAGGGTTTAAAAATCTAAAATTAGAGTTTGCTAAATAATTAAGCTTTACCCTGATTAATATTATAATAATAACTCTTGAGCATTATAATTATCCTTTAAGTTCCCAAATTAGGGATTTAAATTCCTAAATTATGGTTTCGGATTCCTAGAACTGAAATTACGGTTTCTAGAACCGATTTATAGGGTTTCTTATAATTCGTTGGGATTTTCTAACCGAATGTTGACGTTCTTAATATATATCTAGGGTTAGTTACAGATCTCGTTTATATGGTCAACCCTTTACCCTTAACCACATACTGTACACGTATAATAACATTGACACATAACATATTCACGTATACCGCTACGCAATTTATATCGCTTTATCCGAAGACCTCATATTAGTAATATAGATCTCCAATATTAGAATAATATCATCACAATATAATACTATTATATATATAGATGTACATAGAATAACCTAAACACATAACACATAACCCTATCAGTCTACAATACACATAGGACTCGGTATCAATTCAAACTATTGTAGTCTGAGTTGAACCCAACATAAATCTGACATCCCAACGGTCTAGTTGGACAAATCTCGAGTTTAAGTTCAATTAAACTATGTCTAAACACTTAATCATTATCTAAGATAATTTATTAACAGTCGAAATATTTTTCATAAGCTCGCAATAATTTTTAAATAATTATTACTAATTATCATAAATTTTCAATCACTTATATCGTATTTAAATGAATTAAATACCACATAATTCAATTATCATTAATATTTATTTAATAACAAATATTAATGAAATACAAGTCATAATATTATAATATATTTATAATATCACAAAGTATTTATTATAATTTTAAAATCACCTTTATATGATTTTTAAATAATTATTTTAATTATCCGGTAATTGCTATTAATATCAAAATATTAATATTTTCATGACAAAATATCAAAAGTTATATTTTATAACTTCAAATATTTTTATAGCACTTAAATCATTTTTATATGATTTTTAAATCAATAATTCCATTTTTCAATAATTTATTTAATACATTTATTAAATAAATTAATTACCATTAATATTAACTTATTAATGAATTTCATCACAAAATATCAAAAGTTAATAAAAATAACTTAAAATATTTTTTTATACCATAATATAATTTTTTATGATTTTTCAAGTATTAAAATCATTTTTAAATAATTCATTTAATATTATAATTAAATAAATAAATACCTTCTATATTCCAAAAATATTAAATATTTTTGAAATATAGTCAAAATAATGAAAAACTATTTTTCAGGCTTTAAAATAAATTTTCATAATTTATTATGTATTTTTAATAACTAAAAACCATTTAATTCGATTTATTTAATAAAAATAATTATTTTCCAAAAATAAGTGTTGCTAAAGGGCCCTATAGCGACAGACCCATCGCTATAGGTGTTCTTGGCCTGTTCTTGAGCCTGCCTAGAAATCCTGTCATTGTTCGAGTTAGTGGGTTTGACCATCATTTGATCTATGCTCCTAAGTTGTTCTGGGCAGTCTAATGAATCAGTGTTGTAGTATGCATGTAATATTACACTTACAAACAAACATCATGGCTAAACAACATCAGATCAGTGAGTTATTAGCCCCCAAAATGTCTGACAACACTGTTCTTCATTTTTGAATTTTCCAGAAAATGAAGAACAGACGAAGGTGCTATATTTAGATCATTGTAACTTCCAATATACGTATTATTTGTGTGATCTAATGGTTGGATCGTGTAGAGAATATGTCAGGCTGCAACTACATAACATCAGGTACTAACAAAAACATCATATAAGATAGATCAAGGATAGTCAAACTATGTCAGAAAAATCGCGTATGAAGTTTCTGGGTTTTTCCAGAATTTTGACAAAACAGACGGTCAATGCTTGTTTGACCAAGATTAAGTTTCATTCTGGGCAAGATCTGGGTGATATAAAAGCTTGATGTTATAGTCCTTATACCAGACTACAAGTCCATTACACAAACATGGCTAAATAACCTGTCAGTAGCAAGATTAGAGTCATTGAAAAGATTGTCAGAGGTTTCTGGGGATTCTAGGCTGCCCAGAACTTGCTTTCCGTGAACGGTCAACGATATTTGACCGCTCATAACTCTCAATATATTCATGATCTGGACGTGTTTCTAGTTGCAGATCATCGTCTTCATGACATAGAACAGATATAAAACAAAAAACACAACAAACAACTAACAGTGCAAGATCTATGTGCCCTGACATATGGCTGTCAGGCCATCATTTTTAACATTTCCAGATATTTGAAAACTTTAGATTCGAGCATCTAGATGTTATGGATCCATGATCCTTTAACCCAGATCTCTAAATGACACCTTATAACACATATCTAACCAATCATTAACAACACTAAACATAAGATCTAAGGATTTTGAAATTTTAGGGTTTATACCTTTTAAGCCTTAATTCTTGATTCCTGACTTCATGATCTGTTATTGGAAAGCTAAGGGCTGATAAAGTCTTAATTTAATACTTATAATCACTCTCAATCTCGAAATGCTAGAGAGAGAAAAGTTTTGGACAAAATGAAAAGTAAAGTGAGACTTTTCTTACTTTTGATCAATATAAATGTTGATGCAATGTACATGGCTGTCAAAGTGGTTGATATAATTGAGATATAAGTCACAAGCTAGGCTTAGGGTGGTTCACCCACTCACCCTAGGTCTAGACCTACAAGTTAAATCAAATAATGCACAAAATGGGCATTTTAGTCATTTTGATAAAATTTTAATTCTAGAATTGTCATTTGATGCAAACCCTTAGGGTTTTGGGTTTGGACCCTTAGGGCTTAGGGTTTAACCCTTAACTTTGCAATTTAATTTCTAAGATTTTCGAATTTCGGTTTTAAAAATAGAAAAGTAATATTTCTAAATTATAATTATAATTTTTTAATTATATTAAAATTTCTTAATCATAATTTAAATCTTGCCAATTAGGATTAATAATTCCTAATTAAAATTGTTAATTTAGCAATTAGGGTATAAATTGGTCATTAGGGTTTATAACCCACTAATTAGGATTTTAAATAGAAAAAAATTAATTTTCTAATTCAGAAATTAGATTACCTAATTAGATTAGGGTTTTATACTTACTTATAACTTGAAAATTAGGATTATGATTTTCTAATTAACATTAAAATTATTAAATTAATAATTAAGTTTTCCCTAATTACAAATTAGGGTTTTAGATTCTGATATTAGGGTTTAAAAATCTAAAATTAGGGTTTGCTAAATAATTAAGCTTTACCCTGATTAATATTATAATAATAGCTCTTGAGCATTATAATTATCCTTTAAGTTCCCAAATTAGGGTTTTAAATTCAAGAATTAGGGTTTCAGATTCTTATAACTGAAATTAGGGTTTTTATAACCAATTTCCAGGGTTTCTTATAATTTGCTAGAGTTTTCTGACCGGACGTTGACGTTCTTAATATATACCTAGGGTTAGTTACAGATCTCATTTATCTGGTCAACCCTTGACCCTTAACCACATACTGTACACGTATAATAACATCTACACATAACATATTCACGTATACCGCTACACAATTTATATCGCTTTATCCGAAGACCTCATATTAGTAATATAGATCTCCAATATTAGAATAATATCATCACAATATAATACTATTATATATATAGATGTACATAGAATAATCTAAACACATAACACATAACCCTATCAGTCTACAATACACATAGGACTCGGTATCAATTCAAACTATTATAGTCTGAGTTGAACCCGATACAAATCTGACATCCCGACGGTCTAGTCGGACAAATCTCGAGTTTAAGTTCAATTAAACTATGTCTAAACACTTAATCATTATCTAAGATAATTTATTAACAGTCGAAATATTTTTCATAAGCTCGCAATAATTTTTAAATAATTATTACTAATTATCATAAATTTTCAATCACTTATATCGTATTTAAATGAATTAAATACCACATAATTCAATTATCATTAATATTTATTTAGTAACAAATATTAATGAAATACAAGTCATAATATTATAATATATTTATAATATCACAAAGTATTTATTATAAATTTAAAATCACCTTTATATGATTTTTAAACAATTAATTTAATTATCCGGTAATTGCTATTACTATCAAAATATTAATATTTCATGAAAAAAATATCAAAAGTTATATTTTATAACTTAAAATATTTTTATAGCACTTAAATCATTTTTATATAATTTTTAAATCAATAATTCCATTTTCCTATAATTTATTTAATACATTTATTAAATAAATTAATTACCATTAATATTAATTTATTAATAAATTTCATCACAAAATATCAAAAGTTATTAAAAATAACTTAAAATATTTTCTTATACCATAATATAATATTTTATGATTTTTTCAAGTATTAAAATCATTTTTAAATAATTTATTTAATATTATAATTAAATAAATAAATACCTTCTATATTCCAAAAATATTAAATATTATTGAAATATAGTCAAAATAATTATAAACTATTTTTCAGGCTTTAAAATAATTTTTCATAATTTATTATGTATTTTTAATAATTAAAAGCCATTTAATTCGATTTATTTAATAAAAATAATTATTTTCCAAAAATAAGTGTTACTAAAGGGCCCTATAGCGACAGACCCAGCGCTATATGTGTTCTTGGCCTGTTCTTGAGCCTGCCCAGAAATCGTGTCAGTGTTCGAGTTAGTGGGTTTGACCATCATTTGATCTATGCTCCTAAGTTATTCTGGGCAGTCTAATGAATCAGTGTTGTAGTATGCATGTAATACTACACTTACAAACAAACATCATGGCTAAACAACATCAGATCAGAGAGTTATTAGCCCCCAAAATGTCTGACAACACTGTTCTTCATTTTTGGGTTTTCCAGAAAATGAAGAACAGACGAAGATGCTATATTTAGATCATTGTAGCTTCCAATATACGTATTATTTGTGTGATCTAATGGTTGGATCGTGTAGAGAATATGTCAGGCTGCAACTACATAACATCAGGTACTAACAAAAACATCATATAAGACAGATCAAGGATAGTCAAACTATGTCAGAAAAATCGCGTATGAAGTTTCTGGGTTTTTCCAGAATTTTGACAAAACAGACGGTCAATGCTTGTTTGACCAAGATTAAGTTTCATTCTAGGCAAAATCTGGGTGATATAAAAGCTTGATGTTATAGTCCTTATACCAGACTACAAGTCCATTACACAAACATGGCTAAATAACCTGTCAGTAGCAAGATTAGAGTCATTGAAAAGATTGTCAGAGGTTTCTAGGGATTCTAGGCTGCCCAGAACTTGCTTTCCGTGAACGGTCAACGATGTTTGACCGCTCATAACTCTCAGTATATTCATGATCTGGACGTGTTTCTAGTTGCAGATCATCGTCTTCAAGACATAGAACAGATATAAAACAAAAAACACAACAAACAACTAACAGTTCAAGATCTATGGGCCCTGACATATGGCTGTCAGGCCATCATTTTTAACATTTCCAGAATTTTGAAAACTTTATATTCGAGCATCTAGATGTTACGGATCCATGATCCAATAACCCAGATCTCTAAATGACACCTTATAACACATATCTAACCAATCATTAACAACACTAAATATAAGATCTAAGGATTTTGAAATTTTAGGGTTTATACCTTTTAAGCCTTAATTCTTGATTCCTGACTTCATGATCTGTTATTGGAAAGCTAAGGGCTGATAAAGTCTTAATTTAATACTTATAATCACTCTCAATCTCGAAATGCTAGAGAGAGAAAAGTTTTGGACAAAATGAAAAGTAAAGTGAGACTTTTCTTACTTTTGATCTATATAAATGTTGATGCAATGTACATGGCTGTCAAAGTGGTTGATATAATTGAGATATAAGTCACAAGCTAGGCTTAGGGTGGTTCACCCACTCACCCTAGGTCTAGACCTACAAGTTAAATCAAATAATGCACAAAAGGGCATTTTAGTCATTTTGATAAAATTTTAATTCTAGAATTGTCATTTGATGCAAACCCTTAGGGTTTAAACCCTTTAGGGTTTAGGGTTTGGAGCCTTAGGGTTTAGGGTTTAACCCTTAACTTTGTAATTTAATTTCTAAGATTTTCGAATTTCGGTTTTAAAAATAGAAAAGTAATATTTCTAAATTATAATTATAATTTTCTAAATATATTAAAATTTCTTAATCATAATTTAAATCTTGCCAATTAGGATTAATAATTCCTAATTAAAATTGTTAATTTAGCAATTAGGGTTAAAATTGGTCATTAGGGTTTATAACCCACTAATTAGGATTTTAAATAGAAAAAAATTATTTTTCTAATTCAGAAATTAGATTACCTAATTAGATTAGGGTTTTATACTTACTTATAACTTGAAAATTAGGATTAAGGTTTCCTAATTAACATTAAAATTATTAAATTAACAATTAAGTTTTCCCTAATTACAAATTAGGGTTTTAAATTCTGATATTAGGGTTTAAAAATCTGAAATTAGGGTTTGCTAAATAAATAAGCTTTACCCTGATTAATATTATAATAATAGCTCTTGAGCATTATAATTATCCTTTAAATTCCCAAATTAGGGTTTTAAATTCAAGAATTAGGGTTTCAGATTCTTAAAACTGAAATTAGGGTTTTTATAACCGATTTCCAGGATTTCTTATACTTTGCTAGGGTTTTCTGACCGAATGTTGACGTTCTTAATATATACCTAGGGTTAGTTACAAATCTCGTTTATCTGGTCAACCCTTGACCCTTAACCACATACTGTACACGTATAATAACATCTACACATAACATATTCACGTATACCGCTACACAATTTATATTGCTTTATCCGAAGACCTCATATTAGTAATATAGATCTCCAATATTAGAATAATATAATCACAATATAATACTATTATATATATAGATGTACATAGAATAATCTAAACACATAACACATAACCCTATCAGTCTACAATACACATAGGACTCGGTATCAATTCAAACTATTATAGTCTGAGTTGAACCCGATGCAAATCTGACATCCCGACGGTCTAGTCGGACAAATCTCGAGTTTAAGTTCAATTAAACTATGTCTAAACACTTAATCATTATCTAAGATAATTTATTAACAGTCGAAATATTTTTCATAAGCTCGCAATAATTTTTAAATAATTATTACTAATTATCATAAATTTTCAATCACTTATATCGTATTTAAATGAATTAAATACCACATAATTCAATTATCATTAATATTTATTTAGTAACAAATATTAATGAAATACAAGTCATAATATTATAATATATTTATAATATCACAAAGTATTTATTATAAATTTAAAATCACCTTTATATGATTTTTAAACAATTAATTTAATTATCCGGTAATTGCTATTACTATCAAAATATTAATATTTCATGAAAAAAATATCAAAAGTTATATTTTATAACTTAAAATATTTTTATAGCACTTAAATCATTTTTATATAATTTTTAAATCAATAATTCCATTTTCTTATAATTTATTTAATACATTTATTAAATAAATTAATTACCATTAATATTAATTTATTAATAAATTTCATCACAAAATATCAAAAGTTATTAAAAATAACTTAAAATATTTTCTTATACCATAATATAATATTTTATGATTTTTTCAAGTATTAAAATCATTTTTAAATAATTTATTTAATATTATAATTAAATAAATAAATACCTTCTATATTCCAAAAATATTAAATATTATTGAAATATAGTCAAAATAATTATAAACTATTTTTCAGGCTTTAAAATAATTTTTCATAATTTATTATGTATTTTTAATAATTAAAAGCCATTTAATTCGATTTATTTAATAAAAATAATTATTTTCCAAAAATAAGTGTTACTAAAGGGCCCTATAGCGACAGACCCAGCGCTATATGTGTTCTTGGCCTGTTCTTGAGCCTGCCCAGAAATCGTGTCAGTGTTCGAGTTAGTGGGTTTGACCATCATTTGATCTATGCTCCTAAGTTATTCTGGGCAGTCTAATGAATCAGTGTTGTAGTATGCATGTAATACTACACTTACAAACAAACATCATGGCTAAACAACATCAGATCAGAGAGTTATTAGCCCCCAAAATGTCTGACAACACTGTTCTTCATTTTTGGGTTTTCCAGAAAATGAAGAACAGACGAAGATGCTATATTTAGATCATTGTAGCTTCCAATATACGTATTATTTGTGTGATCTAATGGTTGGATCGTGTAGAGAATATGTCAGGCTGCAACTACATAACATCAGGTACTAACAAAAACATCATATAAGACAGATCAAGGATAGTCAAACTATGTCAGAAAAATCGCGTATGAAGTTTCTGGGTTTTTCCAGAATTTTGACAAAACAGACGGTCAATGCTTGTTTGACCAAGATTAAGTTTCATTCTAGGCAAAATCTGGGTGATATAAAAGCTTGATGTTATAGTCCTTATACCAGACTACAAGTCCATTACACAAACATGGCTAAATAACCTGTCAGTAGCAAGATTAGAGTCATTGAAAAGATTGTCAGAGGTTTCTAGGGATTCTAGGCTGCCCAGAACTTGCTTTCCGTGAACGGTCAACGATGTTTGACCGCTCATAACTCTCAGTATATTCATGATCTGGACGTGTTTCTAGTTGCAGATCATCGTCTTCAAGACATAGAACAGATATAAAACAAAAAACACAACAAACAACTAACAGTTCAAGATCTATGGGCCCTGACATATGGCTGTCAGGCCATCATTTTTAACATTTCCAGAATTTTGAAAACTTTATATTCGAGCATCTAGATGTTACGGATCCATGATCCAATAACCCAGATCTCTAAATGACACCTTATAACACATATCTAACCAATCATTAACAACACTAAATATAAGATCTAAGGATTTTGAAATTTTAGGGTTTATACCTTTTAAGCCTTAATTCTTGATTCCTGACTTCATGATCTGTTATTGGAAAGCTAAGGGCTGATAAAGTCTTAATTTAATACTTATAATCACTCTCAATCTCGAAATGCTAGAGAGAGAAAAGTTTTGGACAAAATGAAAAGTAAAGTGAGACTTTTCTTACTTTTGATCTATATAAATGTTGATGCAATGTACATGGCTGTCAAAGTGGTTGATATAATTGAGATATAAGTCACAAGCTAGGCTTAGGGTGGTTCACCCACTCACCCTAGGTCTAGACCTACAAGTTAAATCAAATAATGCACAAAAGGGCATTTTAGTCATTTTGATAAAATTTTAATTCTAGAATTGTCATTTGATGCAAACCCTTAGGGTTTAAACCCTTTAGGGTTTAGGGTTTGGAGCCTTAGGGTTTAGGGTTTAACCCTTAACTTTGTAATTTAATTTCTAAGATTTTTGAATTTCGATTTTAAAAATAGAAAAGTAATATTTCTAAATTATAATTATAATTTTCTAAATATATTAAAATTTCTTAATCATAATTTAAATCTTGCCAATTAGGATTAATAATTCCTAATTAAAATTGTTAATTTAGCAATTAGGGTTAAAATTGGTCATTAGGGTTTATAACCCACTAATTAGGATTTTAAATAGAAAAAAATTATTTTTCTAATTCAGAAATTAGATTACCTAATTAGATTAGGGTTTTATACTTACTTATAACTTGAAAATTAGGATTAAGGTTTCCTAATTAACATTAAAATTATTATATTAACAATTAAGTTTTCCCTAATTACAAATTAGGGTTTTAAATTCTGATATTAGGGTTTAAAAATCTGAAATTAGGGTTTGCTAAATAAATAAGCTTTACCCTGATTAATATTATAATAATAGCTCTTGAGCATTATAATTATCCTTTAAATTCCCAAATTAGGGTTTTAAATTCAAGAATTAGGGTTTCAGATTCTTAAAACTGAAATTAGGGTTTTTATAACCGATTTCCAGGATTTCTTATAATTTGCTAGGGTTTTCTGACCGAATGTTGACGTTCTTAATATATACCTAGGGTTAGTTACAAATCTCGTTTATCTGGTCAACCCTTGACCCTTAACCACATACTGTACACGTATAATAACATCTACACATAACATATTCACGTATACCGCTACACAATTTATATTGCTTTATCCGAAGACCTCATATTAGTAATATAGATCTCCAATATTAGAATAATATAATCACAATATAATACTATTATATATATAGATGTACATAGAATAATCTAAACACATAACACATAACCCTATCAGTCTACAATACACATAGGACTCGGTATCAATTCAAACTATTATAGTCTGAGTTGAACCCGATGCAAATCTGACATCCCGACGGTCTAGTCGGACAAATCTCGAGTTTAAGTTCAATTAAACTATGTCTAAACACTTAATCATTATCTAAGATAATTTATTAACAGTCGAAATATTTTTCATAAGCTCGCAATAATTTTTAAATAATTATTACTAATTATCATAAATTTTCAATCACTTATATCGTATTTAAATGAATTAAATACCACATAATTCAATTATCATTAATATTTATTTAGTAACAAATATTAATGAAATACAAGTCATAATATTATAATATATTTATAATATCACAAAGTATTTATTATAAATTTAAAATCACCTTTATATGATTTTTAAACAATTAATTTAATTATCCGGTAATTGCTATTACTATCAAAATATTAATATTTCATGAAAAAAATATCAAAAGTTATATTTTATAACTTAAAATATTTTTATAGCACTTAAATCATTTTTATATAATTTTTAAATCAATAATTCCATTTTCCTATAATTTATTTAATACATTTATTAAATAAATTAATTACCATTAATATTAATTTATTAATAAATTTCATCACAAAATATCAAAAGTTATTAAAAATAACTTAAAATATTTTCTTATACCATAATATAATATTTTATGATTTTTTCAAGTATTAAAATCATTTTTAAATAATTTATTTAATATTATAATTAAATAAATAAATACCTTCTATATTCCAAAAATATTAAATATTATTGAAATATAGTCAAAATAATTATAAACTATTTTTCAGGCTTTAAAATAATTTTTCATAATTTATTATGTATTTTTAATAATTAAAAGCCATTTAATTCGATTTATTTAATAAAAATAATTATTTTCCAAAAATAAGTGTTACTAAAGGGCCCTATAGCGACAGACCCAGCGCTATATGTGTTCTTGGCCTGTTCTTGAGCCTGCCCAGAAATCGTGTCAGTGTTCGAGTTAGTGGGTTTGACCATCATTTGATCTATGCTCCTAAGTTATTCTGGGCAGTCTAATGAATCAGTGTTGTAGTATGCATGTAATACTACACTTACAAACAAACATCATGGCTAAACAACATCAGATCAGAGAGTTATTAGCCCCCAAAATGTCTGACAACACTGTTCTTCATTTTTGGGTTTTCCAGAAAATGAAGAACAGACGAAGATGCTATATTTAGATCATTGTAGCTTCCAATATACGTATTATTTGTGTGATCTAATGGTTGGATCGTGTAGAGAATATGTCAGGCTGCAACTACATAACATCAGGTACTAACAAAAACATCATATAAGACAGATCAAGGATAGTCAAACTATGTCAGAAAAATCGCGTATGAAGTTTCTGGGTTTTTCCAGAATTTTGACAAAACAGACGGTCAATGCTTGTTTGACCAAGATTAAGTTTCATTCTAGGCAAAATCTGGGTGATATAAAAGCTTGATGTTATAGTCCTTATACCAGACTACAAGTCCATTACACAAACATGGCTAAATAACCTGTCAGTAGCAAGATTAGAGTCATTGAAAAGATTGTCAGAGGTTTCTAGGGATTCTAGGCTGCCCAGAACTTGCTTTCCGTGAACGGTCAACGATGTTTGACCGCTCATAACTCTCAGTATATTCATGATCTGGACGTGTTTCTAGTTGCAGATCATCGTCTTCAAGACATAGAACAGATATAAAACAAAAAACACAACAAACAACTAACAGTTCAAGATCTATGGGCCCTGACATATGGCTGTCAGGCCATCATTTTTAACATTTCCAGAATTTTGAAAACTTTATATTCGAGCATCTAGATGTTACGGATCCATGATCCAATAACCCAGATCTCTAAATGACACCTTATAACACATATCTAACCAATCATTAACAACACTAAATATAAGATCTAAGGATTTTGAAATTTTAGGGTTTATACCTTTTAAGCCTTAATTCTTGATTCCTGACTTCATGATCTGTTATTGGAAAGCTAAGGGCTGATAAAGTCTTAATTTAATACTTATAATCACTCTCAATCTCGAAATGCTAGAGAGAGAAAAGTTTTGGACAAAATGAAAAGTAAAGTGAGACTTTTCTTACTTTTGATCTATATAAATGTTGATGCAATGTACATGGCTGTCAAAGTGGTTGATATAATTGAGATATAAGTCACAAGCTAGGCTTAGGGTGGTTCACCCACTCACCCTAGGTCTAGACCTACAAGTTAAATCAAATAATGCACAAAAGGGCATTTTAGTCATTTTGATAAAATTTTAATTCTAGAATTGTCATTTGATGCAAACCCTTAGGGTTTAAACCCTTTAGGGTTTAGGGTTTGGAGCCTTAGGGTTTAGGGTTTAACCCTTAACTTTGTAATTTAATTTCTAAGATTTTTGAATTTCGATTTTAAAAATAGAAAAGTAATATTTCTAAATTATAATTATAATTTTCTAAATATATTAAAATTTCTTAATCATAATTTAAATCTTGCCAATTAGGATTAATAATTCCTAATTAAAATTGTTAATTTAGCAATTAGGGTTAAAATTGGTCATTAGGGTTTATAACCCACTAATTAGGATTTTAAATAGAAAAAAATTATTTTTCTAATTCAGAAATTAGATTACCTAATTAGATTAGGGTTTTATACTTACTTATAACTTGAAAATTAGGATTAAGGTTTCCTAATTAACATTAAAATTATTAAATTAACAATTAAGTTTTCCCTAATTACAAATTAGGGTTTTTAATTCTGATATTAGGGTTTAAAAATCTGAAATTAGGGTTTGCTAAATAAATAAGCTTTACCCTGATTAATATTATAATAATAGCTCTTGAGCATTATAATTATCCTTTAAATTCCCAAATTAGGGTTTTAAAATCAAGAATTAGGGTTTCAGATTCTTAAAACTGAAATTAGGGTTTTTATAACCGATTTCCAGGATTTCTTATAATTTGCTAGGGTTTTCTGACCGAATGTTGACGTTCTTAATATATACCTAGGGTTAGTTACAAATCTCGTTTATCTGGTCAACCCTTGACCCTTAACCACATACTGTACACGTATAATAACATCTACACATAACATATTCACGTATACCGCTACACAATTTATATTACTTTATCCGAAGACCTCATATTAGTAATATAGATCTCCAATATTAGAATAATATAATCACAATATAATACTATTATATATATAGATGTACATAGAATAATCTAAACACATAACACATAACCCTATCAGTCTACAATACACATAGGACTCGGTATCAATTCAAACTATTATAGTCTGAGTTGAACCCGATACAAATCTGACATCCCGACGGTCTAGTCGGACAAATCTCGAGTTTAAGTTCAATTAAACTATGTCTAAACACTTAATCATTATCTAAGATAATTTATTAACAGTCGAAATATTTTTCATAAGCTCGCAATAATTTTTAAATAATTATTACTAATTATCATAAATTTTCAATCACTTATATCGTATTTAAATGAATTAAATACCACATAATTCAATTATCATTAATATTTATTTAGTAACAAATATTAATGAAATACAAGTCATAATATTATAATATATTTATAATATCACAAAGTATTTATTATAATTTTAAAATCACCTTTATATGATTTTTAAAAAATTAATTTAATTATCCTGTAATTGCTATTAATATCAAAATATTAATATTTCCATGACAAAGTATCAAAAGTTATATTTTATAACTTAAATATTTTTATAGCACTTAAATCATTTTTATATGATTTTTAAATCAATAATTCCCTTTTCCTATAATTTATTTAATACATTTATTAAATAAATTAATTACCATTAATATTAATTTATTAATGATTTTCATCACAAAATATCAAAAGTTATTAAAAATAACTTAAAATATTTTCTTATACCATAATATAATTTTTTATGATTTTTCAAGTATTAAAATTATTTTTAAACAATTTATTTAATATTATAATTAAATAAATAAATACCTTATATATTCCAAAAATATTAAATATTATTGAAATATAGTCAAAATAATTAAAAACTATTTTTCAGGCTTTAAAATAATTTTTCATAATTTATTATGTCTTTTTAATAATTAAAAACCATTTAATTCGATTTATTTAATAAAAATAATTATTTTCCAAAAATAAGTGTTACTAAAGGGCCCTATAGCGACAGACCCAGCGCTATAGGTGTTCTTGGCCTGTTCTTGAGCCTGCCCAGAAATCCTATCAGTGTTCGAGTTAGTGGGTTTGACCATCATTTGATCTATGCTCCTAAGTTATCCTGGGCAGTCTAATGAATCAGTGTTGTAGTATGCATGTAATACTACACTTACAAACAAACATCATGGGTAAACAACATCAGATCAGAGAGTTATTAGCCCCCAAAATGTCTGACAACACTGTTCTTCATTTTTGGGTTTTCCAGAAAATGAAGAACAGACGAAGGTGCTATATTTAGATCATTGTAGCGTCCAATATACGTATTATTTGTGTGATCTAATGGTTGGATCGTGTAGAGAATATGTCAGGCTGCAACTACATAACATCAGGTACTAACAAAAACATCATATAAGACAGATCAAGGATAGTCAAACTATGTCAGAAAAATCGCGTATGAAGTTTCTGGGTTTTTCCAGAATTTTGACAAAACAGACGGTCAATGCTTGTTTGACCAAGATTAAGTTTCATTCTGGGCAAAATCTGGGTGATATAAAAGCTTGATGTTATAGTCCTTATACCAGACTACAAGTCCATTACACAAACATGGCTAAATAACCTGTCAGTAGCAAGATTAGAGTCATTGAAAAGATTGTCAAAGGTTTCTGGGGATTCTAGGCTGCCCAGAACTTGCTTTCCGTGAACGGTCAACGATGTTTGACCGCTCATAACTCTCAGTATATGTAAGACCCCGAATTTTATGAAATAAAAGTATTCAATTTTTCTTATAATTACTATTCAGTAAATGGTTAAATTGATAAAAGTTTACAGTTATGGGTGAAATATGAATTTTTTTCAAAATAAGCAAGTGGTTATAAAATAATCATTGTTGTCGGGGAATATTCGTTTGGTCGTGGAATATTCTTTCTGTCGGAGAATATTCGTACGACGGCGCAGCTATTTGTGGGCCCCATAACGAATAATTGTCGGGTGAAGGAAAAACGACAAATTTGAGTTTTTACAAATAACGGCGTAGTTGTTGCCGTTAACACTGTTGGAATACCCGGTGGTTAAAATACAGTAATACGCGTTATTGAACAGTAGCACACGGTATTGCATAGTATTTTTGAAATTATTGATTCTTACGTAAGAAGGCACTACTCAATAATTGTTACAGTAATTACTGTTCAATATTTTATTTTATTGATTCAATAATTGCTGCGTTGATATTTTATATTATTGTTGTTTCAATAATTGTTGCTGCACAGTATTTCCCATTATCAGATCAATAATTCATATTATTTGAATAGTATTATTAGATAGCATTATTGGCAATGTCTAGAAAGTTCTGTCTAAGGAGAGGTTTGGTCATCTAATTGCGCGCCAGTAAGGAGAAATCCTTATTGGAAAGCCCCCTCTTTCCTGGGAACGGCCTGGTTGTCATAAATGTGATTCTGTAATATTATTTGTGAATAATTAATTATTGATTCATATGATAAGAAAATATTTATTTGATGTGGATATAAATGAGGGATATATTTTTGTGGTTAAAAATGAAGGAGTTAATGTTGAGGTGTTTTATCTGTATTTTTGTCGGAACGGAGGTATTGAAAATCAAATTAGGGTTTTTGAGATATTTTGCGGGGGTTATAATTTTTAATCCGACCGTTGGATCGTTGTGATTTTTGGATATGTTATACATATATAAGTTGAGTATATGCCCACAAATTTTGAACCGTTAAAAATGAACGTATGATTTATTATGAATTTTACGAGATGACTGGTTCAGAAATTGTTAATTTTCGGAGTTTATCATTTTGATGGAAAATTCTAGAATTGGTGGGCCCCACTTGTGGTTGGTGAAGAAATGTGCTGAATTATATTTCAAATGTGGTGGGTGGAAATAGTAGCAGGTAAAGCCATCAGGTTGCAGGTCAAACCTACCAAAATTTTCCTATAAATAGAGGGCTAAGTTAGAATTGAAAATCACACCAGAAACATAAGTTTTCTCTCTTTCTCTCTCTATATTATGAAGCATATTTTGTGAGTATTTAGATACTTTGAGAGTTGCTATTCAGTGCAAGTTTCCTTCAGCATCATATCCGATATCCAGCCAGAAGTACTGCTCTTTTGAGGTAAGGGATAGTAAGGAATTGTAAGGGTTGTTATGTTTTTCAGTTTCGTAATTTTTCTGAACTTCAAAAATTCTGGAAAAATTTAAAATGATATTTTGATGAGTTTTATTGATTGTGTCCAAAAATGGTGATTTTTGGATGTATAGATTGAGAGTTATGAATTTTATGAGAAAAGACTATTTTAAAAGTAACCGCTTATAATTCCTTGTGGTTAACTCCAAAATTGATGAAATTTTTATTGGGAGTACATGTATATAATAGAAGTATACTCTGTAAATTTCAGAATTTTTAGACAAAAGTACAATTTTTGATAAATGTCTAAATATTCGGCTATTTTGGCCATATGAAAAATAGTAAATGACTTTTAAAAATTCTGAGAAAAATATATGTTCACTACGGGACTATATTATGTAAAATCTCAGAAAAGAAATATTTTTGGAACTGATTTGGTATTTTTCATGAAAATGGTCTAGTTATGAGTAAATGAATTAAATATGTTTTGTGAAGAAAGAAAATTGGAAAATAGGATTTTATGGCTTGAGAATCCTATATGAGGTATATGCAGATTTTTGATGAGGGTTTTGGTTATTGATGATGAAATTATAAGAGTTGGCATTTTATGATGATTAAATGCATTAATTAGTAAAGTGTAAACAATTAAAATAAATTGTTTATAAATTTAAGTAATATTATTCTTTCAATATCATTATACCAAAATATTGGTATGAATTTTATTATTTCTATCTTTTGTGTCGGGGTTACTATTCATGAGTTACGAATATTACTCTTGAGATTAAAATTATATGTTGATCATATTATTTTTATCATCATATATAACATTTTTATAACCCTGATGTTGAAATTCTCTTTCACTGGAGTGTAAAGATGGGTAGATTATTAGTATGATCATGACTAGGGTTCTCTTTGGCCTGTAGTGCAAAGTTGAATTGTGACTGGTATGATCATGACCATTGAATTTATAATTGAATATCTTAAGCTTAAGTGCAAAGGTGAATTGATCAACATGGTTATAATTATTGTTTATATAAATTCTGAAATGATTATATATTTCTTTGAGATATGAATATATTTGGCCTGTAGTGCAAATATGAATTGTTGATGAATATCTTTGGCATGTAGTGCAAAGATGGCCTGTTGATGAATATCTTTGGCCTGTAGTGCAAAGATGAACTGTTGTTGAATATCTTTGGCCCGTAGTGCAAAGATGGTTTGTTGATGAATATCTTTGGCCTGTAATGCAAAGATAAACTGTTGTTGAATATCTTTGGCCCGTAGTGCAAAGATGGTTTGTTGATGAATATCTTTGGCCCGTAGTGCAAAGATGGATTTGTTAGTATAATTATAAACAGGAACTGTGATTTGGTATAACCATGATCTTTGATGTTTCAGGTAAAGACAGGTGATGAAAATATTCTTCGTCCTGGGTGCGAAGAAAAATTTATAGTCACAATTATGATTATGAGTTATTCATATGATTGTGGAAAGGAACTGTTGAGTGATGTTACATGGATAAAATATTGTTGGTAGATTTTTAACATGGAGAAGATAATAGACTTTATAGTCTATTTGACTCTTCTAATGGATTGCTCGTTCCGCTGCAACTATGGTTGAAATTTTTATCATTTACCATATGTTCTAAATCTCTGATTTATTGTTGATGAAGGCTATTGATAATTGAATTATCTTTAGTCATGATATTCTTTACTGAGCTAGTTGTGCTCACCCTTTTGCTTCACAATTCCTTTCAGGTAATAAGAGTGTAGCTGGGTCGAGCGAGGGTAACGGGGAAATAGAACGGTGGTCTCTAGCTGTGGATGTTCTCCCGAAGCAGTATAGAAAAGTTCATTTAGTAGTTATATTTGGTGAATCCAATAGGGTAAGGTGTACCCAACGTTGGAAGGGTGGTTTGCTACCATCATACAAGATGTCTAATGACATACAACCTCGTGTCATCATAAGACAGGGATGTGCTCATCCACTTGCCGAGTATATCTATAAGCACTATCTATATAATCTTGGTGTTTGTTTGAAGTATAATTCTCAATTAGAGACAGTGGAGATAATGATAAGTCAAGAGAAAACTCACCATTGGGAAGAATATGATAGTAATCTTCTCGTTTTTCTTTGGGGTCTATTGGGTCAACCAAGGATAATTTTGTGGCCATATGATATCTATCATAACCTAGACGCGTGGCCTCCCATGTACGAAGGTTTCCTTGAGCACTTCCCAAAGATTCTAGTTTCTAAAACAGTTTTTGACTGTACCTTTATGTAAGGTACCTTTGTGAGGTGCTGATACATGATGGTGTCCAATGTCACATTTGGTATATATTTGTATCCAAACTCACAACATATGTGTTGTTGTATTTTGCACGACAATTGTTGTAATAAAGTTGTAGTTGTTTTCTGTACCATGTATTTGACGACTCAGAATGGGTTGGATGGAATGGACCTATTTTGGGGTCGTTATAGGTGGTATCAGAGCTTGGGATATGATCTCTGGCGGAGATCGGGGAATACAACTAGGAGGGGAGAGATGAGTAAATCCTTCGCTAGTGTGTCCTGCCTAAGCTTATTTGTTGGTCAGTCATAATATCGGGATATTATGTGATATGTTAATTTGTTCAATTAACCCTTGTTTTGAAGCTGTATTCTAGAATGATATCTGAAATACAGGAGATGAGCAATGGAGAAATCATGATGACAGGGAAGATGGAATCTGAAATGAAAGCAAGGTATTCTCAACTCTTTGAAATACCAGGTACGTAAATTTCGGGGACGAAATTTCATAAGGAGGGGAGATTGTAAGACCCCGAATTTTATGAAATAAAAGTATTCAATTTTTCTTATAATTACTATTCAGTAAATGGTTAAATTGATAAAAGTTTACAGTTATGGGTGAAATATGAATTTTTTTCAAAATAAGCAAGTGGTTATAAAATAATCATTGTTGTCGGGGAATATTCGTTTGGTCGTGGAATATTCTTTCTGTCGGGGAATATTCGTACGACGGCGCAGCTATTTGTGGGCCCCATAACGAATAATTGTCGGGTGAAGAAAAACAACAAATTTGAGTTTTTACAAATAACGGCGTAGTTGTTGCCGTTAACACTGTTGGAATACCCGGTGGTTAAAATACAGTAATACGCGTTATTGAACAGTAGCACACGGTATTGCATAGTATTTTTGAAATTATTGATTCTTACGTAAGAAGGCACTACTCAATAATTGTTACAGTAATTACTGTTCAATATTTTATTTTATTGATTCAATAATTGCTGCGTTGATATTTTATATTATTGTTGTTTCAATAATTGTTGCTGCACAGTATTTCCCATTATCAGATCAATAATTCATATTATTTGAATAGTATTATTAGATAGCATTATTGGCAATGTCTAGAAAGTTCTGTCTAAGGAGAGGTTTGGTCATCTAATTGCGCGCCAGTAAGGAGAAATCCTTATTGGAAAGCCCCCTCTTTCCTGGGAACGGCATGGTTGTCATAAATGTGATTCTGTAATATTATTTATGAATAATTAATTATTGATTCATATGATAAGAAAATATTTATTTTATGTGGATATAAATGAGGGATATATTTTTGTGGTTAAAAATGAAGGAGTTAATGTTGAGGTGTTTTATCTGTATTTTTGTCGGAATGGAGGTATTGAAAATCAAATTAGGGTTTTTGAGATATTTTGCGGGGGTTATAATTTTTAATCCGACCGTTGGATCGTTGTGATTTTTGGATATGTTATACATATATAAGTTGAGTATATGCCCACAAATTTTGAACCGTTAAAAATGAACGTATGATTTATTATGAATTTTACGAGATGACTGGTTCAGAAATTGTTAAATTTTCGGAGTTTATCATTTTGATGGAAAATTCTAGAATTGGTGGGCCCCACTTGTGGTTGGTGAAGAAATGTGCTGAATTATATTTCAAATGTGGTGGGTGGAAATAGTAGCAGGTAAAGCCATCAGGTTGCAGGTCAAACCTACCAAAATTTTCCTATAAATAGAGGGCTAAGTTAGAATTGAAAATCACACCAGAAACATAAGTTTTCTCTCTTTCTCTCTCTATATTATGAAGCATATTTTGTGAGTATTTAGATACTTTGAGAGTTGCTATTCAGTGCAAGTTTCCTTCAGCATCATATCCGATATCCAGCCAGAAGTACTGCTCTTTTGAGGTAAGGGATAGTAAGGAATTGTAAGGGTTGTTATGTTTTTCAGTTTCGTAATTTTTCTGAACTTCAAAAATTCTGGAAAAATTTGAAATGATATTTTGATGAGTTTTATTGATTGTGTCCAAAAATGGTGATTTTTGGATGTATAGATTGAGAGTTATGAATTTTATGAGAAAAGACTATTTTAAAAGTAACCGCTTATAATTCCTTGTGGTTAACTCCAAAATTGATGAAATTTTTATTGGGAGTACATGTATACAATAGAAGTATACTCTGTAAATTTCAGAATTTTTAGACAAAAGTACAATTTTTGATAAATGTCTAAATATTCGGCTATTTTGGCCATATGAAAAATAGTAAATGACTTTTAAAAATTCTGAGAAAAATATATGTTCACTACGGGACTATATTATGTTAAATCTCAGAAAAGAAATATTTTTGGAACTGATTTGGTATTTTTCATGAAAATGGTCTAGTTATGAGTAAATGAATTAAATATGTTTTGTGAAGAAAGAAAATTGGAAAATAGGATTTTATGGCTTGAGAATCCTATATGAGGTATATGCAGATTTTTGATGAGGGTTTTGGTTATTGATGATGAAATTATAAGAGTTGGCATTTTATGATGATTAAATGCATTAATTAGTAAAGTGTAAACAATTAAAATAAATTGTTTATAAATTTAAGTAATATTATTCTTTCAATATCATTATACCAAATATTGTTATGAATTTTATTATTTCTATCTTTTGTGTCGGGGTTACTATTCATGAGTTACGAATATTACTCTTGAGATTAAAATTATATGTTGATCATATTATTTTTATCATCATATATAATATTTTTATAACCCTGATGTTGAAATTCTCTTTCACTGGAGTGTAAAGATGGGTAGATTATTAGTATGATCATGACTAGGGTTCTCTTTGGCCTGTAGTGCAAAGTTGAATTGTGACTGGTATGATCATGACCATTGAATTTATAATTGAATATCTTAAGCTTAAGTGCAAAGGTGAATTGATCAACATGGTTATAATTATTGTTTATATAAATTCTGAAATGATTATATATTTCTTTGAGATATGAATATATTTGGCCTGTAGTGCAAATATGAATTGTTGATGAATATCTTTGGCATGTAGTGCAAAGATGGCCTGTTGATGAATATCTTTGGCCTGTAGTGCAAAGATGAACTGTTGTTGAATATCTTTGGCCCGTAGTGCAAAGATGGTTTGTTGATGAATATCTTTGGCCTGTAATGCAAAGATGAACTGTTGTTGAATATCTTTGGCCCGTAATGCAAAGATGGTTTGTTGATGAATATCTTTGGCCCGTAGTGCAAAGATGGATTTGTTAGTATAATTATAAACAGGAACTGTGATTTGGTATAACCATGATCTTTGATGTTTCAGGTAAAGACAGGTGATGAAAATATTCTTCGTCCTGGGTGCGAAGAAAAATTTATAGTCACAATTATGATTATGAGTTATTCATATGATTGTGGAAAGGAACTGTTGAGTGATGTTACATGGATAAAATATTGTTGGTGGATTTTTAACATGGAGAAGATAATAGACTTTATAGTCTATTTGACTCTTCTAATGGATTGCTCGTTCCGCTGCAACTATGGTTGAAATTTTTATCATTTACCATATGTTCTAAATCTCTGATTTATTGTTGATGAAGGCTATTGATAATTGAATTATCTTTAGTCATGATATTCTTTACTGAGCTAGTTGTGCTCACCCTTTTGCTTCACAATTCCTTTCAGGTAATAAGAGTGTAGCTGGGTCGAGCGAGGGTAACGGGGAAATAGAACGGTGGTCTCTAGCTGTGGATGTTCTCCCGAAGCAGTATAGAAAAGTTCATTTAGTAGTTATATTTGGTGAATCCAATAGGGTAAGGTGTACCCAACGTTGGAAGGGTGGTTTGCTACTATCATACAAGATGTCTAATGACATACAACCTCGTGTCATCATAAGACAGGGATGTGCTCATCCACTTGCCGAGTATATCTATAAGCACTATCTATATAATCTTGGTGTTTGTTTGAAGTATAATTCTCAATTAGAGACAGTGGAGATAATGATAAGTCAAGAGAAAACTCACCATTGGGAAGAATATGATAGTAATCTTCTCGTTTTTCTTTGGGGTCTATTGGGTCAACCAAGGATAATTCTGTGGCCATATGATATCTATCATAACCTAGACGCGTGGCCTCCCATGTACGAAGGTTTCCTTGAGCACTTCCCAAAGATTCTAGTTTCTAAAACAGTTTTTGACTGTACCTTTATGTAAGGTACCTTTGTGAGGTGCTGATACATGATGGTGTCCAATGTCACATTTGGTATATATTTGTATCCAAACTCACAACATATGTGTTGTTGTATTTTGCACGACAATTGTTGTAATAAAGTTGTAGTTGTTTTCTGTACCATGTATTTGACGACTCAGAATGGGTTGGATGGAATGGACCTATTTTGGGGTCGTTATAGTATATTCATGATCTGGACGTGTTTCTAGTTGCAGATCATCTTCTTCAAGACATAGAACAGATATAAAACAAAAAACACAACAAACAACTAACAGTTCAAGATCTATGGGCCTTGACATATGGCTGTCAGGCCATCATTTTTAACATTTCCAAATTTTTGAAAACTTTAGATTCGAGCATCTAGATGTTATGGATCCATGATCCAATAACCCAGATCTCTAAATGACACCTTATAACACATATCTAACCAATCATTAACAACACTAAACATAAGATCTAAGGATTTTGAAATTTTAGGGTTTATACCTTTTAAGCCTTAATTCTTGATTCCTGACTTCATGATCTGTTATTGGAAAGCTAAGGGCTGATAAAGTCTTAATTTAATACTTATAATCACTCTCAATCTCGAAATGCTAGAGAGAGAAAAGTTTTGGACAAAATGAAAAGTAAAGTGAGACTTTTCTTACTTTTGATCTATATAAATGTTGATGCAATGTACATGGCTGTCAAAGTGGTTGATATAATTGAGATATAAGTCACAAGCTAGGCTTAGGGTGGTTCACCCACTCACCCTAGGTCTAGACCTACAAGTTAAATCAAATAATGGACAAAAGGGCATTTTAGTCATTTTGATAAAATTTTAATTCTAGAATTATTATTTGATGCAAACCCTAGGGTTTAAACCCTTTAGGGTTTAGGGTTTGGACCCTTAGGGTTTAGGGTTTAACCCTTAACTTTGTAATTTAATTTCTAAAATTTTTGAATTTCGGTTTTAAAAATAGAAAAGTAATACTTCTAAATTATAATTATAATTTTCTAATTATATTAAAATTTCTTAATCATAATTTAAATCATGCCAATTAGGATTAATAATTCCTAATTAAAATTGTTAATTTAGCAATTAGGGTTAAAATTGGTCATTAGGGTTTATAACCCACTAATTAGAATTTTAAATAGAAAAAAATTAATTTTCTAATTTAGAAATTAGATTACCTAATTAGATTAGGGTTTTATACTTACTTATAACTTGAAAATTAGGATTAAGGTTTCCTAATTAACATTAAAATTATTAAATTAACAATTAAGTTTTCCCTAATTACAAATTAGGGTTTTAAATTCTGATATTAGGGTTTAAAAATCTGAAATTAGGGTTTGCTAAATAATTAAGCTTTACCCTGATTAATATCATAATAATAGCTCTTGAGCATTATAATTATCCTTTAAATTCCCAAATTAGGGTTTTAAATTCAAGAATTAGGGTTTCAGATTCTTAAAACTAAAATTAGGGTTTTTATAACCGATTTCCAGGATTTCTTATAATTTGCTAGGGTTTTCTGACCGAACGTTGACGTTCTTAATATATACCTAGTGTTAGTTACAGATATCATTTATCTGGTCAACCCTTGACCCTTAACCACATACTGTACACGTATAATAACATTTAAACATAACATATTCACGTATACCGCTACATAATTTATATCGCTTTATCCGAAACCTCATATTAGTAATATAGATCTCCAATATTAGAATAATATCATCACAACATAATACTATTATATATATATATATATATATATATATATATATATATATATGTACATAGAATAACCTAAACACATAACACATAACCCTATCAGTCTACAATACACATAGGACTCGGTATCAATTCAAACTATTATAGTCTGAGTTGAACCCGATACAAATCTGACATCCCGACGGTCTAGTCAGACAAATCTCGAGTTTAAGTTCAATTAAACTATGTCTAAACACTTAATCATTATCTAAGATAATTTATTAATAGTCGAAATATTTTTCATAAGCTCGCAATAATTTTTAAATAATTATTACTAATTATCATAAATTTTCAATCACTTATATCGTATTTAAATGAATTAAATACCACATAATTCAATTATCATTAATATTTATTTAATAACAAATATTAATGAAATACAAGTCATAATATTACAATATATTTATAATATCACAAAGTATTTATTATAATTTTAAAATCACCTTTATATGATTTTTAAAAAATTAATTTAATTATCCTGTAATTTCTATTAATATCAAAATATTAATATTTTCATGACAAAATATCAAAAGTTATATTTTATAACTTAAATATTTTTATAGCACTTAAATCATTTTTATATGATTTTTAAATCAATAATTCCATTTTCCTATAATTTATTTAATACATTTATTAAATAAATTAATTACCATTAATATTAATTTATTAATGATTTTCATCACAAAATATCAAAAGTTATTAAAAATAACTTAAAATATTTTCTTATACCATAATATAATTTTTTATGATTTTTCAAGTATTAAAATTATTTTTAAATAATTTATTTAATATTATAATTAAATAAATAAATACCTTATATATTCCAAAAATATTAAATATTATTAAAATATAGTCAAAATAATTAAAAACTATTTTTCAGGCTTTAAAATAATTTTTCATAATTTATTATGTATTTTTAATATTAAAAACCATTTAATTCGATTTATTTAATAAAAATAATTATTTTCCAAAAATAAGTGTTACTAAAGGGCCCTATAGCGACAGACCCAGCGCTATAGGTGTTCTTGGCCTGTTCTTGAGCCTGCCCAGAAATCCTGCCAGTGTTCGAGTTAGTGGGTTTGACCATCATTTGATCTATGCTCCTAAGTTGTTCTGGGCAGTCTAATGAATCAGTGTTATAGTATGCATGTAATACTACACTTACAAACAAACATCATGGCTAAACAACATCAGATCAGTGAGTTACTAGCCCCCAAAATGTCTAACAACACTGTAATTTATTTTTGGGTTTTCCAGAAAATGAAGAACAGACGAAGGTGCTATATTTAGATCATTGTAGCTTCCAATATACGTATTATTTGTGTGATCTAATGGTTGGATCGTGTAAAGAATATGTCAAGCTGCAACTACATAGCATCAAGTACTAACAAAAACATCATATAAGACAGATCAAGGATAGTCAAACTATGTCAGAAAAATCGCGTATGAAGTTTCTGGGTTTTTCCAGAATTTTGACAAAACAGACGGTCAATGCTTGTTTGACCAAGATTAAGTTTCATTCTGGGCAAAATCTGGGTGATATAAAAGCTTGATGTTATAGTCCTTATACCAGACTACAAGTCCATTACACAAACATGGCTAAATAACCTGTCAGTAGCAAGATTAGAGTCATTGAAAAGATTGTCAAAGGTTTCTGGGGATTCTAGGCTGCCCAGAACTTGCTTTCCGTGAACGGTCAACGATGTTTGACCGCTCATAACTCTCAGTATATTCATGATCTGGACGTGTTTCTAGTTGCAGATCATCGTCTTCAAGACATAGAACAGATATAAAACAAAAAACACAACAAACAACTAACAGTTCAAGATCTATGGGCCCTGACATATGGCTGTCAGGCCATCATTTTTAACATTTCCAGATTTTTGAAAACTTTAGATTCGAGCATCTAGATGTTATGGATCCATGATCCAATAACCCAGATCTCTAAATGACACCTTATAACACATATCTAACCAATCATTAACAACACTAAACATAAGATCTAAGGATTTTGAAATTTTAGGGTTTATACCTTTTAAGCCTTAATTCTTGATTCCTGACTTCATGATCTGTTATTGGAAAGCTAAGGGCTGATAAAGTCTTAATTTAATACTTATAATCACTCTCAATCTCGAAATGCTAGAGAGAGAAAAAGTTTTGGACAAAATGAAAAGTAAAGTGAGACTTTTCTTACTTTTGATCTATATAAATGTTGATGCAATGTACATGGCTGTCAAAGTGGTTGATATAATTGAGATATAAGTCACAAGCTAGGCTTATGGTGGTTCACCCACTCACCCTAGGTCTAGACCTACAAGTTAAATCAAATAATGCACAAAAGGGCATTTTAGTCATTTTGATAAAATTTTAATTCTAGAATTGTCATTTGATGCAAACCCTTAGGGTTTAAACCCTTTAGGGTTTGGACCCTTAGGGTTTAGGGTTTAACCCTTAACTTTATAATTTAATTTCTAAGATTTTTGAATTTCGGTTTTAAAAATAGAAAAGTAATATTTCTAAATTATAATTATAATTTTCTAAATATATTAAAATTTCTTAATCATAATTTAAATCATGCCAATTAGGATTAATAATTCCTAATTAAAATTGTTAATTTAGCAATTAGGGTTAAAATTGGTCATTAGGGTTTATAACCCACTAATTAGAATTTTAAATAGAAAAAAATTAATTTTCTAATTTAGAAATTAGATTACCTAATTAGATTAGGGTTTTATACTTACTTATAACTTGAAAATTAGGATTAAGGTTTCCTAATTAACATTAAAATTATTAAATTAACAATTAAGTTTTCCCTAATTACAAATTAGGGTTTTAAATTCTGATATTAGGGTTTAAAAATCTGAAATTAGGGTTTGCTAAATAATTAAGCTTTACCCTGATTAATATTATAATAATAGCTCTTGAGCATTATAATTATCCTTTAAATTCCCAAATTAGGGTTTTAAATTCAAGAATTAGGGTTTCAGATTCTTAAAACTGAAATTAGGGTTTTTATAACCGATTTCCAGGATTTCTTATAATTTGCTAGGGTTTTCTGACCGAATGTTGACGTTCTTAATATATACCTAGGGTTAGTTACAAATCTCGTTTATCTGGTCAACCCTTGACCCTTAACCACATATTGTACACGTATAATAACATCTACACATAACATATTCACGTATACCGCTACACAATTTATATTGCTTTATCCGAAGACCTCATATTAGTAATATAGATCTCCAATATTAGAATAATATCATCACAATATTAATACTATTATATATATAGATGTACATAGAATAACCTAAACACATAACACATAACCCTATCAGTCTACAATACACATAGGACTCGGTATCAATTCAAACTATTATAGTCTGAGTTGAACCCGATACAAATCTGACATCCCGACGTTTAGTCAGACAAATCTCGAGTTTAAGTTCAATTAAACTATGTCTAAACACTTAATCATTATCTAAGATAATTTATTAACAGTCGAAATATTTTTCATAAGCTCGCAATAATTTTTAAATAATTATTACTAATTATCATAAATTTTCAATCACTTATATCGTATTTAAATGAATTAAATACCACATAATTCAATTATCATTAATATTTATTTAATAACAAATATTAATGAAATACAAGTCATAATATTACAATATATTTATAATATCACAAAGTATTTATTATAATTTTAAAATCACCTTTATATAATTTTTAAAAAATTAATTTAATTATGCTGTAATTGCTATTAATATCAAAATATTAATATTTTCATGACAAAATATCAAAAGTTATATTTTATAACTTAAATATTTTTATAGCACTTAAATCATTTTATATAATTTTAAATCAATAATTCCATTTTCCTATAATTTATTTAATACATTTATTAAATAAATTAATTACCATTAATATTAATTTATTAATGATTTTCATCACAAAATATCAAAAGTTATTAAAAATAACTTAAAATATTTTCTTATACCATAATATAATTTTTTATTATTTTTCAAGTATTAAAATTATTTTTAAACAATTTATTTAATATTATAATTAAATAAATAAATACCTTATATATTCCAAAAATATTAAATTTTTTGAAATATAGTCAAAATAATTAAAAACTATTTTTCAGGCTTTAAAATAATTTTTCATAATTTATTATGTCTTTTTAATAATTAAAAACTATTTAATTCGATTTATTTAATAAAAATAATTATTTTCCAAAAATAAGTGTTACTAAAGGGCCCTATAGCGACAGACCCAGCGCTATAGGTGTTCTTGGCCTGTTCTTGAGCCTGCCCAGAAATCCTGTCAGTGTTCGAGTTAGTGGGTTTGACCATCATTTGATCTATGCTCCTAAGTTGTTCTGGGCAGTCTAATGAATCAGTGTTGTAGTATGCATGTAATACTACACTTACAAACAAACATCATGGCTAAACAACATCAGATCAGTGAGTTACTACTAGCCCCAAAATGTCTAACAACACTGTAATTTATTTTTGGGTTTTCCAGAAAATGAAGAACAGACGAAGGTGCTATATTTAGATCATTGTAGCTTCCAATATACGTATTATTTGTGTGATCTAATGGTTGGATCGTGTAGAGAATATGTCAGGCTGCAACTACATAACATCAGGTACTAACAAAAACATCATATAAGACAGATCAAGGATAGTCAAACTATGTCAGAAAAATCGCGTATGAAGTTTCTGGGTTTTTCCAGAATTTTGACAAAACAGACGGCCAATGCTTGTTTGACCAAGATTAAGTTTCATTCTGGGCAAAATCTGGGTGATATAAAAGCTTGATGTTATAGTCCTTATACCAGACTACAATTCCATTACACCAACATGGCTAAATAACCTGTCAGTAGCAAGATTAGAGTCATTGAAAAGATTGTCAGAGGTTTCTGGGGATTCTAGGCTGCCCAGAACTTGCTTTCCGTGAACGGTCAACGATGTTTGACCGCTCATAACTCTCAGTATATTCATGATCTGGACGTGTTTCTAGTTGCAGATCATCGTCTTCATGACATAGAACAGATATAAAACAAAAAACACAACAAACAACTAACAGTTCAAGATCTATGGGCCCTGACATATGGCTGTCAGGCCATCATTTTTAACATTTCCAGATTTTTGAAAATCTTAGATTCGAGCATCTAGATGTTATGGATCCATGATCCAATAACCCAGATCTCTAAATGACACCTTATAACACATATCTAACCAATCATTAACAACACTAAACATAAGATCTAAGGATTTTGAAATTTTAGGGTTTATACCTTTTAAGCCCTTAATTCTTGATTCCTGACTTCATGATCTGTTATTGGAAAGCTAAGGGCTGATAAAGTCTTAATTTAATACTTATAATCACTCTCAATCTCGAAATGCTAGAGAGAGAAAAGTTTTGGACAAAATGAAAAGTAAAGTGAGACTTTTCTTACTTTTGATCTATATAAATGTTGATGCAATGTACATGGCTGTCAAAGTGGTTGATATAATTGAGATATAAGTCACAAGCTAGGCTTAGGGTGGTTCACCCACTCACCCTAGGTCTAGACCTACAAGTTAAATCAAATAATGGACAAAGGGCATTTTAGTCATTTTGATAAAATTTTAATTCTAGAATTATTATTTGATGCAAACCCTTAGGGTTTAAACCCTTTAGGGTTTAGGGTTTGGACCCTTAGGGTTTAGGGTTTAACCCTTAACTTTGTAATTTAATTTCTAAAATTTTTGAATTTCGGTTTTAAAAATAGAAAAGTAATACTTCTAAATTATAATTAAATTTTCTAATTATATTAAAATTTCTTAATCATAATTTAAATCTTGCCAATTAGGATTAATAATTCCTAATTAAAATTGTTAATTTAGCAATTAGGGTTAAAATTGGTCATTAGGTTTTAACCCACTAATTAGGATTTTAAATAGAAAAAAATAATTTTCTAATTTAGAAATTAGATTACCTAATTAGATTAGGGTTTTATACTTACTTATAACTTGAAAATTAGATTAAGGTTTCCTAATTAACATTAAAATTATTAAATTAACAATTAAGTTTTTCCCTAATTACAAATTAGGGTTTTAAAATTCTGATATTAGGGTTTAAAAATCTGAAATTAGGGTTTGCTAAATAATTAAGCTTTACCCTGATTAATATCATAATAATAGCTCTTGAGCATTATAATTATCCTTTAATTCCCAAATTAGGGTTTAAATTCAAGAATTAGGGTTTCAGATTCTTAAAACTAAAATTAGGGTTTTTATAACCGATTTCCAGGATTCTTATAATTTGCTAGGGTTTTCTGACCGAACGTTGACGTTCTTAATATATACCTAGGGTTAGTTACAGATATCATTTATCTGGTCAACCCTTGACCCTTAACCACATACTGTACACGTATAATAACATTTACACATAACATATTCACGTATACCGCTACACAATTTATATCGCTTTATCCGAAGACCTCATATTAGTAATATAGATCTCCAATATTAGAATAATATCATCACAACATAATTAATATATAATATATATATATATATATATAAATATATATATATATATATATATATATATATATAAATATATGTACATAGAATAACCTAAACACATAACACATAACCCTATCAGTCTACAATACACATAGGACTCGTATCAATTCAAACTATTATAGTCTGAGTTGAACCCGATACAAATCTGACATCCCGACGGTCTAGTCAGACAAATCTCGAGTTTAAGTTCAATTAAACTATGTCTAAACACTTAATCATTATCTAAGATAATTTATTAATAGTCGAAATATTTTTCATAAGCTCGCAATAATTTTTAAATAATTATTACTAATTATCATAAATTTTCAATCACTTATATCGTATTTAAATGAATTAAATACCACATAATTCAATTATCATTAATATTTATTTAATAACAAATATTAATGAAATACAAGTCATAATATTACAATATATTTATAATATCACAAAGTATTTATTATAATTTTAAAATCACCTTATATAATATTTTTAAAAATTAATTTAAATTATCCTGTAATTTCTATTAATATCAAAATATAATATTTTCATGACAAAATATCAAAAGTTATATTTAAAACTTAAATATTTTTATAGCACTTAAATCAATTTATATGATTTTTAAATCAATAATTCATTTTCCTATAATTTATTTAATACATTTATTAAATAAATTAATTACCATTAATATTAATTTATTAATGATTTTCATCACAAAAATCAAAAGTTATTAAAATAACTTAAAATATTTTCTTATACCATAATATAATTTTTATGATTTTCAAGTATTAAATTATTTTAAATAATTTATTTAATATTATAATTAAATAAATAAATACCTATATATTCCAAAAATATTAAATATTATTAAAATATAGTCAAAATAATTAAAAACTATTTTTCAGGCTTTAAAATAATTTTTCATAATTTATTATGTATTTTTAATAATTAAAACCATTTAATTCGATTTATTTAATAAAAATAATTATTTTCCAAAAATAAGTGTTACTAAAGGGCCCTATAGCGACAGACCCAGCGCTATAGGTGTTCTTGGCCTGTTCTTGAGCCTGCCCAGAAATCCTGCCAGTGTTTCGAGTTAGTGGGTTTGACCATCATTTGATCTATGCTCCTAAGTTGTTCTGGGCAGTCTAATGAATCAGTGTTGTAGTATGCATGTAATACTACACTTACAAACAAACATCATGGCTAAACAACATCAGATCAGTGAGTTACTAGCCCCAAAATGTCTAACAACACTGTAATTTATTTTTGGGTTTTCCAGAAAATGAAGAACAGACGAAGGTGCTATATTTAGATCATTGTAGCTTCCAATATACGTATTATTTGTGTGATCTAATGGTTGGATCGTGTAAAGAATATGTCAAGCTGCAACTACATAACATCAAGTACTAACAAAAACATCATATAAGACAGATCAAGGATAGTCAAACTATGTCAGAAAAATCGCGTATGAAGTTTCTGGGTTTTTCCAGAATTTTGACAAAACAGACGGTCAATGCTTGTTTGACCAAGATTAAGTTTCATTCTGGGCAAAATCTGGTGATATAAAAGCTTGATGTTATAGTCCTTATACCAGACTACAAGTCCATTACACAAACATGGCTAAATAACCTGTCAGTAGCAAGATTAGAGTCATTGAAAAGATTGTCAAAGGTTCTGGGGATTCTAGGCTGCCCAGAACTTGCTTTCCGTGAACGGTCAACGATGTTTGACCGCTCATAACTCTCAGTATATTCATGATCTGGACGTGTTTCTAGTTGCAGATCATCGTCTTCAAGACATAGAACAGATATAAAACAAAAAACACAACAAACAACTAACAGTTCAAGATCTATGGGCCCTGACATATGGCTGTCAGGCCATCATTTTTAACATTTCCAGATTTTTGAAAACTTTAGATTCGAGCATCTAGATGTTATGGATCCATGATCCAATAACCCAGATCTCTAAATGACACCTTATAACACATATCTAACCAATCATTAACAACACTAAACATAAGATCTAAGGATTTTGAAATTTTAGGGTTTATACCTTTTAAGCCTTAATTCTTGATTCCTGACTTCATGATCTGTTATGGAAAGCTAAGGGCTGATAAAGTCTTAATTAATACTTATAATCACTCTCAATCTCGAAATGCTAGAGAGAGAAAAGTTTAGACAAAATGAAAAGTAAAGTGAGACTTTTCTTACTTTTGATCTATATAAATGTTGATGCAATGTACATGGCTGTCAAAGTGGTTGATATAATTGAGATATAAGTCACAACTAGGCTTATGTGGTTCACCCACTCACCCTAGGTCTAGACCTACAAGTTAAATCAAATAATGCACAAAAGGGCATTTTAGGTCATTTTGATAAAATTTTAATTCTAGAATTGTCATTTGATGCAAACCCATAGGTTTTAAAAACCCTTTTAGGGTTTGGACCCCTTAGGGTTTAGGGTTTAACCCTTAACTTTATAATTTAATTTCTAAGATTTTTGAATTTCGGTTTTAAAAATAGAAAAGTAATATTTCTAAATTATAATTAAAATTTTCTAAATATATTAAAATTTCTTAATCATAATTTAAATCATGCCAATTAGGATTAATAATTCCTAATTAAAATTGTTAATTTAGCAATTAGGGTTAAAAATTGTCATTAGGGTTTATAACCCACTAATTAGAATTTTAAATAGAAAAAAATTAATTTTCTAATTTAAAATTAGATTACCTATTAGATTAGGGTTTTTATACTTACTTATAACTTGAAAATTAGGATTAGGTTTCCTAATTAACATTAAAATTATTAATAAACAATTAAGTTTTCCCTAATTACAAATTAGGGTTTAAATCCCTGATATTAGGTTTAAAAATCTGAAATTAGGGTTTGCTAAATAATTAAGCTTACCCTGATTAATATTATAATAATAGCTCTTGAGCATTATAATTATCCTTATAATTCCCAAATTAGGTTTTAAATTCAAGAATTAGGGTTTCAGATTCTTAAAACTAAATTTAGGGTTTTTATAACCGATTTCCAGGGTTTCTTATAATTTGCTAGGGTTTTCTGACCGAACGTTGACGTTCTTAATATATACCTAGGGTTAGTTACAGATCTCGTTTATCTGGTCAACCCTTGACCCTTAACCACATACTGTACACGTATAATAACATTTACACATAACATATTCACGTATACCGCTACATAATTTATATCGCTTTATCCGAAGACCTCATATTAGTAATATAGATCTCTAATATTAGAATAATATCATCACAATATAATACTATTATATATTTAGATTTACATAGAATAACCTAAACACATAACCCTATCAGTCTACAATACACATAGGACTCGGTATCAATTCAAACTATTATAGTCTGAGTTGAACCCGATACAAATCTGACATCCCGACGGTCTAGTCAGACAAATCTCAGTTTAAGTTCAATTAAACTATGTCTAAACACTTAATCATTATCTAAGATAATTTATTAACAGTCGAAATATTTTTCATAAGCTCGCAATAAATTTTAAATAATTATACTAATTATCATAAATTTTAATCACTTATATCGTATTTAAATGAATTAAATACCACATAATTCAATTATCATTAATATTTATTTAATAACAAATATTATGAAATACAAGTCATAATATTACAATATATTTATAATATCACAAAGTATTTATTATAATTTTAAAATCACTTTATATAATTTTTAAAAAATTAATTTAATTATGCTGTAATTGCTATTAA